>CAXIVR010000001.1:167184284-167784284 GCA_964035755.1 Teleogryllus oceanicus | reverse complement strand
GAAGTTCGGAATCCTAGCGATATAGTATGTGTGCAATTTTCAAATTTTGACCTGGTCCCCCATCAGAGATATTACAGTTGAAAATTTGGAAAAATCCAAAATTCCAATTTTCAAGAGGATGCATTTTTTAAGGGGTACGTTACTTACCAATGATATTTTACAAAAAGTAATTCTAATGTTGTGTGTAAACGCACAGAAAAAAATAAGGCTGAGATTCTATTCCTTTTTTGGGTAATTACTCTTTGAAAAATTAACTTGGTTCATTGGCGTTCCAAAGATTTTGTCGCAAATATTTCTCAAATAAAAATATAGAAGGTAGGTAAATAATTTTGATTTGTAGGCCAGAGTATACTGAATTCAATGCCTTTTATTCTAGAATGCTAGAACAACCCAGGGCTGAATAATTGTGAAAAGAGTAAATGTCTTGCCGACCTGGATGGCCGAGGTGGCTAAGAGCGAGTACCGACTCAGCGCTTCGGCCCGAAGGGTCGCGGGTTTGAGTCCCGCCTTGGGAATGGTTGTTTCTCCCTTGTCTTTGTATGTATGTGTTGTCGCGGAGGGCCTTGCGTTCTGCTGACCCCAGATCAGAGGAGCCCGCAAGTGTGTTGGTGTCTAGTGTATGGTCGAATATGCGTCCCATCGGGACGTAAAGGGTAACCGGCTGTCGGCTGGATAAAAACCCTAGAAAGAAAGTCAATGTCTTCAAACGTGAAAAATGGCACACGGCGTAAAACAAAAATGTCCGCCATTTGTAAACCAGATACACAAAAATAAATAAAAGATGTTTATGAACAACCTAACGTAAGGATATTTATGTTCAAAATATGAATTTTTTTCGAGATGGTCGAGCGACCAATTTATTAAATTCTGGGCCATTTAAAATTCATTCACCCTGCCTTGAGGTCAATGTTTAACACTGAGAAGCAGGATAGTGAATTGTCCATTCTCAGTAGACGGTCAAGCCATTGAGAACTCCCTGAACGTTTACTCCCTAGGTGAGGTAAGATGACGAAAATATGTTTATTAAAATATTTCAACCGTTAATAACGGAAGATGTAAGGGTTAGTAAACGTTCTCATATAAATTTCGGTTTTGTAAATCTCTCACCAACTGCAAAAAGTAACCTTTGAATCTTAAGTTCGTCATCTTACCGTCCTTTACCATATTCATTGTTGATACCAGATGCAGTTGCTTTTCGATTTTTAATATTTTTAGGGGCCCTCTTTAATTCGTGCGTTTTTACTGGATCTGATATGTCTTCCTTAAAAGCCACTTGCTTTTCTCCCTGCTCCTCGCTTCTCCCCAGATTTGCAAGTTAATCAAGTCACTTATCATCCGGAATAATCCTTCCAGACGTAGTAAGAGTGGGAGTTCCTTTTTTAGGCCGTTGTTGTATGACACTACTAGTTTCTTTAATGAAATCTGTTCTTTGAAAACAGATCTTCAATAAAGTAATGGTTAGGGCCCAGATAATTATGTACTAAAAATTAGGAAAATATGTACTACATATATATGAATTATAATATACGAAATATGTACTAAAAAGTTGAAAATATGTTACATTCATTATCATTATATAAATTATTTTTTAATCTTTTATCTAAGTGTATAGTGCGTAATTTCATTAACATAAAGACCAAAATTGAATTTCATACTTTTCATAATTCTATTATTTAAAACGATCTCAATAAAAAGAAATATTTGTTTCAAATTTTCGCCAATGAAACTTTTCGTATTATCTTGTAAGAAAGCCTTGTACTGAGTAAAAGAGTTTTCTACATTGCACGAAGTCACTAATGCGTTTTTAAACTTGCACATATCTTCTGGCGTGTAGTCAGTATCCAACGTGACGGAATTGTCCACTCACAGCACTGCACTAACAGCTAACAGCGTAAATTCCAAATGGGTTCGAATGCAGGGTGAACTGAAGAACTCCAGAACTGAAGAACTCTTTTTCTTCACTAGGACCCTTTTGATCCTCGAATGATAAATGAACAGTTTTTAAAGAAGCGACTGCTGATTGGGCAATTTCAGGACTGCGAAAAGTTGCAGGAAAGACCTCTCCAAAGACTTGTTGTAGAATTGTGGTGTCTACTGAAAATGAAGCAATATAATTTTTCAGCTTTTCACCATAAAGCAATTGCTGTGATATTCTTATGGATTCTGCAGTATAAGAATCAAATTGCTATGTAACTTGTATGAATAAATTAAAAATTCTAAGCATTGTTGCTCGTAGATTCAGGTGCCTCATCTCGTTCATTCGTTTTTTTATTGGAAATCAATGAGTCAACCTGAAATCTAATCAGTTCTGCAATACAACGCATGTACAAGTCAGGTTAGGCGTAGTAATATTGGATACAACACCCGCAGGGCTTCCACTGCCTTGCACATATACGGCGCTGCATTAGTATCAGAAGGAAGATATTACTGTGTTTAACTCCATGAGACCACAAAAATCTCATTGTATAAGTAATCGTTCTGCAGTAGTTTGATGATTGCATTGGGTAACACTTTACAAGTTATCAAAATAGACTTACACTTTTAACTATTCATTAAACCTATACCAATATTATGAATATGATTTCCTTGCACATAAGTTGGTTCGTCAGTTGCTATCCAGATGGGACCATCGCCAACTTCCCATAAATGGAATCCATTGTGTCCGAACAATGAATGGAATTCATTGTTTCCATATAGTCTTTCTTATTGTAGATCTGTGTTGAATTGGTTCGTGTGGATATTTTTACAGAAATTCACGTAGCATTGGATTGCTTAATTTCTGTATGGGAATATCGGCACAAACCATAACACAACACAAATGAATTCAAAACTTAGATTTCTGACGCTCAATACTTTGGTGATTATGCAAATCAATCAATAAGAGCTGTTTTTGGGTTTGGATATGTATCTTCGAAATTCATGTTTGAGGACACACAGTGAATATATGTTGAAAGATTTGAAATTACTGAGCACATGTCACATTGTTTCACGTATTTGGCAAAGTGTTTTCCTTCTGTAGAAAAGTGTTCAAATTCTTCTGTGAAGTGCTTCGGTCCCACACTCATGTCAGAGAGATTTTGTCCTTTGGCATTTTGAAGTAAAATGTAGAAGAATTTGTACTAAAAATATAAACTGAATCCACAATGTCACTGTTCAATATTTCTCATGGATTAGGGAATAAAAACAATGCTGATTCAAATTTAACCAATTGGCTCTTAGATCGTTTAAGTTCAATTTACAATGTTTTTACGATAGCGATATTGCTAGACTGCACTGAAAACTCGTACTTTCCTGTGATAAATTCTCACTTAGCTTTACCACTACCCCATACTGAAATAATTACGCAAATATGTAATAAATTGTGACGAAATTCGCCCCACGTTGGGCCGCCATTTTGAAATAAACTGCAATGTATTCAAACAAACTCGGTCGAGGAACCTGAAAAGCAAATATCTTTTTATCTTGCTACTTCATTGCTAGAATTGGCTCAATGAAAAATCATCTATTCATTTCACAAAAACATGGAAATTTATTAAACAATTTAAAACAATTTTAGTATTGTATAACTTTACCCAATATAAAATTAAATGTTTGTCATGACCGTTCCAACCTTATAATGTCTTCGCGCGCTTTTGGACCATCTTTATTCATCTCCGACGCCGCCGTCATCAGGTCCAGACACCATCTTCTCTCTTCTTTTCTCAGAAGCACACTTCAATTACCGTTCATCAGATCAATAAACTAGTTTCTGCTAACATTCCAGTCCAATCACTGACAACTTCGCCCAAGCCCTCAATGTCCCTCCAACTCGTTCACTTGAAATATTTTAAGCTCCACTGTCACACTTAGTGTTCAAATTTTGATGTTGTCTCAATATGCATTCCCTAGTAGATGCTTACAAGTCCCCAAAGAAAAAAAAACTCCTAACATTAATTGGAGCACGATCCGTTCATGAGCACGACATCAGTAAGAATGAATGCCTCTCGTATTCTTTCAGCCCTGCAAAGCTCGGTCCATTTTTCGATTGTTTATTTGCAGATAACACTTCGTACCTAGCCAATCCCTAAATTTCTTGCAACACGAACTAGCCATCACAACTGTCACTGCTTTTTCGGCCAATCTCTGAATTCTATACAAAATGAACTAGCCGTCTCCGCGATTGTCACTGCATGAAGATGTTGACCTTGACGACGGCTCGCTTACTGTTGCTATGCTAGCATATTCACATAATTTATCCCCTTTAATCGACGCCATTTATAATAAATATTGTACAATATTCAGTGACATATTGGTATGTCACAACTCCCCCCCCACCAAAGCGTCATTTTGTTTGTCAAAACCAAACTGAATGACAAGACAACTTTAACTTTTCCTTGTTGTTTCATAACACTAATATTCAGTAACACTCTTCACTCTACACTACACATATCTTGGTTCTTGTAGCCTTAAACTATTTACATCTTTGTTATGCCAACATTGTCATTAACCATTTCATTGAGCATTATTTAATTATGCTATCCTGCCCGTTATTTGCTTCAATCCTATGTAGAACATAATAATTTAAAATTCCTTCATCTTCTAATTTATCACAAAAATACGCTAATCAACAAAAGAGAAAAACATTACACACTAATATAAAAAAAATTCTATTTACAAACATTAATTCGTTCCATTAGACTGTCTAGTCATGTATATCTTCCCTTTTGTATGGCTTCGTATTCCTATAGTTGTATGTCCCCATTTGTTGACCATTTTCATCTTTTAAAATTACAGCAGTTTTGCTTAAAACTTTTTCACTTTCATCCGGTCCTTTTATCTTCCGCGTCATCTCATCTAATTTTGGCGGTTTTTCATGACGAGCGATGGTCTCGCTATTACGTTTCCTGGCATCAATACAGAATCTAATTTTATTATCTTTCTTGCGAACTATCACTATCGGGCTCACATACGGTGTCATAGATTTTTTTATAATACCATTTTCAAGCATCGTGATTATTTGTTTGCGTATTTCTGTTTTAAATCCATGGGGGATCGGGTATTGTTTTACATTGTAGCGTCGCGTGGGTCGGCGCCGCGGCGTCGGGCCGCGCCGGGCCGCGCCGGGCCGCGCCGGGCCGCTTCGGGGAAACCCGCGCTAAGCCGGATGCTCAATGGGGGTGGAAGCCACGGCGCCTCGCTGCGCCGGCTGGAAAACCCGTAGGAATCCAGGCTGGAAATTCCCTGAAAGGGACGCGCGCGGATGCGAGGCTAAGAGATGTCGGTTGCAGCCCTGGAAGGGCTGGCCAGCGAGCCGTATGACGCCCGCTGCTTGTAGGGTGGGGGCGAGCCAACGGATATATAAGGCCGCACCGACAGGCGCCTCGTGGGATACGCTGGGTGTCGAAAGACGAGAGGTATCTCCAGTGCATTCATTGCACGTGATCTTCGGGTCGAAGATCGGTTTGGCGACAGGCCATGTAACTGGTATAGTTACGGGACTCTATGTCCGACAGCTTCGCACCTAGCGTTGCTTTTTGCTGCTTTCGAAGCAGTGGTTCTGGGCGAGGCCTAGGACGGTCGCGGGTTTCGCGGCTAAGAGAACGGAAAGGTTGCCAAGGGGTTAGTTTTTTGTATTGTAATCTTAGTACATTAACTGTAAATATACTGTAAATATATTGTAAATAGCAATCAGAGCAGTCGTCTGTGTTTTTTCTTCCTAGTACGTCACAACATTAAAGGGTTCATCTTCGGTCAACTCGATTTTAAATTGATATCCTTTTACTGGGTCTTTCGAATTTCCAAAAACATCTTTATATTTATTAATTAATTCTTCAATTGGTTGGTTAGCATCTACTCCATTTTCGTCGACCGCACCCTCTGCCGCTACGTGAAACTGATTCCTAGTTTCTTCAACTTGTTCCGCAATATTACAAATTCACATTTCTTCGCCCTCCTGGTCATCGATCCCCAAACAACGTTTGTGCCCTTTGTCACCTCGTAACAATATACTCCTATTACATACGTCAACTTTGGCATCACACATCTTTAGGCCATCAATCCCCAAAATAATTGGACGAATTAAATTCTTTATAATTATTGCCGGAAACTGTATTATTACTCCTTGGACTTCAAGCTCCACCCAAATTTGCCGACTTCTTGTTTCGATGCGCCTCCCATTAGCTGTACGAATATCTAACTTCCTAGTTGGTAATTCTTCGATTACATGCCCTTCTTTCTTTATTCGTTCATATAATTTTTCCGATACCGCACAAATATTTGCCCCTGTATCAGTCAAAACATCTACAGATATATTCTTGAATACCCCTTTCAAAATTAAACACGTGCTATTTTCCGCCCGTTTGTCTGTATCTTCTCTAAATAAATCTTCTGCTGATACTTCGATACTGTTCAATGCCGTAATAATCATCACCTCATCAATATTATTATTCGAAATATCCCGCCTATCTATTTCGAACACTGGGCGTTTCCCTGTTCAATCACGTTTATTTCTACATGCTCATGTTTCTTATCCTCTTTGAATTTTCGCGGATAACTATTTCCTATCTTTTTATTTTCCATCTTCGCACCGTTGCCTCTTTCATCCTTCCCTTCAAAACCGTAATTTCCTTGATGGTTATAATTATTCACTAATTTTCCCATTCCATTATTATCTACATTCATATCATTTCTTATCCATTATTATTTACACGATCATATTCTCCATTTAAAGTTTGATCAAAACGACTTAATCGTTCTATTAAATCTTCCGAATCTACTGGCATAGAATTCCATAATAAATTTTGAATATTAACTGGTAGTTGACGAATGATAATTCTCATTAACTCATTCATGTCCACCCTTTCTTCGCAAGCTTTAAATGCAGCCATTTTACGCGTCGCAAACTCACACATGGACTCTGTTCCCTTTCTGTACTTTTCACTTAATAGTTTATATTTTAAATCAAACTTATGGCTTTCGTTCCAGCATCTTTTTAAATATTTTTCCTTCCATTCTTTATAATTTAATGGTTCAGGAACTAACGATGTTAACCAATGATGAGCCTTGCCTGACATCGCCTGTTCAACAATATGCAATTTTAATCTTTCAGGAACATTATTAATCATAAAATAACTTTCCAATTTTTTAATAAAAGACCATGGTTGTTCTTTATTATCCCCGTGAAATTTCAAATAACTGGGTAGAACTAATGATGTTGCCGAAGTTACTACGCTTCCCTGCGTACGTGTCATTACTTCATTTTCTACTTGATTTAATTTGCCTTTCATATCTGCCATCTGTTTCCCTGACTCACATTCTTGTAATTATTTTAATATTCCTTAAACCCTCTTGTATCTGATGTTCTAATTTCTTATCTACAATACGTTTTAATCCAAATGCTTCACTGCCGCGTCGTGATTTTACTACATATTTTGCGCTCGAAGAGATAATTTACAAAGTGGCGGAGGCTCGCGTGTAACAATCGGGGGAAAAAAATTTCAACGGTGCCTCCTGTGCTGGTACGTATAGTTTCTGGTGAAGGGTATTAAGGTCTAGGGAGATCCCTGAAAGAAGCGTAGTTGCGCGATATCGCCTGCTAAACGTATCATTTTCACAAATCAAACTTGCGTTCTGTTCTCTGCGATTCTCGTGCTGAAAACTAGCACACCAGAAACTACGGATTGCGTCGTCGCCTTGCCCTTTTATTTGCAATACCGTGGTAATAAAAATACTCATTTCAACGCAATGGAATAGCGGCGTTTTAAAGAGGAGGCTAAAAATATGTTTGACAATGTTGAATTGTATGTCTGGGAGATTCTTTAACAAAAACATACAAAAAATTGGAGAATTATATTTTAAAAAATACAGATAATTAAAAAATTGAGTAATATGTAAAAATATTTTGTTTTGGGTCAAATATGTAAATATATGTACTTCCGGGAAAAATATGAGTAGAGGAAAAACGCCGGTTCCGAATCAGAATATCGGGTGTAAACAGGAAGTTTTGGTTTTTTGACGCCGGATGTTGACATCCGGGGTCGGCCGCCGCGGCTGTGCAGTCACAAGGTCGCGGCATTGTGTCGTCACGGCGCAAGAGTGCAAGAATTCCGCGACCTTGTGTCTACCAACCCCCGAAAAAAAAAGACTCGGCGACTAGAGGAGGAGGACTAGGAGGAGTGGGGTGGAGGCCCTGCCTGGCGGTAACGTAGGGTGAATGAGAAGACGAGAGAGACAACTGCATTTAAACAAGACATTTATTTTGAATTTAAAATATAATATATTTTTTATTAAAAAAATGTACATACACATCTGAGTGAGAGAACGAGAACACATCTTCATCTTTGTATATTTTGCAGGATGGCACCACATCTTTGTCTAATTTGTCTGACGGTAGCCAATAGCGATTTGATGCGTTCATCTCGCATCACTTCTGCAGTCAGTCCGTCATTGTTCATAATGGAAACGTCCACGCCCACATCAGAGGTGAGAAGGAGCACCACGGTACTGAAGTGTCCCGCTCGAGCGGCGAGATGGAGCGGCGTATCACCAAAAGCGTCGCCGACGTTGATGTCGATATCTCTGGCCACGATGATGATGCGAACGGAGCGACGATCGAGAGCGAAGTGCGTGCTACCACTAAACTTCCTCGTGCTTTCAGGACCACTGCTTTTATTCTTTCTTTCTTCTTGATATTACAGGTTGTGCGGTTTTCCGCATTTAAAATACTCGTTAGTACTTTCCGCTTCACTAGGAGAGAAACACGAAAGAAGGAAGAAGTTCTTTTTCTCTCTCTAGTTATTGTCGAGAAGAAGTCGCCATAGTGTTTGGAGATTGACAGCATCATTTTTCGTCGACGGGGTCGGTGACGCCGGCAAGCCGTTTTCCTTGAAAGAGGTAGTCTTCACCGTTTTCGCCGGTGCGTTGAAGGGTTTTGCGGTGGATGAAATACCGTTGATGTTGAAGCACTTCATCGGTTCACGATGCGCGTCTTCTGCACGTTGAGGTTGCCGAGTTTGCTGAGTCGGACATTCGGAATTTTATCGAGTTGCTTTTGAATGTCGATCACGTGCCGATCGACGTACGCTTTGGAGGTAGCGTCACGGGGCTCCGTGGGGTGACCGATGTTTGAAATTCGCAAAAGATTAACATTGAAGGGTCTGCTGTTTCGGCATTCGCGCAGATACTTTCCCTGTTTGTAAATCAAGTCTTCTACATCGCCGCGCACATCCTCGTTCGCTTGCATGTTTTTCGCCGAATACTGACTTGCGAGTTTTCGCGCTTGTTCATAGCGCGCGTCCATATTCGCCTTGGTGGTAAAATCTTGCCGGCTGTGGCGATTTTGCGTGTTTTCCGGAACGTTGCTTCCAGCGTTGTCTTCTTCCTCACCTACTCCTACATCGTCGTACACATCCTCCTCTTTCGTGGAAGTATCGTTCTCACACATAGATGGAGCAAGATCTTCCATGGAATAGTCGGTGTTACACAAGAGTGGATCAATGGTTGCCATCGTACTGTCACATCTGATACCACAGACACTCTTATAGCGAGAGAGAGAGACTCTTCCCACTCCACAGCATTATACAATCTCCCCCCCCCCACCAACACCACCGCATCTTACTACCACCTAAGATTGGGAGTTTCCAGCCCCACCACGAGAAGGTCTCGACCACCGAGTTGTTCCACGCCAAAGTCTTCAACATGGCGCACAGTAATTTCTAGTCCTAATCACCTCGGCAAATCGACCAACGGCCTATAGGATGGGTTGCGAAGTCGCGGATAATAATCTCGTCTTCTCCGTTCCTTCCGTGAATGCGTTCTTCATTGGGGTGATGAGATACGTTTTAAGGAAGTCGTCGCGCTTTGATTAAAATTGGCGGAGCGCTTTGAGCTTATTTTGAATAATCGATCGTGTCTTTTTCACTTCGACTTTCAATCTTTCTTGTGAAGTAGACGGATGGGTGGAATCGAAGGGAGAGAACGACTAGGTGGGGCGCGTTTACGACGTAACGAACTCACTGTCTCTGTCAGCTGAAAGCGTTTCGCTTTCGTGTGGGTAGTGTCTTTTGTTTCCCCATTTTCTTGTAGCAGTTTTATTTCATCAAGCAGATTTTGTTTATATTCGCGTTGATCGCGACTTTCTCTTCCTCCCCCTCTTCTTCCTTGTCTTCTTTTTGGATTTTTCATCACACTTATTCTTTTTTCGCCCCCTCATAATTTATATTTAAGTTTCATCACACCGGTCACACCAAGCGCCGCAGCTCTTTCACCAATACTCGCGTCACCCGACACGACCCTCTCCCACGCCCGCTTCGCTAGTTCCACGTCTGCTTTTTTCGTTCTTCACCATCTTTGTGTTCGTGGTAAGCAATGTCGTGCGTCTTGCACGCCCGATCTAGGGAATTGATGCCCGCATCACCTCTCGCTAAGCGTTCGCTGAGTCGCGTTCCCGGTCTGATGAGACTGATGAGACACCGGGAATGTGTAACTCAAAGGGAAGTGCATTGACAGCGCGATTGATGAAACGTTCGATAAAGCCTTTCCCTCTTCGATATCAACGTTGTCGCAGATACGCCATATTGCGGCTGATAGATGAAAAGAAATACTATATATGATATGATATATATATATATATATATATATATATATATATATATATATATATATATATATATATATATATATATATACTATATATGATATATATATATATATGATACTAATATAAATGATTGGACTTCGATAAAGCGATCGAATCCAGCGCGGTATTTTCCCTTGTTCACCGACCGTGTCTTATCAATGACGCAGAACGAAAACGGATTTTCGTTCCACACGCGAGAGCACATGGTTTAAAAACGCGGAAAGACGGAAAGTCGTTTCCAAGATGCTCGTTATAAATAAATTCCAAGCTGTTGTCTTGTCAAAACAATATCACCATATTAGCGTTGTCGCGAATGAGCTGCTTCGGACGTTTGGTGTATGTCTGACAGAGGTACATCACGTCCGTGTGTTTATGGTGTCCGGTGGCGAAGTAGGCCTTTATACAGTCTTGCTTCTCCGTTTCAATATCATCGAATGCGAAGACGCTGCTGGGCTTCGCTTCGGAAGGGAGTACGATACTCTCGTGTTGCGTGAACGAATGAAAGGGAATAATATCTTTCAGTAGTTCTTTTAAAAACATGTACATAGGCTGCCCTTCTCTGGTTGAATACAAATACACCTTTTTCGAATTTGAGTCCGTTCGGTGTGGTGAGAAGTGTCATGACGACGTTCGTCTTACCGCTGCCCGACGGTCCGACGCGAGGGCTCGAACGCTGTCGGGGAAGAGGTTTCCGTGTCGACTCCCATGATTTCCGCTTTGATTGCTCTTCAACAACCCGGTCACGTTCACGATAGGCAGTTTCGACGCTTGTTGAACGATGTTCATGCTGCAGGAGTGACTGAGGGCACTGAAGGCTTTCACGGCCGGAGTCAATATACATGTTTTCTTCCGGGCTTGTGGGCCGTGGTTCAGTTTTGCAGTTTGGCAGTTCAACGCCAATTGGACCACGGCCCACAAGCCCGGAAGAAAACATGTATATGAGGGCACATTGTCAATGTACACTGTTTTATTGCATTAACAAACGATGCATATCTAAAAGTAACGTCTGAACAGGGGATTGAACCCTGGGCCCTTAGGTTAAAAGCCTATACCCATATCTACCGCTGAGCTATTCAGTCTCATCAAATTATTGAAGATGAAAGTTTGAAGATTTTATTTATTTGTTTTGCAATGGTAAGTATTTTGATTTCAGATTTGTGTACAGACGGCGATCAGTATGTCGGAAGTTGCATCCGGTCGCGATTGGGACCGGCGTCGCCAATGTATACTTCCCGTCGTTTATGATGCAGCTGCACAGGAAGTCGATTGCGGTTGTCGTCAGGAGGGACTGCGTCGTCAATTTGTACTTCCGGTCGTAAATGATACAGTTGCGCAGGAAGTCTCTTGCGATTGACGCCGGCGCGAATGCGGAGCTGCATTAGAAATTGTTTTCAAAACGTGTGTAATAAAGTGTTACCTCAGAAAGCAATATTTTTTCAATGTGTCGTGCTAGCACTGGGCCAGCGTGCGAGTGTTAATCGGGTACCTAGTCAATGCGCAGTATCGAGCACACTGGTTGGAGTCTAACCACGATCATATTTTTTTATTTTTTGACATATTGTCATTAGAAGCTCATTTTTCTATATAACGAGAATACCGACACAAAGTGTTAAGTTTTGAAAGATGAACATCTTTGGTCGCACAAGTGAATCTAGATGTTGGTGTTGGTTCGATAAAATTGGGAGGAAACTATAAAATTGGGAGGAGGTTTCACAAGAAACGTCTCACTCAGATCGCTTATCCCCAGGAACGATGCTGTTTCCAAACATTATGTAGACATTATGAAACCAAACATTATGAAATATTATGTAGAATTAGCCATGCGGTTGCAATAAAACGACTCAAGAGAGGGACAGTTGGCGATGATGGAGTGGAATACGATTATGACATGGAAAAGTGGCGTCTCAAGAACATCGCTGAGGCGGAAGACGAGGCGGACGTCGTTTCAAGACTTTCGTACAGCGGGTCTCAAAGAGCTGCGAGAGACGACCGCCTCGAAGAGCTTCGTTCAAAATGAACGTGAAAAACTTCAAATGAATTTCAATGAACTACAAGAAAAATTAGGAGACTTGAAAGAGAAAATAAGAACTAACACGAATGCTTTAGTTGAAGGGAAATTCAACGAATTGCGAGACATGACAAAAGAGCTGAAATTAAAAACAGAGGCACTAACCTTCAGTTCGCTTTCTCGAAGCAGGTTGGGAGGTGCGTCATTAAGAGATACATTTCCAATGCAGTTAGTGGGAGAGTGAAAACACACCGAGCACTTGTAGAAATGAATTTAAAAACATGTTGGACGCACACGAAAAGAAAATCCCTAGCGGTCTCTTGGAGATACTCCCAAAAGTCGGTTCGTCGGGAAATTACTATTTCCATGACACACTGATTCGAAAAGTTGGCAAAGGCACGGCTCCTGCAGACGTGGTGAATAAATCGCAATTGGACGAGATGTTCAAACAAGCGAAAACACACGCGGACGGTTTATTTGTAGAGATGTCAACATCCTGCAAAAATACCGAAGACGAATTGCGGAAACATTTAGAAAGCGCTTAAAATGACATCCAAGCTCAATGGAAGAAACAGAGGTGTCGTGACTGGCCGCACACAGTTGAAGGAGCCGCCGCCGAGTGACGTCAGCGGAGCGTTACCGCCCCTGGCGACAGAAGGAGACAAGCGGTGCGAGCCAGCCGAGCCCGGCTGCGCGCGGCCGTCACGCCCGAGCAGGCGGGTAGAGACTCGGCCCCGCCCCTACTCCACAGCTAGTCGGCGGGTCCATAGCCCTGCCGGACTATAAGAGGGCTCCGACTCAACGCCAAGGCAGACAGCGAGTGGCTGTGTTAGTGAGCGTATCTTGGTGAGTGTTTTGGTGTTCGAAGTGTGGAGAGCGATTACGACGACTGTGCTACGGACTTGGAACTCTCCTACGGTTATTCGGTGACTTGGCAGAT
Source organism: Teleogryllus oceanicus (assembly GCA_964035755.1). Classification (NCBI taxonomy): domain Eukaryota; kingdom Metazoa; phylum Arthropoda; class Insecta; order Orthoptera; family Gryllidae; genus Teleogryllus; species Teleogryllus oceanicus. The sequence goes on along the minus strand of CAXIVR010000001.1, from coordinate 167,770,721 downwards.
TTTGGGACTTCCTCTGGATTATAACCACACGGCTTTGCTTACGGTACAATCTTCTTGTGATTCGGCATTTAAGCAATTGTACCTGGTCTTGAATGAAATCATTTTAAGGATCCTGGTCTTTTTTGGATACTTCAAGAAGAAAAAAATTAAAAAAGAAATTCAAAACGACATTGAGAAACATGTCGTACGTGTTCGCAATGATATGAAGATTTTAGAACCAGAAGTGACAGAGACGTTTAGAGCGGCACGAGGCTATGCGGATGAACTATATAATAAAGTCATGGTAAATGTTGGAAACCAGAATAAAAAAGATAGGACGCCGAATACAATATTATTCAATCATCGAATGTACAAATGTACGAAAATTATTGATGAGTCATTTCAATGAAAGGAAACCTAAACTAAAATCGCAAGACAACGTCCCACTGTCTATAATTTTGAAATACAAAACTTTCTATCGTGATTGGAGAAGAGTCTAGCATGTGCGAATGAGATACTATATAAAAAGGACGATATGCAACAAGACATTAGTTCATCTTCACTTGCTCTCATACATGGGTCGTTCTCGGACGGTGTGTCACGTCACATCAACACGTAGGGGCACGGCCTTTCGTCCGACAGTGTGACGGGGAAGAAGAACATCAGGAAGTGAACCGAAGGGCGAAGTGATCGGAAGCGGCATGAGGCGGCGACGGAAGGCGGCCCGTCGCGTTCGCAAGAAAAGCGGTGTTCTACCTCTGATACACATCCTAATAGGAGCTCTAGGCGTCCTCGGGTCAGCAGCAGGCGGAGCGTCGGCCATTGCAAACGCCTTCAATAACAAGAAGGCCCAACAGCGTCAATTGGAAGAAATGTTGCGACATAACGCCGCGATGGAAGCGAAGGCGGGGAGGGGCATGGCGCGAGGAGGACGAAGGAGAACGAGAAAAACAGGTGGTGCGAACGTTTGCGACGCACGAGGAACAGGCGACGCTGTCCAAAAAACTAGATGCTGTGTGGGTGCCGCGACGAGCGCTTTCACACGAGGCAATGTCACGACGCACTGTGTCTCCCGCATTTTCGGGGCATCTTTACATGTGACCGGCTGCCCCAGGGCCCGCCATGGGAAGGGGAATGTGACGTGATCAATCTCGATTACGTACGCGAAGAGGGCACCAATTTCTTAGTGTTCGCGAAACGAGGAAGAACGGTGCGCTATTTCGACTCTTTCGGACTACCTCCACCACCGGAGTTTTCGACATACATGCGCGGAAATAGTGATGTACAATACGTTGCGACGTATAGTACGTCACTATTTCCGCGCATGTATGTCAAAAATTTGTTCGACAGCATCAAATGTGTTCAACAATTTGATGCTGAAAACAGCGGAAGATTGTGCTTGCAATTTCTGTTCTATGATTGGTTAGTAAAATGAGTATTTGAAAAGATGTGAGAGAAAAGACAGTTTCACTTTTTCAGAGAACTCATCAAGATGCGCACCTACATGCTAACCGGGAAGGAGCGGAAGTGAGTGTCCGCTTCTCTTCAGCGATCGATCTCGCCAACACACCGCATGAAATTGCCCGGGTGTCTCTGCAAACAGTACAAACGGTCACAAATATTAAAGGAGGATGTAATGATTTACACTACGCCGTTCCAGTCGACGATGGTAAGTGTGGCTTAAAATACGATACTTAAGTCATGAAATTAGCAACTGGCACGTATACAATCGACGACGTCAACGTTCAAGTCTACTCGTTTCTCCGTGAACACTTTAAGGATGAATTTGCAAGTAAAAAATATTTTTTCGTATTAGACGGAGAAGTGAATACGCACAAGTGTCGCATCAGCACTTCGTTCCGCCTGAACTTCAGCGTCGCGGGCCCTGTGGGTCCCTTGTTGGGCTTCAAATGTGGCGTCGAATCTAGGTCTCGCGGCGAGTATGTCTTCTCCGACAACAATGTCACGCTCGTCAAACACTTACGTTCTCTTTACATGTAAGTTGTCGAGAGCGGGTATATTAATAATCGAAGGGCCCACATTCTTCATCATTTCCACATCGACAAGCGACCGGTTTCCAGTTTTGAATCGAGACCTCTGGAGAAAGTCTTCCATCGCGTCACATGCAACTGGATTGATGATATAACGATAAGACTCGAGAACGACGGAGAACTCATTCCACTAAGAAACGATACCGATCTCATCGTGATGCTGTTGTTTCGCACCGCACACGATGACATAAAATGCGAATCGTGCCACGTTCTAGGCATACTGTATTGTGTCCTACCAAAAGGTTAACACACACCACTGCTGTTGCAAGCGCTAGGCTACGTTATCAGAGAAGATGAAAAGAAGAAAAGTCTCATCTCACCACCACAACCACCAGCAAAGACCATCTCTTAGACGTTCTTCTCCAAGAAACCCCCAACGAGGAAAAAAATTAATGTTCAAGGATTTAATTATCATTATTACACGCTGTATACGAACGGATACAATCCAAACGATGAAATTCGTATTATGATTCAAAACAAAGACACCTTAGTCGTACCGGACGAATTAATTATCCTTATCGAAGGAAAGGCGATCAAGACAATCGGAGGTGGGCGCACTGCTGCCAACTTTGCTCAACGCATTCGCATTTTTATTTTCGGAAATTCGATATGAGATCAACGATGTTCTCTTATAAGTGTGCGTCATGTTAGCATCGCCACTACGATGCCACTACCACCAATACCTGCCACTCCTCAGCAGCGAAAAGCGGCTATTATTACATTACGCCGCGTGGACGCCAACTGAGACCCTCAACTACCTCGAGCATTCATCAAATGTCGAAGTGATCGACTCCGGCGGTTCGTTCGTGGCCTGGATTTCTCTCAAACTCTTCCTTCCGTTCGCGGAGGATCATAGATTCATCGTGGCCGCTGTGAAGCATGAGCTCATTCTTATTCGCACTCGAACAGACGCCGACTGTCTTCTATCCACGGAAGCGGAAGCGGCGACGCCATCGAAAATAGAAATTCAACGCATCGTTTGGAGAATGCCGCGACGCCGGGAAAATGCATATGTACAACATTCTCAATGGTAGGTGAAGTATACCCATTAAATTCACGAGATGTGAACTCCACGAATCGGCAAAATTGCCGCTTACAACACGCCACGAGTGGACTGTGAAAACAAATAGTGGAGTGAAGCATCCTCAATATATTATCTTCGATATGCAAACCAATCGTCGAAACGATTTGAAGAAGAATCCTAGCGAGTTCGATCTATGCGATTTACGAATTATTAAACTCTACATTAACGAGTTTTTTCCTTATGAGATGCGCATAGGATGGGACATCGTACCAGAATTCTTCGAAATGTTCAAAAATTTCGAAAAATCGTACTTAGATCGACATCCTATTTCATGCATTACACATCGTGGAGTGAAAACGATTACTCCGTTTGTCAATACGTATGTCTTTTGTCTCATTTTTTACGAGGGACACATGGACTATCATCGAATCACAGAACTCGTTTGCAAAGTATAAAAATCACTTGAAATGTACGTAGACATTCCCATTGACAAGACAACTGTAATCATGAACACATCGGAAGAGGATTGTATTGGGTGGGACTCTTCCCCCACGCATAATGAAGGCGAAGAAGAAAACATCGTATCCATAGCAGAGGAGGAAGGGGAACCGAAAATGGTGGTGGAAGAGAAAAAAGTTCGAAAGAAACAAATTAAAAAGAGATGAATGTACTAATCCTCGCACGAGACACTGTAAACCCTCTCATAAGACAAAGAAGAAAACCATCAAAAAACAAAAGCGCGAAAATCATCATCGGAAGCGATCATCGCTCATCTCTCATCAAAGGAAGACATTATCAAAAGAAGACACTATCATTGTCGTCATCAACCGACACGGCTCATTTGTTCTGGGATAAATGTGCAACATTGTGCTGCACAACATGTTCCTGCTGATTGTGCAGCTGTTGCTACTTCCGTTGCCCACGAGGACATTCCTACGTCAACAGAAGAACAAGAAGTCATAGACGATCTCTGTTCATTTTTACCATAAATAATTCTACATTATTGGCAATTTTGTTTTAAATTCAAAGATTGCATGTTATGGTAGCATATTCATGTATGTAATTAATATAATTCTACATTATTGACGTATTTGTTCCCGAACCAAAGATTGCATGTTATGGTAGTATATACATGTATGTAATCAATATATTGTTCTCAAAACATTTATGTAAAAATACTATTTGTTGTTTTTTTTGTTTCCCAATTAAAAATACCAAGTAGGGAATCCTAAAATAGTATACATTTATCTATAGTATTAAATTTTATTATTGATGTTTTATACAAGCAATATCATTCAAATTATTGTCGATGAAAGTTTAACATTTTATTTGCTTTTTAACGGTAAGTCTTTCGACTTCAGACTCGCGCACAACCGGCAAGTGATTTGCCGGATGTTGCGTCCGGTCGCGGTCGAGCCGAGGCGTTACTCGTTTGCACTTCCCGTCGTTAACTAAGTGACTGCGCTATGCAGGAAGTTGTTGTGATAAACTTATGCGCCAAGGGGCTGGTGGATTAACGACGTTCACTGAGCGTTAGAGTCGATAAATTTAAAGACAAGCCAATGAATTGATCGAGTGCCCCACTTTACGGGTCGCTACTTTATATACGCTCCATCATTCTGCGCACGCAGTTGTACTGCGCTAGTTCTGTCGCCTTGTCGTCTGTGATGCCGCTCAACTTTATTGCGGCATGCAAGAACGGCCACTCGTAGTGGCCGGACTGTTACAACTGTACCCACACTTTCTGAGGGTTGTTGACGAAAACGAGCAGCGCCCGCTACACATAGCGGAGAAACATAATCGTTTAATGGTATGTATCCACCTGGTGGGGATGGGGGCCAAATTAAATGCCCAAGATAAGTATGGGTAGACGCCGCTGCACGTGGCGGTGACACGAGGTCTTGAAATTTCTTTTGAACTTCGCCGCGAGCACGAAGATTCGTGATGTCGTAGGCAGTGGACCGAATATTCGGTCTATGTTCTTCCACATTCTGTGCTTCGACTTCTCATTCAACCTACGTTACCGCCAGGCAGGTCCTCCACCCCATCCAGCTCCTCCTCCCCTAGTCGCCCAGTCTTTTATTCTGGGATTGGTAGAGCAGGCGGCTGAGTGTGACGACACAAGGTCGCGGCCTTCTTGCGCTGTGACGACACAAGGCCGCGCTGTGACGACACAACCTTGGGACGTCACAGCCACTGGGGCCGACACAGAATGTCAACATCCGGTGTCAACAAACTACAACTTCCTGTTTACACCGGATGTTGTGATGCAGAACCGGCCTTTTTTGCTACTAATGTGTAACAATATGTACTAAAGAGTCAACTTTTTTGGCACTTAGCGATATGCAACGTGACTATATCGTTGATTTGACTTCATAGAGTTACGTTAGGAAAATGTGTTAATAGATAATTCTCCGGGCCCTAGTAATGATCAAGGTTTCGAAAATATGTGTAGTTTACGTGTAATATTGCAAGAAATATAAGCATTTTTAATTTTTTAAAATAATTTTGTTTCTCAAAAACCATCCAAATTTTTTCTTTAAATTTTCTCCTCATATGTATCAACGGATGATAAAAAATATGCTGCTAGTCCAATTTTTGGAGATCTCTCCACATTTTCAAAAATTGTAAAACGTTAACATTTCAAAACTACAAAACTGAAGATAGAGATTGTTTGCCTTAGACGAAGTCCGTTGTAAAAAATGAGCCATTAAAAATGTACAATTTGTTTAAAAAACAAGTAATTTCTGTCTAAAAATTAATTCAAAAAATCTCACAAATGCTCCAAATTTTTTCATAACATTTTATCCTCGTAACGGATGTTAAAAAAATGTGGTTCTAGCCCCATTTTCGGTGAACTATCCGTATTTTTGAAAATTGCAAAACTTGCTTGTCGAAAATTTTGGGTTAGAAAAATTACATTTTTAAGCGTCGACCCGACTTCGTACTACACGGATCTTCCGTAGCATAGTGGTATGGCTGACGGAGAGTTAACTCGGAGGACCTGTGTTCGGTGCGGTGCGGTGCGGAGTGTCGGTGCAGAAAATAATTGTTGCTAGTTGGAAACACTTATGGATGTTTATGTACAAGTAGAAAAGATTGACATTGTTTTGAGAACCTTTTTTTGAAAATTGTCTTTGCTTCTAGGAAAATTTTGGGGAAAACAACATATTGTTACGTTTCTAGGTGGTGAATTAAAAGTCTCGTATTATTTTAACAAAAACGTTTATTTTTGTTTCTTTACACAATCGCTGAAAACACTTGATTATTTATTTACACTACACTTTTCTTGATTATTTATTTACACTACTCTTCTCTTGATTATTTATTTATACTGTTCTCTTCTCTTACGCACTCGCACAGTCCTAAGCACTGACCACAGTTCACTGCACTGATCACAGTTCGATGCACTGGCCACAGTTCACTGCACTGATCACAGTTCGATGCACTGGTCACAGTCCACTGCACTAACCACAGTACGATGCACTGACCACGGTTCACGTCACTGAGCACAATCACTGCACTGCTATTTACCGCGATGTACACACTTCACAGTTCAGCATCCACTGCGGACTTAAGACTGACTCTCGGTCGCCGGCCGCCGCGTATTTATACTCGGCGAGTGCCGTCGAGAACTTTCCGGAATCCGCGAACGTTCTGGAATAATCCGCCGGCAGATGACGCAACCCGCGATTACAGGCAGCTCGTGGGGGCGCCGGCAGATGACGCAATCCGTGCGTACAGGTAGTTCGTGGTGGTGCCGGCCGGTGACGCAATATTCGTTACAATATATTTTTAGTAAATCATGCATGACCTTATTTAAACAATTATTTTTCATATCAGATTTATTTACGAAAAAATCTCTATCATCAACACAGTAGTTTTGCAATGTTAATGTTTTTGTAAATTTCGAAGATATTGAGGTTTCACCAAAACGCACCCCTAATGCAAGAATTCCCCAAAAATTTGAAAAATGATGTACACCCTTAGTTAGATTCTTCGTGTTCCATTACATGATATGCAACATGCCGTTTTTTTAGTTTCATAAACAGCTAACTAATAGCAATTCAATTGAAATTAAATACCTGTTTTCATATGCCTTCGAGGAAATTTCCAAAAGCTCTCCGAAATGAATGATTTTGGAGTTGTAGTCCTGTTGCATTAGGAGTGCAAAAGTTCGAACCTACGCCATTTTTATAAGCAAAACTTGTTCTGTTCAAGAAAAAATAATAGAAAAAATTGGGGCAGATTTTGATAAAATAATTGTTTGAAAATTATACATTTTCCATGCAAAATGACTTGAAAACTGCTCATATTTTCTCTGCAATTTTCCTACATTGAGAGAGTTCAAAGAAAATAAGACGCGTGTTATTTTAACCGCTCTTTCCCATCTCCGGAGACAAAACTCATTCAAAAATTTTGAGCCATTTTGTTAAAATTTTTGGATATTTCAGGCTTTATGTAAAATACCCCCAAAATTAAAATATTTTTTATAATCCCAGATTCTCCAGTTAGGCCAGATTAGCCAGAGATGGAGATTTTGCGGTAAACCAATTTTTCGGTATCAACGACCCGTAGAGCGTGGATTCAAAACACATCTTAGAGGAAGTAATTTACTACATGTATTTCAATAACAGGGATCCAAATTAGAAATTTTTCTGGCGAAAAATCGCCACTATTTCAGTGGACATATATAATAGTGAAATATACCCATCCATATACCCGTCTTGCTGCCCTCAAATTCCTGTAACCTGTTTGCGAATTTCTAATAAATATATGGGCGCCAGGAAATGGTTACGAGAATGAGTTCCCAAATTATATTTACTTATAACTTCGTTGCTGACTCAGTGGGCGGGTTCTTTACCGAAATAATCGTGAATACTTACGATTACTTAATTCGCAATCACACGTTATTTTTAATGAAATTCGCTGAATTTCATATTGGTGACAATCTGGTATGTCACAATACAATCACAAAGCATTTGATTATATTTTTAATCATGCGTGATTCTAGCTAGATAGTGTGTATTGTCGCAAATACCAGTAAATGATTTAAAAAATCAATGTTTAAAAATGATGGCTCTCAGTTTCGTAGGAAAATAATTCGAAGACTGTATATATTTAATATTATTCTTTATAATCACAATGGACTTGAAGAGAAAAAGAAAACGAAAATGCGTAGATGTTCAATATAAAGTATTTTCTTTATACGTTGATGTGATAAAATCATATAGGATACTGGAAGTGCCATTTCTCTATTACACTGAAGGGTAAAAAGGTCACTACAAGAAGCCAGGCATCACGTGGCCATCGGCAGTGTTCACAATCTGTGAGAAAGATAATCTACATTTCCTAGACTAGTAATGAAACTTAACTATTATTAATATCATCCTTGTTGTGCATGGGTTTTATTTATTTAATATTTACATCAATTGCTCTCTACATTACCGCACTTTGTTGGATTAGAAGGCTTTGTTTGTCAGAGTAAGCTAGAGGATCATGAGGTCGTTTGTATCTCTCACCAGTGCCTGACTTTGACTTATGTGCGCCCTAGGCTGCTAAATGTGCGCCCTTTTTTAGTTTACTTCTTCGAAAAACGTTGTTTATATTTTGAATTAAAATTTTGTACGTTATTTGTAACCAATTAAATATTGTATACGTATAAATAATGGATTATATATTTGAATATTTATAGCATCAAACATTTTTAGGTCAATAAATTAAAAATATAAAGTATTTATAAAAGAATTTCTTTATTTGAGTATTTTTTACATTTTAACATAATAAAATTACCATAAAATATGGATATTAAAGTCAAAATAGCATTTAGGTGTAGGTGATGGTTAGGTGATGGTGAGGTGTAGGTGTAGGTTATCTGGACCGGTTTGGTTGAGTGGTCATGGACCTTTCGTCAAAGCCTTCGAAAGCATGGCTTTTAAATGTTGGTGGGAAGTGATTCCAGCTTTTTCCACTTGATGGCATTCGTAGAATGACAGGGCTGATATTCTATGCCACTTTCATAAGTTGCAGGCCTTCGTTGTTGAGTACAGTAAGAATTTTTTTTCTGAAAGTTCAGAAGTATTTTCTATAGTCTGCAGACAAGCAGTAGTCTGTCTTGTCTTTAATAAATGTCGCGGCTTGTATGTTTTCGGGCATATACAGAAAATTTGTGCTTTGGGGTTAACTGGACCGCCGGGACGTTAGGTTGAGTGGACCGGTCCAGTTACCTCTTTTTTTCTTTTTCTTTTTTTCTTTTTCGAAAGTATTATTGACAGATTTGCAATTAACAGTGACATCAGTTGATGTCCTGAGTTATCTCTCCTGAGCCAACCAAAATACTTTTGTTTCAACAGTAGATATTGTTACAGTAGATGTGTTTCCATGCCAGCTGAAGGACGACAGGGAAAAATTTAAGAACGTAATTTATTTTAACGTGAATTTGAATACAATCTTCGCTAAGCACTTTCTCCATTTATGTGTATAAAAAGGTTATGGCAATGCGCAGAAGAATATTAAGTTTTTTTCCCAATAAGACGTCGATGTTATTTTCACAATATATTTAAATTTCCTGTCCACTTAACCTTACTGGTTAGGTTAACTGATCATATTGCAAATGAATAAAACATTCCATATTTGACAACAACTGTAAGCACAAAGATGATGTTTGTTCCCACAATATAAGGAGAAAGTCTCACTGAAATATCAAGTCAAATTTCACGTGCATAGGTCAAGTAAATAACATTTTAATGCAAATTAAAAAAATAGTGGACCAGTTAATCTAACTCTCCCCTACATATAAAATATGCGTTTTCATACGGAATCTCGCTTTCTCGATTTAGTCTCGGCAGATTTCTTAACAGTGTTCTCAACCTCTAAGCGTCCCAAAATGTCATTTTCAATATATGACAGAGATAATGCATTCAATGTGACTTGTTTAAAAATTGATCTAAGATGATTTTTTAGTGCTTCAAAGCAGAGAAAGATCGTTCGCCATTTGCATTAATTACAGACATCATTACAGTCTTTAAATAATTTCATTTGGAAACATATCTTGTATCGACAATTTCTTTAGTAAAGAATTCTTTCCGAATTACCATTTTCTGAACAATTGTTTTCACGAAAGTGGTCCATATTTCCGTACCGAACGAGATGGCCAGCCTTAAACGGATCAAATTTAGATGTCAACTCAATGCAGCCTAAGATGTTTTCGTTTTGTAACCAAATATCTCGTTATTACTGAAAAAGACAATCCTCTTGATGCTAAAAATTTCACTGTTTCTGCAATTTTTTAGGTAATTTCTCCAATATTCCACTTTATTTTTGTGCTGTTTCACAAGCTCTGAATCCACTCTTTCTAAAACTGTAGACCTACATACAAATTTTATTTACGCAACCTTGATGTTCGGAACTGTTATAGTTGAAAAATGCTGTTGCTACTTTTACTATCGCTCCGTTGTAGCGAGCAAAGTAGTAGTGGAACTTACTCTCCACAATAGACCTTGCAAGGAACACAAAAGACATTTCCTGTAGATAGTGAATCTACTAGCCATAACACTTTGACAACTATACCATTCGTCATTTGTCTTCAGAAATATGATTTTGATAAATATCGACTTTGATCTGCATAATGTCTTTTAAAGGTAGAAAAATCGATGTCATGTTTAAATCCATTTTTGGCCATCATTTCTCTCAAAACATCATCAACGTTCCACTGTACTGGGTCGTTTGAAACTACATTTGAATAATTAACACTTTCTTTCGATACAAATTTGGAAACAAATATTTCTATAAAAACATGCCAAAGTTCTCCGTATAAAATTCTGCATCGGCTGAAATTCGTCCGCCCCCAAAAATTGCGCGCCCCAGGCTGCAGTCTACTCAGCATATTTGGTAATCTGGCACTGTCTCTCACTATCATTTATTTCCTAGTGGTTTGTCCATTCTCCGAATGCATCACTGATATTCGGAATGCGTTCTAGTCACAGGAGCAGCGCGACAGCACAAATATACTCGAAACCTCGAAACATAATCAAATGCATTCCGTATTTACTCCAGAGAGAATAGATTTCCATACATAATGAACTGCTTAATGAAGTTTCAGTGTCTCTGTGCTTCCTGTAGCACATAATACCTACGTTACGTTGCATTTCAAATTAGAGACCGATCCAAATTCTCTGCCCTTTCGTAACATTAGACGATAGTTAGACCCAAGCATAGATTGCTGGAAACTATGCCTGGTATTATCATAGCTCATACTCAACGACGATTAAATTCTGAAATCTTTCACAGGAGAACAAATGCAAATAATTCCACAGTTTGTTTACATCAACTTCAAAAACAACAATTATGAATGCTGTATTTATCATCTTCAACAATAGATGCACAGTTGCAAAAGTTTAAACACAAAATTTGTTGAAAAATTAGAATTATATGAAAGAAGTTAAAATTCACCACACAATGTGGAAAATAAGAATTATTAAATGATCAACGAGAAATGACCTCCTTTCACGAAATAGCAAAAATATAATTTTTTTCATGATGGTGATTATGACGGGATTTGCCACCTCAAAATAGTGCAGAGAAAACTGCAGGCTTTTTTCTTTAACTCATTTCCTGACAGGCTAAATCCGAAAAAGATGGTAAAAAATGCTTCTTAGTCGATTTTCAAATTTTAAAAACGGTTTTGAAAAACGTTATTTAAAAGTGTATAGCCGATTAATGCGATGAAAAGTGCCCCCAAACCAAATCGATAATCTTGATGCTCATATGAAAGAGAATACAAAATAACGTAGATTCACAAAAAATCAGCCTCCTAGAGCAATCTGTTGCAGAGATACAACGAGAATCTTGTTTTTCATGCTATATTTTTATATCAGATTCTATTGCATGTATCAGGCTGAAAAAGATTCGAGAGGCGGGGAACAATAGTTCAATTTGAAGGGATTTTGAGTATATAGTCAAATATAATGAATTAGTTTACATTTGCATTGTATAATTTTAAAAAAATCAATATGCCTGTAACAAGTAATGTACTTCAGCTTCCGGGTCAATGACCCCCATCTCGATCGGGTTTTATTTATTTTACGTCAAAAAACAGTTAAAACTGCGTATGACGTGCTATGGGGAAAAGTGAATTGGGTGCACATTTTCAAAATTCTGTGATCCCTACACTAAGTCATATACTACTTAAATTTTGAAAAAGAAAAAAGAAAAAAGAGAAAAAAAGAATAAAGAGCTCCCATGTAACAAAATCTATTTTCAAGGATAAAAAGGCAATAAATTTTGGCTTTTATTCATGTTGTCCTTCGGAATAATACTTCCTGCCGCGACAACATGGAAACGATAATTTGAATAACTGTATTTCCCACTGAATTCTAGAAGACGTGGACAGATAATGAAGTTACATTTATGTCCAGAAGCAAAACAAGGGGCCATTTCAGCATTTGCTCAATGGATCAGGGAAACTGGACGAAAAACCTGATCGCGATGGGGATCATTGACCCGGAGGCTGCAATACAATACTTGTTACAGGTTGTTTATACACATTTATACAGTTCAAATGGTAAATAATGCAGTATGTATCATTGTTAAAATTAATGTTACTTTTCTTGTGATACTCAGTATAGTCTCTAAATGTTTAGTAACAGTTATGCGCAGAAACGATTTCACTTTGAATTTAAACTTTTCTATTGAATTTAATCGTTTAATGCCATCTGGAAAAGTGATGTAAAATAATGTACATGTATTGTATGTGCATTTTTTGTAATGAGCTGTTGATACTGTCACCTGATGAATATGATTTCTACGTCGAGTGTTATAGTAATAGACACCGGCATTTTCTGAAAATATATTCCCGCCCTTAAGCAAGTCATTTTTGACAAAAGCCACTGATTCGTAAATCAACAGACAAGGTAATGGTAAAATTCCTAGATTAATGAAGAGAGGCTTACATGAATCACGTGGGTGGGATTTGGTTATTATTCGTACAATTCGTTTCTGTAATCTAGAAGTCTGGGAGCTATAAGATGTATTTCCCCAGAATATTATGCCATATCTCAGGCGGGAATGAACATTCGCGAAATATACACAATGAAGAGAATAAAGGCTGACTGAATTTGCAAGAATTCTGAAAGCGTAGCTTAATGAACTATTTTTTTTGTTTTCAATTCATTTAAATGGACGTTCCATTTAAGGTTTGACAGAATTGAGAGACTTAAAAATGTTGCCTTAACATCAGTCAATGGTACACCGTTCATTGGAGCACAGAATTGTTTATTTGAAATGGAAAACTGCATGAAAACCGTTTTCTTTTCGTTTACTATTAATTTGTTATTTCGGGACCAAATTGAAACATCTGATATTGTACTATATTTCTTTATTGCAAAGGATGTTCGTATCATCTGCAAAGAGAACCGTTCTTTCTTTTTGAATCGTCCAGGGCATATCGTTTACGTAAAGTAGGAACAGAATAGGGCCTAAAATCGATCCTTGAGGAACTCAGTAATTGAGGAACGTGCAATGGGCAAAGTCGGAAAGGTGCGTACGTAATGTTCCATCATTTCAGTAAGGTATTTCCACTCTCTGATATCGTTGTTTAAGGTACGAACATAACCAATCTAGAGCAATACCACGGATTCCATATGACGGTAATTTGGAAAGTAAAATGCCATGATCAATGACGCCAAAAGCTTTTGAGAGATCTAAGAATAATCCAATAGGTGTCTCGTTTTGATCCAATGATGAGGCGACATCTTTAAGAAAAGAAAATATAGCTGTTTCCGTTGATTTTGATTTTCTAAATCCATGTTGGCAATCTGAAAGCGCGTCGTGTTTACTGAGAAAGGTTTCCATTCGTACGTAAAAAAAGTCTCTCTAATATTTTTGAAAAAAAAAACTGATAGAAGAGAAATGGACTGATAATTTTGAATTTCATTTTTGTTGCCTTTTTTTAAAAGCGTCTTAGTCTTGGCTGTTTTGAAAACATCTGAAAACGTTTCGATGCATAAGGATGCATTAAATATGTGTGTTAACGGGTGTATAATGGTAGGCGCATGGGTCTTTAACAAAGAATCTTGGAATTTATTTAAAGCGGCTGAATATTTATTTTTTAGTTTACCGATTATTTTGAGAATTTCATAGGAAGAAGTTTCGGAAACGAACACCGTTTCTAAAATTTTGGGGGAAATGTCTGATATGGACTTTTGCGGCTGAAGACCCTTACTGAGATTGGCAGCAATTCTCGAAAAGTATTGGTTAAAGAGACTGTTGCCGGATTGTACACATCTTCAACAATTTCGACAATTACGTTTTCATTTTTATCATATACAAATTATAGGATATATTTTAAAATATGAATTATCAAACAGTTTATTTTTCATCCAATGCTTTATTGTTTTTCAAGAATTATTTTGATGTTAGTTTTATGGTATATGTAGTATATTGATTAGAAGATTAAGATACCAAATGTAAGACCAAATATAATGTATGCTACAATAATACGAAGAAAATACTACTAAAATGTATCACATACGATCCAGGAGGTTTTACTTCGATGTTGTATGAATGGATGTAATTAAATGGTAAAATAGCGATGTATTAAACATCGATGTTTTTTCACCGATGTTTTCGACATCAAAAACCATTTAGCGATGTATCGAAAAATAGATGTATCGATGTTTTGCTAAAATTTGCCATCACTAGCACCGAAAAAAAGAGGAAAACTAGTGGTGCTACAGAACGTCACAGTCTTTCTCGTCGTACTGTTTTCTACTTTCCTTGGTTAGGAGTCGCTACACGGTCTTCCTCTTGCCAGCTGTTATCTAGCGCCGCCTAAAGTAATTTTTTTTTACATTTTCTATACTTTTCGATTTTCTAGTAATAGAACCGAATTATTATTTGAAGAATATTAACGAAGAGTAATACCTCATCCTAAATAGAATTTTCGTTGAAAAATTTGAAGCCGTTTTTAAGAAAATTTTATTTATCATTACTGTAAATGCGAAATTTGAAGTTCTTTTTGACAGGAATCTATTGAGTTTTCGAAAAACGTAATTTGAAATCATTGGAAGCATTTCCACTCACAAATGCAATAATATATTCACCTCTTCTGTCAGTTTTTTTTAAATATTAGAGAGACTTTTTTACGTACGAATAGAAACCTTTCTCAGTAAACACGATGCGCTTTCAGATTGCCCACATGGATTTAGAAAATCAAAATCTACGAAAACAGCCATATTTTCTTTTCTTAAAGATGTCACCTCATCACGGGCCAAAACGAACCACCAATTGGATTATTTTTAGATCTCTCAAAAGCTTTTGACGTCATTGATCATGACATTTTATTTTCAAAATTACCTTCAGATGGATCTGTGAAGCAATGTCCGTGGTATTGCTCTAGATTGGTTATGTTCGAACTTTAAACAACGGTCTCAGAGAGTTGAAATACCTTAGTGGAATGATGGAACATTATGTACCCACCTTTCCGAGTCTTTGCCACGTTTTTGCACGTGGAGTTCCTCAAGGATCGTTTTTAGGCCTTATTCTCTTACATTACTATACGTAATCGATATGCCCTCGACGATTCGAAACGGAAGAACAGTTCCCTTTGCAGATGGTATGAACATTCTTTGCAATAAAGAAACGTAGTAGATTGTAAATAGTTCAATATAAAGATGTTTCAAATTGGTTCTGAAATAAAAATTTAATAGTAAATGAAAAGAAAACGGTTTTAATCCAGTTCCATTTCAAATAAACAATTCTGTACTACATTGAAAATGGACGGAGTACCATTGACTGATGTTAAGACAAAAAAGTGTTTAGGTCTCTCGATTCAGTCAAACCTTAAATGGGACGTCCATTTAAATGAATTGAACACAAAATGAAGTTCATTATGCTACGCATTCAGAATTTACTACTACGCATTCATTACTCAATTATCTGTGCGCGTCGTCTAGAATTGGGTGGGAAATATAGTTATTTAAATTATCGTTTCCATATTGTTGCGGCAGGAAGTATTATTCCTTAACGAAGGACTTGATGGATAAGAGCCCAAAAAATATAATTCTGATTTATCCTTGTAAATAGATTTTATTACATCGGAGCGGTTTTTTTCTGTATTCAAAATTCAAGTAGTATATGGCTTAGTGTAGGGATCACAGAATTTTGAAAAAGTGCACAGTATTCACTTCTCCTCATAGCATGTCATACACTTTTTTAAACTGTTTTTGACGTAAGTAAAAATTAAATAAATAAATAAATAAATAAATAAATAAGTAAATAAATAAATAAATAAATAAATAAATAAATAAATAAATAAATAAATAAATAAATAAATAAATAAATAAATAAATAAATAAATAAATAAATAAATAAATAAATAAATAAATAAATAAATAAATAAATAAATAAATAAATAAATAAATAAATAAATAAATAAATAAATAAATAAATAAATAAATAAATAAATAAATAAATAAATAAATAAATAAATAAATAAATAAATAAATAAATAAATAAATAAATTGCTCCGCCCCTTTGAGATAACTAGGAGGAAAATCTTCGAGGGGAGGAAGGGGGAAGTGTCTGAAACTTGGAGCAAAAGCCAATGATAAAGAGTGGCTAGACCTAGACGCCAGGATTGGTCATGTGTCCAGCGATGGTTGTCCAAGCTGTGGAAAAGCCAGATTTGGCCGCACGGGGCATCACCCATATTCTGTGCAATGGGGTATACCTCATATAATAATGATATTTGGAAATAAATTAGTATTGCACACTGAGGTTACTTCCATCAATTTGCCACAAAAGTATACCGAGCCTTGTGTAAATGACTCAGCGAAGGAAGAAGATGTGAAATCTCTATATCCGTGTACACCACAGAAATATATTACTGAATATTACAACAAAAGTTTCAAGGAATGAGACTTCACTAAAAATGCAAATCGAGGGAAACCATCTTCACTTGCTTACATCTTCATTTCCTTACATGAGACAATCACCTTTGAAGATGATGTTGAATAATGTAAAAATTTTGCAATCATTTATCTTTGATTTCTGACATTTGTCATTACTTTGTAACAATGTATTAAAATTACATTGTAGATAATGCAATTTTGAAAGAATATGTTCGTATTTGTATTGTCTTTCAACTACATTAATTGTTAGTAGTGGCTTATCAACATATTAAAATGAAAGATTGCCCTAATGGAAAAATTTATACATTTTTCAAATTTTGTAATTTGAAAAATCTATATCACAATTAATATAGATTTAGACGCATTATGTTCAAATTTCCGAGGGGAATATTTTAGAAATAAATTTGGAAACCGATTTACAGGATAGTTTTTAAACTTTGAAGCCAATATTCACGGTAAAAGCAGTTTGTGGGTTATCAAGTTTTCACCTACACCCCTCAACTGTAACTTCCATTGAAAATTGATGATTCCCAGAATTTAAGAGAACTTACACAGAATACACATCTCCCGTACGTTATACACAGTTTAACTGTTAAATAAAAGTGTGGCGCTGGTATGGGCGGCTGTGAGTTTGATGAGCAGCGCGATTGTGAAGAGACGCGATTCATTTGGGAATGAAGATATTGGAGGAGGATGAAGCGGTTAGAGAAGTACCTACCTGCTAAGCTCTTTTCGTCCGTCAACACCCTACTCCAGCTGGCCGGCGCCCCTGAGAGGAGCCCGGGCCGATGCCTCGCGGAAGCTCTTCCACTCCATAGCTGTCTCCCCGTTCTCGCTCCCGCTCCCGCTCCTGCGCCCACGCTCTTTCAGGCACCCCGACCTCCTCTGTTCACCCCTCTGCGCCTCACTCGGTCCTAGAGGGCCACGTGGTCAACGCCCACTCGCCGAGCGGCTTCAAATGCGTTCCGCTTGTAATAGACCGGGAGCCAGCAAGAAAATCCACGTATGATAAGCTCAAAGCTAAAGCTTTTTGAGCAGTTAGCCAGTGTTATGAGAAACAGGAAAACGCAAGTATGGAGACCTGCAGGTGTCGGCGTTGCGCTGCACAATTTTTTAAATGTGTCGAAAAAAGTTATGCCATTGGGGAATACACAGTTAATTCTTGTTGTATATTGTTCGTTAGATAGCCAGAGTGTGGAGGAGTTGTATGTCATACTGATATGGCGTCTCAAACTGTTCGCCATATTGAATTCATAGAGTCTTTTTTTTTTTAATTCTCTTATATTTCAAGCTCAATGCGGCGAGAAGCAGTGGCCGCATTGAAACTGTAAGCAATTTTCTCCCATGCTTGTTCCTCCAAAATTAAAAAAAACAAAAAACCATTACAGTAAAAACATGTTGAGAAAGCCGTAAAGCAGTTATATCAACAGTATCAACGATATCAACAGTTTTTAATTGAACAGAGCATTTTGATATGAAAGATGGTTAAAATTTTCATAATTACATTTTCCTTAGTCGTGGTTCCATTAGTTTTTTTTCACTTTTTTTCACTATTTCAGTGAATCGATCCACCAAATTTACTAATGTGGTACTTTCCTCTCATGTAAAATCGGCGCAACGCTTCCTTTTTGCGGACGTTTCGGTGGAATTTTGCATTTTACAAGAGGCACAAAGCGTACACCAAAATAGATATTTATGTCACGAGTCCTCTAAATGAGTCTTTAAGGACGCAGCCGGAAGGTTAATTGCGAGGCGGAGCGATAGCGAAGCCGAGTGAGTTAACCTTCCGGCTAGATCCATAAAGACTAATAGAGACGAGTTACATACCATGATTTTGTTATTTTTTGTTATTTTAGTTTATCGCTTATTAAAAATAAACTTTTATCACTTTCGCGAGTTCAGAATTGTCATTACTCTTGATTTTCTGTAGCAAGGGTTGGTGGTACTGGATGCTTTGTTTGTGATCAGACAGTTCAATGTTTTTTCTACTAATGCAAGCAGAATCTAAACCCGAGAGTCCATAGTGTTCATAGCAACGGCCGCTAAAATGATCGGCAGTCCATTAAAAATATTTTAGCGGCCGTTGCGGACGCGCTCTTAAGACAGTATTTAGATGGTTGGTTGCTAAGGGGCTAAGTGCGTGTTTACTAACGTAAATAACAAAAAATAATTAACGTGTTCACCGAACCAATGCAAGCGCAAAAACAAAAACGAATTCAACACAAATCTCCGAACATACAGTGAAAAGTGAACGTCGCACGAAAAGTTGAATATCGAAAGCATTATGCTGCACTCTATGAATCGTTTTGAGTACTACAAAGTATTGCCAACCTTCACCGAGTAAACGTTAAAGTGATAGCTAACTTCCAGTTACCTCACACTCGTAATACGCGAAGTCCCCATCTCGCGAACGCCTCTCCCCATCTCCCCATACGCGAACCCCATCTCGATCAGGTTTTTCGTCCAGTTATCCTGATCCATTGAGCAAATGCTGAGATGGCCCCTTGTTTTGCTCTGGACATAAATGTAACTTCATTATCTGTGCACGTCTTCCAGAATTCAGTGGGAAATACAGTTATTCAAATAATCGTTTGCATGTTGTCGCGGCAGGAAGTAATAAGAGCCAAAATTTATTGCTTATTTATCTTCCAGATTGAAAATAGATTTTTTACATGGGAGTTTTTTTTCTCCCTTTCAAAAATTCAAAATTTAAGTAGTATATGACTTAGTGTAGGGATCACAGAATTTTGAAAATGTGCACACAATTCACTTTTCCACATAGCACGTCATACGCAGTTTTTAACTGTTTTTTGACGTAAAATAAATAAAAAGTCCGTTTCAACCATAAGTTAGATTAACCGGGAGTTAGATAACCGGCGTTTGTAACCGAAGGTGGTAATACAGGACCTAAGACATTTAACACTCATAATGCAAGTGACCAAAACCCATTTAACAATCTTTTAACTCAACTGAATATTCCCCAACTAATTACATGTCTCATTCAACAAGTTATTACATGCTCTATTTCCAGAAATTCAAAACCTAATTCTATTTACATTATCACAAAATTTGCGTGAATAATAACTTAAATAATATAAACATACTAAACTGAAATACAAATGGAAATAAACGGCAATCGAACATTTGATGTCGTTTGTAAAGAACGCTCATTAGAATGGCGCCCATCTTAAATTCGCCGAATTCTCCGTATTTTCGTGATAAGCAAAAAAAAGTAGATTTGCAAACTTTACATTTGGGGATTAACATTTTTTCCGTAATGAAATCTGTTCTAACAAATAGATCTTAAAATAATGCCATGTCCAATTTTTTGAAAATACTAGTACTTTTTTCTAATGTGTCCTTTAATGAAGGCAATTTTTAAAGAATCTTTTTTAAACAAACGGGTCCAATTTTTAGAAATGTTTGTCCAAAAAATATATGCGAGAATTTACAAAAAATGCGGGAAAGTATGTTCTGTTGAAACATGACTAATTTGTTTTATCTCAGGATTAGTCATTGATGCCCCTAAAGGCAGGAATAATAGCACCGCCCTGGCGTATACGTTCATTGCGCTTTTTCGTGCGTTCACCAAGCCATATCATCCGATTGGCCAGTGCACGTGCATATTGGCGAATCTCAGAGTGGGCGGGAGGAAGTGATACAAGCCACTCATCAATGGTTTCTAGAATGAATCGTAAGAGATGAAGAGGTAACTAGTGGAGAGACAACAGCTCACACTTTTTCACATTTGTGAAACTATTGCACTTGACGGAAATTCTAAGAATTCATGAATATGGTACCTGTGCCATGGAACCTGCGAGATAAAAATTGAAGAAAAATTTTGGTCCCGTTTTTGACCAAATAGTTTTTTAAAGATATCTTTATTTTACGGAAAATTACTCGAAAACTACTCTTATTGTAAAAAATAGTACTAGACCTAATTTAAAGATCTGTCTTTGAAGAATAGATTCAATACAGGATAAAAACTCTATTGTCAATATTGTTTTTGCTTATTCTGACGTCCAAAAAATTGAAAATGTCGAGGCTTCATGTAGAGTGCCTCCAAAATCGAAAAATCTGTTTCAAATTCGCAGAGCCTGGGGTTCCGGTAGATCAGTTGAAGGATTCAAGTTTGGAGAAAATCTTCTGAATGGTTTATGCGCCATAAACGAACAGACTGTCAGACGCACAGGCATAGGTTTTGCCGTAAACAATTTTTCGCCACCAAGGACCCACAAAACGTGGATTCTGACTACACAAGACGTTTGTGAAAGTAATTTACTTGTATTTTGCATACATATACAAGAGCAAGATTATATTTTCGATAACAGGGCATCACAATACAAGTTTTGAAAAAACACCAGCTTTCGCTGCCACTAAAATACTTTTTTTCTCACTATCACGTAGTATTTCAGTGCGCATATACTAACACTTAAATTTCATCTAGTGAGCATGTGAATTGCACAAACGCACAAATAATATGAAAAATACAGAAGCATATACTTACGAACTTCAAAGTTGAAATTTTTGAAATTGTACACTGGAAGTTTGTTACGGCTTACCTGGAAAAGAAGAAACTTTGGATTAAAAACAAAATTATTGATGCATTTGACAAGGCTTCTTCAGTGCTATTATGAATATAAAACTAATGGGAAAGAAGAATCCCCCCCCCCAAAGTGTCAAAGACTGGATCATCTTGTCTATCAGTATTGTTATTTCACGCTCTAAATTTAATGAAATGTGTGTTGTTACTTCCTCCTACGGAGTTATGTATTGCTGAAAAAAAATTGATGTTGAGATTTTGAAGGAAATAGCTTTTTTAGGGTTCCTTTTTCCGACAAAAAGTTGTTTTAAATGTCAGTCCTTTTGTCTGTCCGACGTTCCGCCGGCTCGTCTGTCTGTCAATAACACTTTCGCCGAAAACGTACACGAGATTTCAACTTAAGCAGTATTCAGCATTTGACTAGGCTGATGTCTCGGCTCGTCAAATTGTCGCTTGAAACTAATATTTTAATGTTGGAAGTACTATGCATAAAGCCATTACATTTTGAAACATTCTCTAAAATGGCTCTAAGATTTTTCTTGAAATTTTTGCGTAATACGCTTATAAAAATTGTGCAGGTCTAATTTTCAGTAAGACCACTAATATTTCGAAAATTTTTAATGTTTATTTTTGTTAGGATCCTCTCCAACAACTTTATTATTATTATTATTATTATTATTATTATTATTATTGTTATTATTGTTATTATTGTTATTATTATTATTATTATTTATTAGAATTATTTGTGATTGAGATTTTTACGAATGAAATCTGTTATTCTGAATTAGAACTTTAAAATAATGCCGTGAACAATGTTTTGAAAACACAAGTAGTTTCTGGATAATTTCAGTGAAATCGAGACAATTTTAAAAAAGTACGTTGACAAAGACTCCAAATCTTTTCTGAATTTTTACTGGAATAGATGAAAGATCTCTTGATAGTATATCATATGTTCTATTTTCATTAAAAACAATTAAATTTCGAAAAACCACAGGTTCATTTCTTTTTAATCTGTTCTACATCTTCGATATTAAGGCTAGGTATTTATTTTCTAATGCAATCTATTTATCTATATTGAATCTTAAGTCACTTTTTGAACACATTTTCCAAATATCTGAGTAATTTTGAGTTATACCGTTTGATATTGTCAAGTGATGACTGAAGGATTTGTATGATGTAATTTGCAATATTATGGTATTACCAAGTCTTCAGAAATGAAACGAAAAGGTATTCATTGTTTTAAAGCCAATAGTTATTTTGTTTTTAACCTGTGAAACTGCGCAAAAGAATAAGGTGAAATACACGTGGGGTATACTAAAGATAATATTTTTGAATAATTAATAACTTCAGGCGCGCCAACTTCCAAGTTCAATTATCCCGTAAGTGTAATGCATGCTTTTATCACCGGGGGAGGTGGTGATCTCACCCTCTGGCTGACGAGATAAGGCACCGACCTACATCGGCTTCAGGGTAATTATCCCAACGAGGTATCTTCTACCAGGGTGGCACCGCCCCAGCCACGACAAGCTTGAAGCTTCCGTCAGGTCTCCCGGCATGTGTGATAGTGTAGTGTATATAAAGGTGTGTGTAAGTAAGAGTGAAGCTAGGACTAGGACGAGGTAGGAAATATCGCACGCAGTCCGTGGTCCAGTTGTTAGGATACAGCTCCGGTATTTGCCTGGTGATGATCGGAGAAACCACGGAAAACTACCCATCAGAGCAGCCGGCCGCTAGAAGTCTCCTTCAGACAGCGGCTGAATTCAACTTTGCTGAAAAGCTAGTGTTTAAAATTCTGCCACAGTCGGGACTCGAAAACTAGGATCTCCCAGTCAGAGACAGTGCGGTGACATCATTTGATACCCTGAGCCGCCTTTGCCGGTAGAGTAAAAATAAGATAAAATAATATGCACTTCATAAGAAAATAAATTTTCTATAGAACAAATTATTTGAGAAGAAAAATACTAAATCAAGTTCATTGTTATGTTAAATCCCAAGACGTCACTGAGAGAGCACTATATCTGGAAATCTAGAACAATTAAGGAAATCTTTGCGACACGTTTCTATTCCTCCAGACATAAGTCTGATTCATCTCGGTCATTTCATTTTCTGTCCATAATTTTCGTATATTCCACTTTCTCGCTACAGAATAGAGAAAAAGTTATGTATAAATACGCGAAAATACAACGAATTTTCGGCAGAAAACAGTTATTGCTAGGCCCTGGCAACGAAAATGTGGATAAATGTAGTTGCTAAATTTAGAAAAAATCCTCTAACATACAGTGTAGCTATAATTCATGTATCGAGGGTCCTTGATACCGACAAATTGAATAACGGTAAATGTCTGTTTATCCGTCCGTCCATCCGTCCATCCGTCCATCCGTCCATCCGTCCACCCGTCCACCCGTCCTTCCGTCCGTCCATCCGTCCGTCCATCCGTCCGTCCATCCGTCCGTCCATCCGTCCGTCCATCCGTTCGTCCATCCGTTCGTCCATCCGTTCGTCCATCCGTCCGTCCGTCCGTCCGTTCGTCCGCGAACAACGCGAACAACTACACTGTTCAGCCCATTTTCTCAAAAACTGATATTGCCCAATCCATCTGGCTGACGTCGCGGCCCCTTGAATTTGAAACAGATATTTTAATTTTGGGGTGTACATTACATGAATCCCCTGGGACATTTTCAAAATTTTCAAAAACCTGGCTCCATCGTTTTTAATCAAATTTTGTTGTTCGACATTGTAAAGGACGTTTAAGAGAATAGTGCAGGTGTATTTTCGTTGAAACTGCTTTTTCGAAAACTGCAAAAATTCAATTTTGTTGGGCGTCTACCTACAACTAACAATAATAAAGATAGATATTTTTTCCCTTAAAGAAATCTGTTTCTCACAGATAGATTTTGAAATAAGACCATGTGCATTTTTTCGGAAATTTGAGCAGTTGTCGCGAAATTTTGCGTGAAAATACAGGCGAGGAAGTACGTGCTGTTTTAGCACCACTAGTTGATACGTTGTCTTCATCTGCACGTCCGACTTCCTTCTCACATCATTCCGCACTTTCCTCTGATCTCTCAAATGCCTGCATCCTCTATGGATTACTTTGCCACGCTGCGTCTGCTGAGGAAGAGGAGTGCGCCAGCCGCAGGCAGCGCCTCCCCTGCCCCCCTCGCCGTGCGCACGCGCATCCCCGGCATCCGCTTCGCGCCGGCCATCCGTCTTCGTTCACTTGAAGGATGTCGCTCTCCGCGTTATTACGACAAAGCGACTCTGTTAACGCACGATGACGCATCCGCACGCAATCTCGGGATTACCCTACGGCTCGTGCGTCTCGCCAGCGAATGAGCCTGCGCAGCGAGGCCCTCCGCCCTCCACGCCACGCTCGCGCCGCACCACGCCGCCGTCTCAATATGGCACTGGTAGGAGGCGCTCAGCGCCTTGGCCGCTTCCTCTGTTAGTGTGCAATGTCCAACATTTATGCTTTGCATGCGAATCCGCCCCAGCTCCCCCCCCCGCCGCGCCCTTTCGCTCGTCTGCGCCTTCCACGGGACGAGGCGCTCCGTCTCGTCACTTTTTTGGCTGCCTCAAGCGCGCTGCCCTGAAGACGCGGCCCCGCATGTCTCGCACCCGACCCGGCGACAACTTTTCACGCCACTCCACTCGAGGCGCGGGTGCGGGCACCGAGGGCGGAGGAGGGGCGGGCGAGGGCGGGCGAGGGCGGGCGAGGGCGGGCGAGGGCGGGCGAGGGCGGGCGAGGGCGGGCGAGGGCGGGCGAGGGCGGGGGGCGCCCGCTGGACGCTCGCAGCGCGCGGTGAGTGGTGAGTCCCTCTGCCGGCGGTCGCGGCGCCGCCCATCTGTCACCATCACCGCCAGCGCGCTTCCATGGCGCCCTGCGATTCGCCTGCCTCTTCTCCGCTTGCCTCGTCTGTCTCCTCCTGCACCACGCAATGATGCTCTTTAGCAAGGTCTCATAAAATACAACATAAAATTCATTACTAGAGAAACTTGTCACTGACTCGATTAATCTATCCATATCAATGCCTTCATTTGTGTACTGCGTCGTTTTTCTAATGTTATCTTGAGAATTATTTGAAGGTCTTGTCCAAGGGCCTGGTGTTTCGGGTAGGGGAGGGGAGGGAATTGGGTATTGTTAAAAAGTGGAAGTTGGCGGTACCTGGCTTTCCTGCTTTCATACCTTTTCCCATTAAGGCATTTAACGCAACGAGAATATTTAAAACAGCTTGCGTGTGCCCAAAGTGTTGGCAATTCTTACATTAAATAGCTTAGTTTTACAGTCTAACAATATAGTAATCTGGCTTATTTAGTTTTAAAAATGATCTACCAGCAACATTGATACACGTCTACAGTTATTATTGCAGGGGTTTTCTAATTTTGCCATAAGTCTTACCACTTTTAATACAGGCAATTTATCGTTAAGTTATTTTTGGATATCAATAACATCTATATCTATCAATATCTATCAATAACACTCTATGATATCTATCAATAACACTCGGGTATATCTTTTATTATAACTTCAAATGCTTCTGCAGATGGATCTTTAAAGGAGTAGAACTCTATCTCTTTATTTTCGCAAAAATGTCTTAATTTCCTGAAATCTTCGATGTTATCAAATTGCACTTTGAATTTATTGTTGGTTTTGACTTCAACATTTTCAATTTCATTTTTCAAATATTCTCTTTAAAGTTTAGAATTTAATAATTCCTCATCTCTTTTATTGTAATTTTGAATAATAATTGGGGGAATTTTACTGTCTTGAATTCACTATCATTCTCCTCTATATTACGTAAGGATACAAATGTGTTTCCTACAGGTTCATTATAAAGTATTTGATTTACCGCGGTTTGTGAACGTTTTTGTCTTTTATCACCAAACACTTCACTAGAATCCCTGTATCTTTTTAAGATACCTGCCTTTTTGGTTGAGGAGTTGAAAGTACGTTGAATTGCGTCCGGTCCGGACTGCTCCGAGTTCCTTTTGGCGTTTTGTTGCTCCTCGTCTGGATTTTGAAGTTCCGGGGGAGGTGGAATATCCCCGACAGTACCTTGATGTATTTGCTGCGGTTGAACTGTTTCTGGTTGCGTTAAACCTTGCTGTTGAGCTTGCATAATGTTTTGCATCATACCCTGCTGAGCCAAGTTAGCACTCAAATGCGACTGGAATGGTACGTACCCAACATGATATTGCAGCAACAATTGACCATTTTGATATGCGAACATAATGTTATTTTCCATTGAGCTCATGTGGGAAGACCCATCAAAGGTTTCTTCATCACCATTTGTTGCATCCATTGTCCCGTGCCGGCGCAGCCGTTTTTACACATTACACTGACCTAGTGTTAATAGATAATCACATACACTTATAGAAAAAAAACAATAAAAGAGCAAGTAAAACATACACCAGGTTTTACTAGTGAAACACTTTCACTAATACTATCAGTGTCGATAACACAGTAGCCTCACTGGAGGCAGTAGTAGGAAAAACGAACTGAGATCATTCTGTGTCAGCGAGCGAAGTGATGGGACGTCGCCTCAGCTGCGTTCGTTCCTCGTACCACCCCAGGGTTTGAAAGCAGTGCTGAGGTTGCACGGTTGCACAACCCGCAGATAATCGAAAAATCTTACAATATGGTAGGAATAGGCATGATCCATTTAATGACATTCAATATTCAAGATCTTGCAGGATCATCGATCCAAATCATTTCCAATCAAACAGCGCCCGACAAGTGCTCTCTCCGGTTCTCGTGCGCTCCCAAGCAGCGCACCACATCCTTCCCAAAGCTCTTGTACTGCGCTTACTCTCTCGCCGCGCACCGCTATGCTTCGACTTCTGGCTCTCCTTGTTTTCGCACCGCAACGAGTCACTCACCTACAGCACATGGCGTAGCGTCGTGCACAAACGTATCTGCAACGAACGGCCGCGTGGCATAGGCGACGCTAAGGCGCCACGCGTAGCCGTTGTATAGGAGCGGATGTGACGTCGGTGGAAAGTCCGAGGAGGCAGCGTGGTGGTGGTGGTAGTGGGGGGGGAGGGCCAGCGTCGGCCCTGCGCGACGCGAAACCTCTCTCTTGGTTCCTAGACGCAGCGGAGTGCGGATCGGCAGACGAGCCAGTCGGCGAAGGTCTGGGTGGGCACGGCCGCGAGCTGGGCGAAGGGCCGGCAATGTGTTGCCGTACGGACAGGCAGACTCAAGGACGAGTCGTAAGTAGGTTGCGGCGTTTCACGCCTTGGAATGCAGTGAGATTCGAGTATAGAGGTGTGCTAGCCGCAGCGAAGATTACTCCGTGTAGTGGGATTTAGTAAATTAAATAATTGTATAATAAGGTGGTGGAACTTAGCAATAAACCTTCAGTTATTTAAACCCACTCTCATCTGTGTTTCAATTGCAACCGCATGTCGCCACAATGGATACGGTGGGAGAGAGCGGTTGCCCGGCGCGGCGTTTGAGAGGTCATATCAACTTTCTGACTTCGTCTGACACTAGCTGCAACTTTATTTTATGAATTTCACGTGTTATCGAAATAACACACATTCAAACAATTCTCGGCAGTATAGAATGTATGATCTACGATGTTTGCGTAATTTCTTTTCATTTGATTTATTGTATGTTTGTTGAATCAAAATGTATACCCCCTTGCACAGAATATTGGTGATGCCCTGTGCGGCCAAATCTGGCTTTTCCACAGCTTGGAAAACCATCGCTGGACACTTGATCAATCCTGGCGTCTAGGCCTAGTCGCTCTTATCGTTGGCTTTTGCTCCAAGTTTCGGGCACTTCCCCATTCCTCCCCTCGAAGATTTTCCTCCTAGTTATCTCAAAGGGGAGGAGCAATTTCTGAGGTCAGTGACTAACGCTAGCAAACTCCCTCGCTAACGTGAGCAAAGGGTTACAGGAGAAGGAGGGGTGAGAGGAAATAAGAGGAGGTAACAGAAGAGGGCTCGGAAACGAAACGGATTGGTGCGCGCGGGCGCGAAGATCACCCCGCCTTTTGCACTGGACGTTGGCCCTGAACCCCGTGGACGCTGACGAACCAAGGGGCAGCGGGTCACGGGAAGGGGCTGTGACATTGTTATCGAGTTCTTTACCATGAAAATTAACTGTAATTTATGATATCTAATATTGTGAAAAATGTGTCAGATTAAATTAATAGTAATTAATAAGTTTTGTTTCTTACAAACTATTTTAAAAAAGGTTCTAAAGCAAGGAACACTAATATTACATAATCATTTTCGGGAAACACACAATATAATACATTTACATAATATAACATTTCCTATCAACAAATTGAAATTCATTTCACGTATTTAAAAATTGTATTTTGACATTATTACTCCTTTATTAAGGACATCAACAATACACAATTTTTTACGATTATGAAAATGTAATCGCCCATTTTTTCTATACGAGCAGGTGCATGCAAACAGTGATTTCGTTAATCAATTAAAAATCACTGCCGGATGTCAAGTAAATTATCATTGCAAAATTGCTATTGTTAATATTGTTTAGACTATTTGTAAAATTGATGCAATTTTATAGTGATATCGGTGAAAAGGAACTAGAACCTCTCATTAGAAATGCAAAAACATAATTGTCTTATTCTTCATATATTTTTCAAAAGATGCTATTTTTCTGTTACACTGCTGAGAAGATTCCTATCCCTTCCCAGTGATATTAATAGCAAAATTGTAATAATTGATATCCTTAATAAACAGCTAATAATATAAACAGCAAATTTTTAATTCTTTTAATTTGTGGAAATTTACACTGAAATTAAATATTTTCTTAAATATTTTTGAATAACCACGTAGTAAAAAAAGAATAAATTTGAAAACCTTAAAATGTTACAAATCAATGTAATTGTCTTAAAACGAGCTGTTAAGAAAGAAACAAAAACTTGTTTGATTGAACTTTCAAGAGATTGAGTATTTATTTCAAACATTTCAATTCCGGGACAATTTTCCAATTAAAATATTTAAGCGGAACACAGTATCTCCAAATCGTATTATCTTTCCAATTAATGTTAGGTTTTTGTATGACCCTCAGAAACAGTTTCTGGAGTGTTTAGTTTGATTCAAGAAGTTCTCTCGCAATTCAAACATCCGGAAACCTTGACAAGGTTATGATATTGAAGTAAGAAACGGTTTTTATTCACAGGAAACACACCGTCCTTGCTTTCTAATGATTAATTTTGAAATAATTTTAGCCATTGTACGATATACGCATGACAAATATGTTGTGCTCAAAACATCCCAAGATAATAATATTCATGAAGTGGTTATTAAAGTAGGGGATATAACCATTGGTAATATATAATATATAATCCCCCAGCTACTGAATGGACGCCACATACACTACCCCTCCTGCCTCATCCAGCAGTGTATGTTGGGGACTTTAATAGCCACCACACACTATGGAAATATAGAACCAATGATACCAATGGGGAAATACTGGTGGACTGGGCAGAGCAAAATGAAGTGCACTTGGTGTTTGATGCCAAAGAGAAAGGATCTTTTAAATCAGCGGCCTGGAATCAAGAATATAATCCTGATCTCTGCTTTGTAAGTAAAGATGACAACAACATACCGTTGCAAGTGACCCGCAAAATATTAAAAGACTTCCCACATAGCCAACACCGACCGGCCATAATTGAAATAGGAATAAAAATACCACTCATTAGATCCTTCCCCCGCTCAAGGTGGAATTTTAAAAAGGCAGACTGGAAAAACTTCTCCGTTAATCTTGACAAGTGCCTAGGGTGGATACCACCTATCATTGAAAACTACCAAAGGTTCAAAAACGCGGTCTTCGAAATAGCAAAAAACCATCCCTAGAGGATACCGCAAGGAGAATATACCAGGATGGAACGACAGCTGTGAAGAACTATATAAAAAGTTCCCTGAACAAGGAGACCGAGAAATAGCAGATGACTTATTACATAAACTTGACGAGGCACGAAGGGAGAAGTGGATGGAAACAGTAACCTATCTGGACTTCACAAGATCCAGTAGAGAGGCTTGGTCATTACTAAATAAACTAGGAGGAGGAGGAACCCCTACACATATAAAAGGAGATGCACCCACACTCCCAGACAGGATTGCCACTCATATTGTAAACACTTCAAGGAACATACGAGATAGAGCCCATGTAACACACGTCAAACATGAACTTACAATGATGAAGAACCGCGGACCGGAACAGTCTGATTTTTCGAAACCATTTGATATAGATGACATAACGAGAGCTCTTATAGATGTAAAAAAAGGGCAAAGCACCAGGACCTGATGGAATCCATTCGGAATTCCTCTTAAACTGCGGCAAATATGCAAGGAAATGGCCAGCCCACTTCTTCTCCGATGCCATGATGAGAGGTAGATTACCTAGCGAAATGAAAAAATCTAACATCATTGCTATTCTTAAACCAGGGAAACCAGGTAACGATCCAAAGAGCTACCGACCAATAGCCCTTCTGAGCTCACTATACAAACTGCTCGAGAGACTCATCTACAACAGAATTGGGACTAGCATACTTGCAAAAATACCAATAGAACAGGCTGGATTTCGACCAGGGCGAAGCTGCACGGACCAGATCATGGCGCTTACGACATACATAGAAGCAGGCTATCAGAGGAATTTAAAAACATCAGCTGCTTTTATAGACGTTACAGCGGCTTATGATACCGTTTGGAGGCACGGCCTCTTATATAAATTCTACAAGATAATACCATGCAGAAAAGCTCTCCAACTTGTCAATAGCGTGCTAGCAGACAGAACCTTCCAGGTCATCATGGGTAATAGGAAAAGCTCAACAAAGACGCTAAACGAAGGACTTCCACAAGGATCCGTGCTCGCATCACTACTGTTTAGCTTGTATATCTCTGACATGCCTGATACTAGATTTCGAAAGTTTGGATATGCGGATGATTGGGTTCTGGCAGTAGGACATAGAACATTCGAGGAAACTGAAGCCACCTTAACAAATGATCTTGCAACAATAGGAGCTTACTTTCGGAAATGGAGAATGAAACCAAATCCTAATAAGACAGAGATAACCTGCTTTCATCTATGTAACGGAGAAGCAAATAGACAACTTCAAGTTCACTTTGAAGGCAGATTGCTCCAACATAATAAGCAACCCAAATACTTAGGAGTCACTCTGGACCAAACACTTTCCTATAAACTACATCTGGAGAACACAGCCGCGAAGATACGCACTAGAAACAACATTATACACAAATTGAGCGGGACGACGTGGGGAGCTACTGCTGAAACTCTCCGCACATCAGCACTCGGACTAGTATATTCTACTGCGGAGTACGGAGCTCCGGTATGGCTTAATAGTGCACATACAAAGAAACTTGACTCCCTACATAAATGGGGTAAGGTCTTGACGCCAAACTGCGACTGTGGAGCAACTAGACAAACCGTACGCCACATCATAACGAAATGCCCTGATAAAGCGTATGACGGACCATTTGACGATTTCCTGACGGCAACTAGTGCTGCAATTGAATATATTAAAAATTTAAATGTTTGCTTATAAACTTGTATCTTATGAATTGTATTCTGTTTGTTTTGGTTTTGGTACAATATCTTACATTTCTGCAGATAAGTTGTTTATATATATATATATATATATATATATATATATATATATCACCATGTGTATTACCATACGATGAATAAATGTGCTCATAAGATCCCAATACTTGAATGCTTAACGAACATGAAAATACATTTGGTTTTAGATCAACACGGAAAACACAAGAGTTTCAATGAGATCACAAGTCCTCAAATCTGAAAACTAAACTACTGTCTTTATTATTTACACGAAATGAAACTTCATACCTTCTTTAACAATCTAAAAGAACTGTGCATTGTGCTCAAATATCTTGACAATTACATAGTGCAATCTTATTCGTAAAATTTTCTGAAAATTAGTATAGAAGTCAGTTAAAATAATTTTTATTAATTACAAGATTAAAAGAGTAAAAACATACTAAAAAATGACTAGTATTAAAATGAAATAAATGACAAAACAGTGTTACATCAACAACGCAAAATTAGTTATAAAAGGCATGTTAAAAATCATCCCCGTCACGCATATTAGATTTATAAATCCATATTCTCTAAGAAAGTTGAAGAGTTTGCGGAGGACACTAGCCAGCATCCCCTCTATAGTCGACAAGCTATGTCTTCTTCGGCTCTTTCATTATCGCAGTGCACAGGAGTATGCTTTACAGTAAGGTCTGTTCTTCATTTCTGGGGGATAGGGGGTGGGTAACTGCACGAGATGTCCGTGAGAGAAGTGGCAGTGCCCGATCCGAAGGTGAATAACAATTCTCGCCTCGCGCTTAGAGCCACGGGATGACCACGACTTATGATCCTTGTGAGTTTGAAAAGAGTTCTGCCACTCTGTTTGCACTCAAAATGCAACGTTGGATAAAAATCTTGGTAGTAAGAGCAGATATTACCATAAAGATGTCTTTCTGGCTTCCTCGAGGCCAACTTTACTACCTAGTCAGCGGTTTCATTTCCACTTATCCCCACGTGACCAGGGACACAGGAAAAAACGTAATTCAAATGATGGAGAATTAAGCGATATCTTCGATGTATTTGATGTTGGATATATGATGTCAAAGGTTTACAAGGAGAGAAAGAGGAAATGGACGACCAGGCCGTAGCTGCCTGGGTTCGAAGGGCCGCGGGTTCCGCCTCGGACATAGATGTGTGTGTTCGTGATGTCCTTACGTATTCTCCCTACAGAAAACCCCAAAGATAAAAAATCACAGTGGTCGTTATATGACCTAGTAGTTAAAAAGAGACATTAAAAATATACACAAAAAACAACAACTTGCAATTGTCAAAGAAAATTTCTAATATTTGAGTTCGGACTTTCAATAATCGTTGCCTAATAACAAAACCTAAGGACTTTATTTCCCTGGGCAAAATAGTATTGTGACCATCCGTTTGCCGAGGTCTCGGAAAACGGAGCACATCAATATTCAAGAATAAGATGAGCTGTTTGAACGCGCGCCAACGCGCATGAATACAATCCGAAAATGAAAACTACGAACTATATCCGTAAGGGAGCGTCTCGTAGAGTATGCGACACCGAGAGTCGGGAGAAAGAAAGCTTTCTTTCTGAAGTAACAGCTGGAGAGTGAGGACCTACCTGATCACGAAGGCGGCACCTCGTACTGCTACGGACTTCAGGACTGCATCTACGATAAAAACTCTTCAAGACATTCGAGGAGGTAATTATCATATTACAAGGCATTAAAACAATTCATCAGGAAAAGGATGAAAGTATAAGTGACGCATTTAAAATCTTTGTAAGAGAGAGGAGTGTGAATAGCATGAAACTAACGAGGCCATTCATTTCTTTTCTTTGCAGTTTTTTATTTTTATATTTATTCTTCTTATACGATAGACTCAGTTGTCGTATTGTAGATTCTTTAAATATGGAATTAAAAGCTAGTTACATTCTA
Organism: Teleogryllus oceanicus; assembly: GCA_964035755.1. NCBI lineage: Eukaryota > Metazoa > Arthropoda > Insecta > Orthoptera > Gryllidae > Teleogryllus > Teleogryllus oceanicus. The sequence goes on along the minus strand of CAXIVR010000001.1, from coordinate 167,736,713 downwards.
TAAAAGAATACGAAAAGAGTATCAACGGAAAACGAGACGGAGGCCACATCGTGAGTTGAACAACGGTACTGGAAAGGGCGACCGTGCGGTTCTGCAGAGGGGCGGCTTTGCTCCCGACCGAGCTGCAAGGACAAGGACACCGAGCGACTGGAAGAGTCGACGCCGTAGATTTCTACGTGAAAAGACACAGTAAGGTCGTGCCAACTTGAACAATTTGTAGATATTAGAAGGAATAATTTGTTTCGGAAAGAGAGTATTAGTACAGGTTCTTTATACCGATATTCTGTAAAAATAGAATCAATTCTTTCTTTCAAGAAAACTTAGCTAATTGTAAAGTTGCAACTAGGGAATTTACGACTGGAATGATTAGGCAAAGTTTTAAGTATTCTTTGAAATTGATTTAAATGAGAGAAAGGAAACAGTGTAGTTAATTATTGAGAGTGTAAGTTGTTTTCTTTTTCAGCAAGACAAAATTCTTGTATATGTAAAGTGTTTTATGTTCATTGACTGTAACAGCAATTTAATTAGGAATATACTTAAGTAAGTGGAAAGTGATTCGACTTGAGTTTCTGTGTAAATGCATTCAATCCACAACGGCCCACATGACCCTGATCCCCGCTATTCTAATTGTATTTTTTTATTTTGCGCCCACCTTGAAAACCCATTCTGAGCTAGCCGGCGGAGGGGTGGGTCGCAGTATTATAAAACGGAAATTGATTTAATTCAAAATTAAATTGTTATACATTGTCAGCTAATTCGATTATTATTTATACCTTAATATTTCAACTCTCTCAGCGATTTCCTACAATATTACAATGATATTCATTGTAGCCAATACCTATTTTATTCACAGTTTCTCTATTTCGTTGGTGAAATAAACAAATTTATATTAAACTGAATGCCACTGAATTTATGAATGTTCTTTCATTACAATATTTCCATAGCTTTTTGAGCTGAGGAACACTGCCGGAAAATAATTGGCCTAATATTGAGTTAAGACTTCATTCTCGAATGCGCAGCATACTACAGAAACAATGATATCAAGTAAAAATGGTATTTAGGGGTTTTGAAGGAAAATTGGCTTTTGAAATAATGAACTCCAAACAATATTTTTCCAAAAAAACTCTGCGAAAATGTATTTATTTTTAGACTGGTTGTAGGAAAACGGCCTGTAGGAAAAGGACCCTACGCATGGTACCGCAAAAAATTAAAACAATACTGACTTCTAAATCTATGTATTCTTTTTCAAAATTGATATTATACTAAATTTGATTATTCTATTAGAATCTTGGGGGTTAAATTTACAATTACTAATCTGTTTCAAATTTCTCATGAACTTTCTTCTTCTCGGTATAACTAATTCGACAAATGAAGTTATATAAAATTGTATAAATGTTTTCCAAATTTGGAAAATTGCTTTGCAGTGAAAGCATAAAAACTTTCCGTGAACGCATAATCTAAATTTTCTCATATATTGATCAATTTCACTTTCTCCCTAAGGAGTAGAGAAAGTTACATAATGCTGCGCGAAAAAACGGCGAATTTTCTGCAGAAAAACGAATATTACAAGGCCCTTGTGACGAAAAACTGGATAAATCCATTTGCTAAATTTAGAAAAAAAAATCCTCCAAATCGTGGTGTAGCCAGAATCCATGTTTTGTGGGTGGTTGATAGCGAAAAATAGACTGACGGTAAAATGTCTGTCCGTCCGTCCCTGAACAACGCTAGCGGCTAAACCGTTCAGCCGATTTTCACCAAAATTGATACTCCCTAATCGATCTGGCTGATGTAGCCCCTTGAGTTTGAAACCGATATTCAATTAAGGGGGAGGGTACTTTACATGAAGCCCCTGAGACATTTTTCAAATGTTCAAACAAATGGCTCCATAATTTTTTATTACATTTTATTGATGGATAGTGGGAAGTGCGTTTTAGAGAATAGTGGAGGTCTCATGTTCGTTGAAAACTGATTTTTCGAAAGCCTTCCTACAAGTAAAATATTCAAATTTGAGATATTTTCCCTTGATGAAACCTACTCCTTAAAGAAAAGATAATAATATATAAGATCATGTACAATTTTCATTGTCAATCATCATCTTAATAAGATCATGTGCAATTTTTCGAAAATTATAGTATTTTCCGCATAAGTTTCCGTGAAAATACGGGTGAGAAAGTACGCGCTGTTCACTAGTATTCTTTAAAACTGTCATGCATCTAGACATTAGGCTCTTCTGGAATAATTGCAAGTCCCTTTCCAGTTTCATTATGACAATGTGGTACTGAAGTACGCATGAGGAAAAGTAAAAATCTTGTACTTTCTTTCTATAGAGAAAACTTGGAATTCTATTAAAATATAATTATATTATTCCCTATATTAATATATTATATTATTTATTTATTTATTTTACGTCAAAAAACAGTTAAAAACTGCGTATGACGTGCTATGGGGAAAAGTGAATTGTGTGCACATTTTCAAAATTCTGTGATCCCTACACCAAGTCATATACTACTTAAATTTTGAATTTTGAAAGGGAGAAAAAAAACAAAAACTCCCATGTAGTAAAGTATATTTTCAAGGATAAATAAGCAATAAATTTTGGCTCTTATTACTTAATATATTGATACGATTATGTTCCAAATTTAAAATTTTTCCCAATTAAAAACAAGGGGCCATCTCAGCATTTGCTCAATGGATCGGAAACGACGAAAAACCTGATCGAGATGGGGGATTATTCCCTATATTATACATTTTTATATTATATTATATATTTCAATAGAGATAAACTTAAAAAAGATCGACCTCTGAAAACGAAAAAATATATTGATACGATTATGTTCCATTTAATCATAGGTTTTATTATATTTAATTACTTTTCTAAGTGGTAAATTAAACTGATACCGCTTTAGCCGAATGGTTAACGTCATAGGTACCCTGTCGGCTTGCTAACGTTGTGAGTTCGAATCCAGAAGGTTTTTTTTTTCTGTTATAGTGTGATATCAGTAGTGATATGTCCAATATTTTGTAATTAATATTAATTTTTGAAAAGACTTAAGGGCTCTAAAAAGGGCCAGTTTTGTCGTTCAGTACGACGACCAGAAACCTCCTTTGTGTACTATCTGACCAAGGCGCTGGTGGTCCTATTTTCGACGAACTCTATATATTTTTAAAAATTGAAAAAAAAAATAACTTTTCAAAACTACAAAATTGAAAATAGAGATCTTACTGGTTGAAAACTCTTTTCCCAATTCATGTAATAGTGTAATATTGCAGAGCAGTGACAAATTAGAGAAAAAAGTATGTGCTGTTGTAGTACAACTACATCGTTGTTTACAATATAAGCTTTATAATTTCTTTAAGAATCAATCAATCAACTATTTGCAGTTAATTAAAATATTGTTAGCATTATATCATTCAATTTTAGGCTACAAGTTTTCATGAATAACGAATGCAAATTTGACAGGCAATTCTCCTAGTTGTGTTAATTGGTTTTAAAAATCACATAGTTGCTTGCTTAATTCTACGCGGTTCTATATTTCAGACTGGTGTTTCACGACGAGTTACAGTTCAGTCTTATCGCGTAATGTGATCACCTTGGGAGGGGGGCAAGATAAGCACTTCGCAAGATAGATGCTACTTCGCAAGCCCTACACAATAGGCATTCGAATCGAAATATTTCTAACTAGAATCAACTATAGAATAGTATCGCGCTAATGATTCTGCATTTTTATCACGAATGTGAGTTTGCTGTAAACTGGAGTAAATGTAGTATGTCAAAAGAACCATAAATTTCAAGATAGAATCCATTCTACAATACCCCTCATCGGTGCTGTAAGGTACCTCTGTGATAGCTCCGTGGATTAAACACGTAGTAGATAGAGGAATGTACGCCTGATCAAATCCTGCCGAATAGGTATTTTTTACCTGATTCCTGAAACACATTAATCACTGTCATCACGAGAGAGACATTCCAAAATTCTTGTAAGGAGGAACAAACTTGTTTTTGTAAACGCTAATGTGATTATATTAAGATTGTGCTGGTATCTTGTATTCCAAGCACTGTGACGAAACGAAATTTGGAAGAGATAGCTAATATATTAACAGGGTCTCAATTGCAATATCATTATCGCATTTTTATGTAATCGTTAGAAATAATATGAAAAAGTCTGTACCTAGTTGAATAATCACTAGTATTTTACCTATTTAACAGTTCTAGAGATAACCAGAATCCTTAACAAGTCTCTGGGTTTATTCTAAAATTTTGTAATAAAGGTAATTTCTTTTTAACAATTGAGAAAGGAATAGGTCTTTTTTACACGTTTAACAAAGTTCCTTAGGGGCTATTACGAACTCATTAAAATTACCATTTTGTGTTTGCGCCTTTGTGATAAATACTAACAGAATGCATCCCCTAATTGTTTGTAACAATTGATAATTGTATTTCTTTTATGGTTTTCTTACAATGTTTAATGTAAGTCTTCGGTAGGTGGAACAACATACCAAAATGTATTAACTCCAAAACATAATAAAGTTCAATTTGAGGTGGTCATGTGAAAGAAATCAATATTTTTTATTGTTATCTCCATTTTTAAATAAACAATGTTTTGATACGGCATATCTTTAGTGCGGGATAGACTGAGTGGTCAGCATTCATTCAGTCCCAATTTTCACAAAGAAAATAAGTAATTTTAATTAAGTTATATCCAATGATTATTCGCCATTTTTCTGTAGGTGATCCAATGCCCAAATCACCTGTCATTTAGTCTCAATATAGGAAAAAACAAGGAGGTGTGAATTTGGGATCTCAAAATTTCCGGGATAAAGTCTGTCTTTGAAATCTAAATTTTGAACTTATGATAAAAAAAAAAAAAAATTGTATTGTTAAAACATCAGATGCCCTAATATTGCATTTTCCAGAAATTGTACTGCTTTAGAACGAATATGTTTAGAGAATATGATTTCTATTACGTCATAAATGCTACTCTCAGAGAAAATGGAGATACTACAGAAAAAATTATTTCGTATTTATAGATACATTAAGGCTTGCAGATTACTGAAAGACCAATAACTCACTCTGTAGCTGAAATCGTTTAACATCGGGTTTTAGATCGGAGGTACGGAGGATAGAGTTCTGCGCGATGCGTTTTTTCTCTTCTGTTCCGCGTTCTGTTTAAGTCTTAGAATTAAAAGATAAGAATGTTTAGCGGAAAATACTTGTATTTATTTGTTGCCTATAAGATCTTTGCTGAACTTTTATACTATATAATGTGTAATTAGTTCGCAGGAGTTTTATCCCGCTTTATTACAAATATTTATACAAATCTGTATTTATTTATATTTAGTTATAGAGAATTTAACCTAAACTCGCTTGCAATAAGATAGTGAACGTTTTGACATACATTTTGCATTCACTTCCAAAAAAGTTTGTCACCACTATGTCACTGTTTATGGGAAATGAAATATGTGGAAATGTTTATCCCGTTCGTTAGTGATATCCATATTGTGATCGGATAATCGTATTAATTGAGTACTAAAGATGTAATTCCCTTCGGACAGGAATCAAACCCGCATCGTTCGATTTAAGACCAGTTGATCTGACCACTGAGCTTCCGAGAAAATGCGTTTTACATTTGGGGTCTTGGGCTGGCGCATTCCCCATTTGATATTTGTCACTACTGTCATCATTTACGTAAGTCAAAGGTAAGTTTGAACCTTTAAGTAATTGATACCGAAGTTGTGACCTTTACACAACGTTGTGCCCAGATATTGACAAATTACTCGTTTTTTCTTGATTAGATAGATACATTCATATTTTGCAATATGAATCATTTATATAAAAAATAAACTCACCTTTAAATGAGAGAAATGCAGAAAATTCTCAGTACAGGTTTTTTGTATCTCACTTTTTGGAACTGCTGTAATAACGATGGATTTTGAACTATGATAATTCGACATCTCAGCACAAAACAAAACTTGCACTCCTCGTCTTTACTTTCTCGTATGCGCACGAATATACGTTATATATTCGTATATTACGTATATACGTAGTATATTCGTGCGTATACTTAGTATAGAGAAAGTTATGTAATACAGCGGAAAATGGATTTCGCGATTTCAACGGTAATACAAGTTTTGGAGTCGAAAAATTGGTTTTATCCAAACCGTCCTTCCGTCCGTTCGTCTGTGATCACTACTAGCGCCTATACCACACGTACGATCCTTTCCAAATTGAAGAAACCCCTGTTTTTCTGGCTGTAGGTGAAGCTTGGAAATTTTGAAAAATCTTTGAAATTTGGGGATACTTTACATGAAGCCTTTCGGGCATTTTCAAAATTTTCTCAAATCCGGCTCCTAATTTTCTTGTAAGAATAGAGTAAAATACACTTAGAAAGATGACATGGTTCCAATTTTCACGGTGAACTCTGAATTTTCGAAAATTGCAAAAGTTTGGACTTTTTAGGGGGTCTTCCTACAACTACAAAATTGAAAACAGAGATTTTTCTCTCAAATGATATTTGTTGTTCATAATTCGTTCTTGCATAACAGTCATGTAGGCTTTTTTGATATGTTCGCATTTTTGGTGCAAAAGTGCGAGCAATATTTACAATTTTAAAGAATGGTTTGAAATGCAAAACTGCAATGAAACCGTTTTTCTTTTCTTACTATTAAAATGTTTCGAAACCGATTTTGCGAAATCGTACTTTTTACTGCATTCCTATCTTCAGCAAGCAAAACTCAACATGTCGTCACTCAATCACTCGTCAACACATCCTCGTGACACATCTTATGTGAAACATTGTATAAGGAAGTGCGGGGAGTGTCGTCATGTAGTTTAGGTGCTACGAAGATTACTTGCAGGACCTGAGGAATCGAGTTCAGGCCCTGGCCTGTTCATGCAATTTTTTTATTTTTGAAAATGTGTGAGATTTTAATTAACACTTTTCCTTTTCAATAATTTAAGGTATGTATTTGCGGTCGTCGTTTGAGAGTTTTAAAAAACCAATGGGGTGGTAATAGTGTAACATTTGTAATCTATTAAGCAAACATTACCAATAACACGAGAAAGTAAGAGCTTAATTAAATCGAAATGTGAGTAGGTGAACAAAATGATAACTGCGTAATGATAGGGATTTTTCTTGAAGTCAATAAATGTTTCTTAGATTCTAGTAATTACTTGCAGCAAATGAATTCTGAATGTCGGACCGTGTCGAAACTTGGCTTTTAGCCCAACGTTATCACGTCTAATAATGTCACCTTGGACAGAGGCGATAAGGGTTGAGCGTCAGGCTAGAACCGAAGCGCCTGCTAGCAAAAATCACATAGTACTGAACTGAAACATTTTTAAGTAGAATTAACTATTTTATAGTGCCGAGTAGATTTCTTTGCTTTCATAAGCCGCAAGAGAGACAATAATGTCTCTTAGAGATAATTTATTTAATATTTTAAATGGCAGAAGTGCAGAAAAGCAAGGAGTTTGAAGACAAAATTCGTAAGATTCTTAATAGAGTAAGTTCACGGAAATGCGTACGTACGTCTGTGTTGGTAGCGCAATGGCTTAGGTGCGTGGCTTCACAATCGAGGAACGCGTGTTCGAATCCGGTATGATAGCAGGGGTTTTTTACTTGACGAGCAATGAAAATCAATTGCTAATAACGATATCCAGAATGTTCTAAACATTCCTTTTCTTTTGCAATAAGATACCATTACAAAACTTCGGAAAGAATTTGACGTACTTTCGGTTACTGGTCGTTTACCAGATCATTCACTACTCCATATTTTCCTCTTCATAGGCCGTTTTTGGTTTTAACATTACTACGTTCGTTTCCTTCCCAATCCCTAATATTACGTCCTTTGTAATTAATGTTATTTATTTGTGTCTCTCTGCTCTTTTGTCAAGTTCTCTAGCTGAAATGTTTTCTTTGTTTAAAACTTACACTTCTCTACTACCAACATATGAAGAACTAGAGGTGCAAAACTAGAGGTTGCTAATGGTACAGACGTTCTTGTAGCAAATGTTTCTAATTTCCTTTGTGTGGACTGGTTTTAAGGTTTTGCTCCATTTTCTTGCCATCTGCCATCTATCGCCGCACAAAATACATTTTTTGACATTTTCGTAACTTTTCGGTTTCTAAATAGTAAAACCGAAATATTATTTCTAGAATATTAAAGAAGGCTAAATTCTTCTCCTAAATAGCTATTTTCATGGAAAAATTTGGAGCCGTTGTTAAAAAAATAGCATTAAGCGTTACTGTAAATACAAAATTTAAGCTCTTTTGCACAGGAATCTATTGAGTTTCCGAAAAACTTTATTTGATGTCATTAAAAGCACTTCTAATCACATTTTCAATAATGTATACAAATCTATTTAAATGTGCATATTAACGGCGTGAGAGATATTTCATAAAATTACATTTGTGTAATTTTTGAAAAAAGAAAAGAATACAACGAAATGAACGTCATATTAAACGGTGCAATTGAGCACTTACCATTGGAAAAAGTTTAAGAACAATTTGGAGCCATATTTGAGAAAATGGCGTTTTAGCGTTTATGAAAATGCGGAATTGTGAGGTCATTTTTACCAAAAATTATTGAGATTTCGAGAAAATTTATCTGACATTATTTAAAGCACATGTACTCATTAACACAAGTATGTGAAGAAACTGTCTCTAATTTAAATATTACCAATGTGTGAGACAAGTCCAAAAAATTAAATTTTTGAAAAAACAAAACAATAGAGCAATGTGGCGTTTATGTCATCGAATAGAGTGCATCTAGGTAGTTCCTAGCAAAAATGTAAAGAAAAAATTTGAAGCCGTTTTTGAGAAAATCTTGTTTATGCAAATTTTTAAAATTGCAAATATTGCACGCTATATTGTGCGAAATCAACTAAAACTTTCAAAAACATTTAGATGACCTAATTAAAAGAACCAAATATGAGCAACATATTTCATTTGAAGCAAACATCTTTGTCTTTAATTTCGTAGTTGTAGGAAGACGCCGAAAAATATTTAAACTTTCGCAATTTTTGAAAATAATGAGTTAACCGTGAAAATCGAACCTATTCTACCTTTATAACTGTATTTTACTCTATTCTTACAAGAAATTTAAAGAAAAAATTTGGAGGCGTTCTTGAGAAAATTTTGAAATTGTCCGGGGCGTGATATAAAGTCCCCCCAAAAACTAATGAATGTTTCTCAAAATCGCGGAGCTTCAGCTCAGGCAAATACGACAGGGGTTTCTTCAATCTGGAAAAGATCGTATGCATGCTTTAGGCGCTAGTGTTGTTCACATACACCAGACGGACAGACGGACGTTTTGCTTCCAATTGGGTGTTCGGCATCAAGGACTCACAAAACTGTGATTCTGGCTACACCACGTGTTAGAGGATTTTTTCTCTCATTTAGCAATTGGTTTGATTCAGTTTTTCGTCACCAGAGCGCCGTAATGCCTTTTTTCCGCCGAAAAGTCGCCGTTTTTTCGCGCAGCATTACATAACTTTCTATATACTACGTATATTACTCTGCATATACGTACGTATACGAGAAATTAATATGTAAAATGTTTGTTAACATGCGTTACGCAGATAAATTTTAAGGAATGAGTTAGTGATGAAGTTCAAAAAAATAATTCTTGGTTTTTAAAACCATGTATTTATATAATAAATATTTGATTAGCAGTTGATGTAAATATGTTTACCATGTCCATTTGTGAACATTCTGAAACGCTACATTGTTGTGAAAGATATTGATTAATAAAAAAGCCTATTATTAAATATTCTTCTCAATCATTCACTCAAGAATATTCTACAACTATTTTACAAAACTATCCCAACCGCGGATCCAAAAGAGAAGAATCAGGGTCACGTGACCCTCTCTTGATCCTAGAAAATATACATTTATCTCTCTTAATGAACTAGTGGTAAACTAGTAATGAAGATAAAGATGAAGGTCTTTTATTTAGATAATATTATTTCATCAGAAAAAGTTATTTAACCCTTAACTTGACGTTGAACTAATTGTTACATTATTTTAAGACACCCAATAAGCCATGCAAGACAGGTAAAACAAAATGTTGAAAGGTTTCTTTAGTCCATCATCCAAATAACTAAAAATGTTGGTGGATATCGTTTAAAACTTCGAGAACGGCTGCATAAGCTTTTGAATTCATGCATGAGCGATTTCCCACTTTTTGGAGTCGGGGATCACTTGAAAAATAGTTAGAAAAATATTTTTTTTGTATCTGTAATATTTAATCCAGTAATTAATAAAACAAAAAATGGAGATACAAAAGAAAAAATGAAAAGTCAAGATACATGGTTGTAGGGAAATCTCGATATGATTTAGAACAGAAATAGGTATATTTCGAGTAGTGAAGGAATTATATATCAGAGTATTTTATCAGATTTAAAAGGGAACCAATTTTTTTTTTAAGAGACAAATATACAAGACAATGGTAGAGAGCTGTGTTATGTATGGATCAGAAATTTGGGTTAAATATGATGCAATTAACTCTCTGTTAAATGCTATGAAAATGAATTTTTGGAGACGATGTTGTCAGTATACTGTTTGATAGAATACCAAACGAAGAGATTAGACAGATAATGAAGATTGAGAGACAAGTGATCGAAAATGTAGAATCCAAACAACTCCAATGGTATAGCTATCTAATGAGAATGCATGCTCACAGAATATCAAAAATTATCTTTGAGTGGATCCCTTTCGAAAGAAGAAAACGAGGAAGGCCAAGGAAATCTTGTAAGTCCGTCATCGATTCGACAATGACGAACACAAGGATAGAGGAAGATGCCTGACGGAATAAAAAACATTGGCGTGTAGAGTGTGAAAAACGAGCATTAGAACTGTAAAATACTCGCTTAAGAATTAATAATAATTACCTTAAACTCGAAGTGGAAAAAAACTGGATGAAGAAGCCTTGTTATTATTATATTTTCAGAAAATGCCGAAGTCTATTACTATAACACTCGACGTAGAAATCATATTCATCAGGTGACAGCATCAACAGCTCATTACAAAAAATTCACACAAAATACATGTACATTATTTTACAACACTTTGCCAGATGACATTAAACGATTAAATTCGATAGAAAAGTTTAAATCCCAAGTGAAATCGTTTCTGCTGCATAACTGTTTCTATACAACTAGAGACTATACTGAGCATCACAAGAAAAGTAACATTAATTTTAAAAATGATACATAATGCATTATTTACCATTTGAACTGTATAAATGAGTATAAACAACCTGTAACTAACTATTGTACTACTGCTTCCGGTCAATGACCCCATCTCGATCAGGTTTTCGTCCAGTTTCCCTGATCCATTGAGCAACTGCTGAGATGGCCCCTTGTTTTGCTTCTGGACATAAATGTAACTTCGTTTTATGTGCACGTCTTCTAGAATTCGGTGGGAAATACAATTATTCAAATTATCGTTTCCGTGTTGTCGCGGCAGGAAGTAATAAGAGTCAAAATTTATTGCTTATTTATCCTTGAAAATAGATTTTATTACATGGGAGTTTTTGTTTTTTTTCTCCCTTTCAAAATTCAAAATTTATTGCTTATTTATCCTTGAAAATAGATTTTATTACATGGGAGTTTTTTTTTCTCCCTTTCAAAATTCAAAATTTTATTGCTTATTTATTTTTGAAAATAGATTTTACTACATGAGTTTTTTTTCCTTTGAAAATTCAAAATTTAAGTAGTATATGACTTGGTGTAGGGATCACAGAGATTTGAAAATGTGCACACAATTCACTTTTCCCCATAGCACGTCATACGCAGTTTTTAACTGTTTTTTGACGAAAATAAATAAAATAAATAAATAAATGTGCTGGCATAAGTAAGCGGCGCTAACAGATGTTGCCGGAATACCAAACCAAAAGCAAAGTTACGTTCTTATTTGAAAAGATTAAATGAAAACAAAAAAAATTTGATTATTTTCTAGAGTGGAGTCCCTTGGATAACAAATGTCAGATATTACTGTATGTGATATTTATAATATTTGTGAACTTTGTCTAATTATAAGCATGATCGCTTTTTCAATGGGAACAACTATTCTTCGGAATTTATAGGTCGAAATGTAAATGTAGTATATAGGTAAAAGAAGATGATTAAATTATGTTTTCGAAAAATTTACGGGACTGAAGTAAAACGAGAAAACTATAACAAATAGTAAATTCACATTTCTTGTACGTTGCACCAATGAATAGTGTCAATTCCGCAATTAAAATCTATTTTCGACCGACCAATAAAATATGTGGGTCGCTTTAGCCTGGAAATCTTTCGCTTTAGCTGCGATAACATAATTCACCGGAAAGTGTACGGCATTTTATCGACGAATGACAGAAAATATAATTACAATAGCCAGTAGGAGCCAGTTCTGATGCAATAATCCAAAGGCAGATTTTTTTTGAAACTCCAGACATTTGTTCATCTTTTCTATCTCTTGGTATGCAACATGTATTCTCAAGTTAATGTTGAAACATTTAGTATCACTTTCGGAATCCTAAGACTTAGGTAAAAGGCACGCAATCGTGACCCTGAAGATTTGGCAGTGAACCCAACAGCGATAGCACAGATTTCTCCCGGCCTTCAACGCCAACTTGCGTTAAAATGGTTGCCGAAGAGTGCGACCAAATGTGAATGAATTATGAATTTGAGGTAATTGTGTTATTATTTAGATTTTCTTTGTAAAATCGTCTGTGCGTGAGATATACTATATACGAACGTAACCTATCGATCAATGGGCAGTACATTTTAAAGCGTTACATTGTAATATAGTAGCAGTGCGTTTCAAAAATAATAAATATTTTCGTTTTAATTTTAAAAAAATAATTAATTAAAAAAATTTTTTTTTTTCATTAAAAAAATTCCAATAAATTGGCAATTTTAAAAAATAAAAAAATTATAAAAAATAAACAAAATTCAATTTTGCAACGATATTTTACAGAAGAGGATCCCTATTCATTTTCTGACGATTATTGTGATACATATTTTCGAAGTTTGTCAACATTTAGAAAAAATATTAACAATTACAATTTTGAAATAATTTATGTCAGGAGAATCTCTAGTGATTCTTAATGATTAGCAGAAACAGTGTTTGTATAAGACTGCTTATCTAGAAGAAGTGGGTGTAACATTCCGATGACATGTAAAAAACTTTGTGTGCATTGCTCGTCTCTCGAAAATTAAAATATCGTAACGTAAAAATATACTTGCTATAATAATGTAAATATGGTAATTTCATTGCATTGGATTGGAAATCATACATAAATTACATGTAAGTAATACACAGATATGAGTGTGTATGTGTGTGTATGTGTGTTGTGTGTGTGTGTGTGTGTGTGTGTGTGTGTTCCGCCAAAGTTTACGCAATAGACAAAAGCTGGTGTTTCTACCTTTGGAAACATTAGGATAGAAAAATGTTATATAAGAGTCATATTTGGTTTTTGATTCTCACTCAAAAATCCTCAAAGACTAGGTATCACATATGATTTTTAATATTTGCAGTAAAGAACTCCATGTAAAATGCAATCACCCTAACGTTATATTGAAGTGAAGTAATTAATTGTGATCCCCAAAACAAAAGATCACAAATCATTCATTTGCTTACAGTTGCACTTACCAATCATAATTTCTGCAGTAGAAAACTTTCTTTGTGACTAAACGTACTTTAAATACTTTTAGTTTATTTAGTATTTACATATTTTTTTTTTATTTGTTGCGTCCACTCCTTGACGCAACGCGTCTCCAAGCCCCTTAAGGGGCGTTGAGCGCTTTGCCCTTGGGAGTAATCCTCCATTAATGTGCATTATTATTTTTTAATATTAGTCAAGTCTCGTCACGTCGCAGTCAGTCAGTGCCTTTTATCCTTCGGCCAGGGCTCGACGCCGTTAGATCCCGGGGTTCCTGGCCGGTCACCCAACCACGAACCCGCGAGTCTCGAATGCGCTTAACCTTCGTGACTTCACGGAGCGTAGTAAACGCATTCGGCTAGCGCCGCCGGTCAAAGCTATTTTATTAAAATATTAATGAACGTGACCATATAGTATTTTATATTCTGTCATCTGAGAAATTGACGAAGTATTTCACAACTGAAAGCTGCTATTTCGGAGACGTGTTTGTGGAACTGACTCTAAAACGTATTTCTGTAAGTTATTAATTTTTCTAATAAAATAACTAGGTTAGACAATGCATATAATGCAGATAATTTGCATTTTATATTAAATATTACAATAATAAACGAAGAAATGTAGACATCGAGCTTAATACTCGTCGTCCAGTGTTATGTTTTGCAAAAACCCGTTTCATCGCTTTTTTGAAATATGTTTTTACTGGGATATTACATGACTTTATTTATGTAATTAAATGTATATACAACAGTTAATGTAAAACTGTTGGTTGATTTAATTTATATTCAAATATTTACTATAATATAACTCGCGATCACCGCCATTTTGTAATGTTCAAGATGAATAGTCCCGCCTCCCTGAAATGAAGCTAAAGCTGATTGGTCAGCTCGATCCCGCAGGGCGGGGCAGGGGTCGGAAAACTCTGGTAAAGTTCGGCTCAGGACATCGCCCATTTTTTGTGCAAGCGACGGTACATTTGACGAGTTCTTTGTGTAAAGTTGACAGATCTGGAAGAATGTCCCTCTTTATGCCACTCTTCTGCATACAATGTGTGCAATTATCTTCCCGGCAGATCATGCAGTTATCTCGGTTATTCTGCGAGGGTCGTTGTGAATACGTGTGCGAGTGGAAATCTTTCATTAATACATAAAATACCATGATAGAGAAATTTTTTAAAATAAAATTACTTTATTATGTCAACATCATTATTAGTAGCAGCAATAACAAAGAAGATCATAAAATTAAGTAGTGTAAAACGTGTCCAAACAAAAGTGCTTATTGCAAAGTGCTCTGGAGTGCAATAACCATGTTTTCGAAACCTAGTTCGTGTTTGTTTTATATGAATTGTCTCAATGCAGAACTAACACAAAAACTCGAGTGTGCCCTGGAAATCAAAGCGTGAATTATGAGCGCGAGAGGTGAACTTACACGACGCGGACGCCACTGACATACTTTTTTCGCTAATGTTTGAATGTTGACTTTTATTAAACGTAGTTTTCCCATTTAGCCCCACTGATGCGTGAACGCAACGTTTTTTCTCTGTCGTATTAAAAAGATATCGGATAACAAAGAATTACAGAATTTTGAAATATATGGTGTGTCACTACTTTGCGGATTTCACAAAAAATATTCAATATCTTTCCAAAATATTCTTTACTTTATGACATATTGACGCTTTTAAACGTGACATGAAAAATTTCCATTCAAGTTTTCCTTTGGTGTTTATTTTATAATGATACAAACAAAGTTGTGCAAACGCATGTTTTGAAACATGCTGCTACAGCTCGCGCGTGACTAGTTGCTCTTTGGGCGACTGGCAGTTTCTGCAAGTCTACGTATCTCCTGGCTGAATTTGTCGCAGTTCTTCTTTCAACTGAAAGCTCCTTAACATGTCAAATTACATTTTATGTGTACAATTTTATAAATGGATTAGAAACTATATTCAACAACTGCTTATTCTTACCTGTTTTAGAAGAATGATAATAATTTTCCTGGGTGAAGAAAATAAAGATAATGACCAGGTAATTATTTTTCAGAATGACTTAATACGCTGGCAATAGTTTATATGCTAATACTATGTTATGTTTTGTAGATGATAATAATATATAATAATGCTCTGCTGGAAATTCCTGATATAGTTGGAACATTTGAGGTTCAGAGTGCTACTACCAAACCGAAATATACTGAAATAGATGCTGAAACAGTTCCCTGAAACATGAACTTGTACAAAAGGAGCAGAAACTTCCAAACAAGAGTGGAGTGAATCCCGAATGGACAAAAGAAACACCTCGTTTTCGTCAGGTACGATCTACTGTAGAACAGGAAATTGTAGAGCATTTGAAAAGCTCGTATGGTAACATGAGCGGAACAGAAACAGTTGACATTTTTATTAGTATAAATGTACTTACATTGTGATTTTTTCTGTGAAGTACGCGTGACTTGTATGGAATTGCGGCAGTTCCTCCGACAGTAAAATTCTAACTGACGAAATTTTAGAATTTAATAATTAATTTTTCACTAGGAATGTCTTAATATCCAAATGATAGCAAAACGAAACAAATTATAAGAGCACTCTCTCACATCAAGACTGACATTAAAATGAAATTTAGACAATTCCAAGAAAGGTAATATTGGGTAACATAATGTATGTGAACATTCCCCCAATATGAATTTAAAAAAGAGATATCTAAGAGAAAACCTCTCTTGACGATATATTTCGGGTAATCATGATATTATTACGGGTTTTGTTAAATAAAATGCAAAGGTCTTAAACGTTCTTATCCGATGTCGTAAATGATCTGATGCCAACCCTCATTTATTTATTTATTTATTTATTTATTTATTTATTTATTTATTTATTTATTTATTTATTTATTTATTTATTTATTTATTTATTTATTTATTTATTTATTTATTTATTTATTTATTTATTTATTTATTTATTTATTTATTTATTTATTTATTTATTTATTTATTTATTTATTTATTTATTTATTTATTTATTTATTTATTTATTTATTTATTTATTTATTTATTTATTTATTTATTTATTTATTTATTTATTTATTTATTTATTTATTTTACGTCAAAAACAGTTAAAACTGCGTATGACGTTCGATGGGGAAAAGTGAATTTGTTTCCAGACAATTCCTTTGCTCTTGGCAGTCAAGTATAAAATTCAAACAGTTTTGCAGTGTCTTGCTTTCTTGAAAAATAAATTGTAATTAACGATATCTGACTTACGAAAAATCGGTGTAAATTGTTGCTCATGAGCTGTTTTTAACTAGAAATTTAATTTCTGTTCTTCCATGTATCTTTGAAACAGTGAGTTTAGTTATTTGATTCATCACCGTTATAAATATATTCTCTTCCAAATTTCAAACGCTGAGACTAAAGTTGTCCTGCAAGTATGAAGATTCCTTTCTGTTTCATTTATCTATTCAGTAGTGCAAAGTATATGCCAATATGTTTATCGTCTAGCGAAGAAATTGATTATCAACAAATTATTTTGCAAAATGCTTTTGAACAGATCGGTGGCACGATAGATAATTTTCATATTTATTCCAGGAGGCAAGTTTTAGGCAACAGATATATATAAACACAATAAAAATCAAATAGCCTATCTTGCACACAATTTCTACACAAACCTTCCCAAATATAAGCATCATCCTTCTATAAACCACCAAAACCCCAATTATACAACAAAAATTAAAAGCAAGTATCCACATTCCTCATTCTATAAAATGTCCGCAAACCTGGAATAATGTATACAGAGTGCTTCCTACTTCCTCCCCCTATATATATTTTTAAAATAATTGTAATGTGTATAATTTTAAGTTAGTATAAGATAAAGTCACCAAAATTTGCACAGCTATTATGTAAACTGAACAATCTGTGTCAAACAATATAAAAATAATAATAATAAAATAAAAAAACATCATTCAGAATCATCGTTTTCTGCATTCAAACTGATTTTGTCTCCCAATCGTCGTAAATTTGAAATTATGATCCTTGAAAAGTTATTGGTAATATGCAAATATTACTGGTTAATGCAGAATATTAAGAATAAAATGTAGAAGAGTTGTAAATATGTAAATCTAGTTTTACATTAAAATACACTAACTGGTTTTGTGTATTTAAGTTTACAAAAGAATATAGATAAAAAATTCAATTTTCCAGTTTATTGTGTATGACTCTCATGACAGTGCCTTTTTTCTCCATATTCTTGACTTTTTCAGTGCCTTTTTCGGAGCCTAAAAGACCATTATTTAGTACCTAAAATACGATGTCTACTGATTACATAATAATATGGAAGTTAATGTAAAGAAACAGTAATACAAATTATTAATTTTCAAGTTTTTAAGAATGTTTCATTAGGATAATGTAGTTGAATGGAACGTAAATGACGAAAAAATGATCCACTGCAATATAGGGGTAACTATACACCAAGTGAATTATTAAAGGTATATTTCAGCACAGTTATTACGAGTATATTATAAATATGGGACGAATTTTAATGAAATCCATTTTTACTTCTTCGTATACGTACGTCGTATACGGCGTAACATATGTAGTATAGAGGAAGTTATGTAATGCTGCGCGAAAAAACCGCGGATTATCGGCAGAAAAAAATTCATTACCAGGCTCTGATAATAAAAAAGTGGAAAAATACTGTATTAAGAAAAGTCCTCTAATACGTGGTGTAGCCAGAATCCTGTTTTGGGGTCATGATGCAAAAACCCAATTACGGCGAAACGCCGCATCTGTCCGTCTGAACACTACTGCTTGCTTAAACCATGCGTAAATTTGTTTTTCTAATTGGAGAAACATCTATCTCTATTGCTCCTAGTTGAAACTTTGAAATTTTGAAAACCATTTTTAAAACACAGGGTACTTTACAACAGAAGCCCCAGGGCCATTCTCGAAATTTTCTCAAACATTTTGCTCCAATTTTTTCTTTAAATTTATTGTAATAATAGAGCGAAATAAACTTATGGCATAGGTTCTACTTTTACCGTTTACTGGATTTTCGAAAGTTGCAAAAGTTTGAATTTTCGTGGCGTCTTCCCACAACTACAAAATTGCAGATTTTTCCTTCAAATGGAATTTGTTGTCCATAATTGCTTCTTTCTTGTATATTGTTTTGAAGATTTTAACAGTTTCTTTGCAATATGGCGAAAAATATTTGCAATTTAAAAAAACAAAAAAAAAACATTTTCTGTCTTCTCTCTCATGTAGCTCATATTTTCATTAGAGCCGTTTTTCCGCATTATTGTATTTATGTATAAATATAGTCTAAATAATGTTGAATAAAATTTTCGAAAATGCAAAAGTTTTGAAGGCTAGGCACAAAATTCCACATTTTTAGAAACGCTCCAAACGCCATTTTCTATAAACAATTGCCCAATATCTTACTTTATACGTTTTCAACGAATGATGCTAATTGCACTGTTTAGTATGGCGATTAGGATTCATTAGTTATTTATAGACCTCTCACACTATTAATATGCACATTTGCATTGATTTGTATACATTATTGCATTTATAAATTGATTATTCCAATAACTGAAAGTTTTTCAAACTCAAATGGAATTCTTTTGAAGGATTTCAATTCTCCTTTACGAAAATGCTTAATCATTTTCTTCCAAAACGACTTCAAATTATTCAATGAAATTTCTTTAGGACAGGTTTTCCTCTTCTTTACAATATTCTGGAATGTTAATATAGGTTCTACTATTAAGAAACCGAAAAGTTGAGAAAAATGTCAAAAAATATATTTTGGGCGACGATAGATGGCAGCTGGCCAGAGAATGAAGCAAGACCTTAAAGCCAGTCCACACCAAAGAAATTAGAAAAATTTGCTACGAGAAAGTCTATGCCATTCTGTAGCACTTTCTATTTTTCGTTCTTTTAAAATATTTTCGCATGTTTAATCTGTTTAATATAATTTTAACAGTATTTAAAATAATTTTACAGTCAACAGATATTCTTCAGACAATTCCTGAGTGACCTGTTCATATCTTCGTTCACAAATTTTTAATGTCTAATATGATTATTTCTGTTCCTAAGTTCCTGTGACCGCCTATCAAGACCATTGTCGGTGCGGAGATTTCACGAAAACTAATGACAAAGATTTCCTGGTCTAGTTCAAACCAAAAAGTTGCAGAAAGCGAATTTTACTTGAACGAACAGGCTTAACCATGATTGTATACTGATATAATCATGGCTAATGTACCAATATTCAGCTTTATTGCCTTGCATCTGCTCTCTTTTTGATACTTTTTATGTCATTTTATCTTTGCTTTTTTTAAACATTTTAAAGCATTTTAGAGTATTTTAATGATCATTCTTGGTAATGATTTAGGTTATCACTACCGATTTGAGCAACAGGACGCTAAAAAAAACTTCTCAATACAATGAATTCGATTACCATTTAAAAACGTAGTATTGAATATTCATCACCGTCATCCCGAACTCTATCACAGATGCTGCAGTAGCAATGGCCAGTTGTCATGAACCATATCCAGCCGATGCTGTAGGTGTAAGTTGCTCTTTTGGTGATCTTGCTCTCTATAGTTCTCAGAATTCTTAATTAAAATAGTAAGATTTTATACAGAAAGGTTTTGAGGACTGGTGAGTCACTGTCACCTAACCTCAAGATTTGGCCCAGCTAACCGCATTGAAATGAACTACATGTTTTAATATTTTATTATAACTTAACTTTCAACATTATATGCAGAAAACTACATATTTCATCAATGGTAAGGAAATGTTCCTGATTTCATGGATATATAGTTCTTATTTTATTATATTTATTGATGTATAAGTTTAATTAAATTATCGAAAAATTGCACTCACCTCACATTTAAAAGCGAAATATTTCCATAATCGGCTCCCACATCCAACGACATAACAGCTTTAAATGTACTAGGGAACCACCCTTGTAACACAAATTTTAAATATTTCACTTCTAGAACATTTTAACTTTCTCAACATTTGTTTTCATTATTTTCTTCAGGCATTCCCCCTTCAGCGCCATAAATATCATGAATGTCCATGTGATTTGAAATAAATTAAAAATAACATTTTAGGTGGTTTGACTCACTTAATCCCACACTACCACGCTAACTTTACGGATGAGTTTTTTAAATTTCCCTTTCTAAACTAGTTTATTATTATCTAATACATATGTACTGTGTAATACGCATTCTTTCTCATATTCTCACGTGCAAATGACTTTAAATTCAAATTTCCTACACATATATAGGTGAATCTTTAAACGTCTAGCGCATGCAATATTTTATATATATATATATATATATATATATATATATATATATATATATATATATATAGATTTACTATGATTATTATGATTTATGATGATTATTATATTATATTTATGATTTATACAGCTGTTACTGATTGTCATAAAAAACTTTGGATACTTTTATTTATGAAACATATATTGACAATCAAGAAGAATTATGATTTAAAACCATGTTTGTTGCAAACTTTGCTCCTTCATTTCAATTTACTTAACATACGTAAATTAACATTCCTTCAATAACAATGTATAAATAAACATATATGTCAAAGTACTTTATTATAACACTGTACTTATTCCTGCTGATGCTATCTACTTCTAAGGTAGCAGACTTACTGGTTGATCATTTGAATGTTATAACAATGTATTTCGTATTTCGAACGTGGACTGAGGAGTCGAAAGATTTAATGCCTTTATTTATACGTGAATAAAAATTAATGCCAAAATAATTGTTTCCTTGTATATTTAATTTTGAAAAGTTTCCACAATTTTATATGTAAAGAATTGGCTTCACTCCATGAAGGCTTTCTCCATCGGAAAGCAGGTGTTACGATTTATGCTTACACAAGATCAGCATATTTCTTGCAAAAACGATAATAGGAAGGACGCAATTTTCACCGGGAGGTATTTCTGGCAGCCAATTGATAACTTTCTTGCTCCTAGGTTGAAGGTTGTTCGGTAGCCAACTAGAGTAGTATTTTAAAATTTATGCTGTAATTGTTAAACAAATGGAACTTAAAGTATTTAGAATAAAATGAAAAATTAGAGAGCTGAAAACCAGGAATATCTAACCAGCAACAATTTTCATGGCAGTATACGCAAGCGTTGTGTCCGCTCGTCCCCTCCACCCCCGTTAGGAACTTCAAATGTATTTGCCAAACTAAGGAGCCGTTGCAAAACGGCTTGTAAAAGCCTTGCCTGGGAACTGCGTGAAGAAGCCTTGCGTGGGAACTGACAAAAAATAGTTATCATGACATGCTAATTTCTGATAAACAATTACGTATCTCGAGCGAAAGACGATAGCGCCAATCGGATTGCAGATTACATCTCGTTTAAAGGCAATTTTAAAAAAGCAATACATTTTGTTTGAAAAATATTAAAATTTATAAACAATTTCCAAATTTTGCAATTCTAAAATGGGATGGGTTCTCTGATTACTAGAACAGAAAACTGCGAATTAACAATTTTGCAACAATTAACAATTTTAGAAACGGTTCCTAAATGTGCACTATTTTTGCTGGAGAGTGTCCCCAAATTATCCCTGATTTGATAAACGCAAAATAACAATTTTGACATGAGATGCAAATTAATTGCTAAATATCTAGTTTAATTGTTACTTTGTGATAAATATTCATAGCCTCTGAATGTACTGTATTTTATAGAAATTGTTTCTTAGAAATTTTCTATGGATTTAAGAAATACATGATTTTGCAATTTTTGAAACTTTATAAACATACGAACAATTACAAATCTGCAATTATAATAGTTCTCGTATCTGTAAAATCTATACTAAACTGGATTTTTTATAAAAGTCAAGGATTGTGTATGAATAATAATACTGAAAATAAAATAGGCTTGAGAAACTAATTGCTCTAAAATTTGTGTTAATTTTTCTCATATCACCGTAATTTCGTCAAAAGAATTGTGTTGACTGTGGTTGTGCTATGTGTTCATATATATTTCAATGAATTACTTTCATGTTCACTCGTACAAGTGTTTCTTCCATTTTTTTAAATTTGAAAATACTTCCTCTCTGAACTAGCGAAGCCCGCCATTTTCTACGCCGTCATTTTGTTAGGGCACCCCCCCCCTGCATTGAGATTGGCTACGATGGTTTGTGAGGCTCCGCCTGCGACGTTTCGTCATGACAAGTGCTGTCTAAGCGGTGCAAAAGCTGAACTTAACCACCAGTGGCCCCGATCAATTTATGTTTCGGTACTGTACAAAGATACCTCTACCACCCCAGTAGTAATGTAAGTTGTATTTTAAGATTATTGTAAGTAGATATAAGCAACTATAACAAATGTAGAGTGTATGAACACTTATCTTTGTATTGGTCTATCCATAAGAAAATAAATAAAAAAGAAATAAAATCGTGAACCTCAGGTTTCCCTTGACTAACAAAAGTAATATCATTTGCATAGGAAGCAAGTGAAGCAACAAAGAACCAGATTTTTGGAGCATTTAAAAAGTGTACTCTTTGATGGACTGCAGTAGAATGGAGTGAAGAACAGTACGACATTTAAGCTATGCTCTTATGTATTTCCGAGATAGAAAACGCGGCGGCCAAGAAGTGAAGTGTGGAAGAGGAAGAAGACTGTGAAGGAGGATAAAGAAGGGTGCGTGCGGTGCAGGTGTGCGGAGGGGTTAACGGCAAAGGGATGCGATGGGCGGGCGGCAGAGAAATACTTGACGCTGCTTTATAGTCTGCTCAAGACAAAGAGTGCCGCCGCCAACTCGCTTTGCCACGGCCTCTTTATTTAGCATCCAGATTGGCTTTTCGAATGGCGAATGTTTGGATGTAAGCAAACAAATCAATGAAACAGACAAAGAGAGGAAGCTATATGAAGAGTATGTGGTTCTCTCTGGGGTGTATTATCCAGTATACCCACTCTCACAGAATATGGGTGATGCCCTGTGCGGCCAAATCTGGCTTTCACAGCCCAGACCTTGTCGCTGGACACTTGACCCAATCCTGGCGTCAGGAGGCGTATCCCGCTCTTATCATTGGCTTTTGCTCCAAGTTTCAGACACATCCCCCTTCCTCCTCAGATATTTTCCTCCTGGATTATCTCAAGGGGCGGGCAATTTCTGAGGTCAGTGACGCTGCCTCGCTAACGTGAGCAGGGGGTAACAGGAGAGGGGAGGGGGTGAGAGGAAGTAAGAGGAGGTAACAGGAAGGCACAGAAACGAAACAGTTGGTGCGCGCGGGCGCGGGATCACTCCGCCAATTGCACTGGACGTTGGCCTGAACCCCGTGGACGACGAACCAAGGAGCAGCGGGTCACGGGAAGGGGCTGTGACATTTTTATCGAGTTCTTTACCATGAAAATGAAGTCATTGTGGTATCTAATATTGTGAGAAATTTGCTTGCTTAAATTAAATTAATAGTATTGAAAGTTTGTTTCTTACAAACTATTTTAAAATGCTAATGGTTCTAAAGCAGGGTACTATCATTACATAATAATTTTCAGGAAACAATATAATGCATTTATATGCCATTTCCTATCAAGCAAATTGAAATTCATGTTCACGTATTTAAAAACTTGTATTTTGACATTATTACGCCTTTATAAATGCAAGCAATACACACACATTTTATTACGCATTATGAAAATGTAATCGCCCATTTTTCTATATGAGCAGGTGCATGCAAACGAGTGATTTCGTTAATCCAGTTAAAAATCACTGCCGAATTGTCCCAAGTAGATTATCATTGCAAAATTGCTATTGTTAATATTGTTTAGATATTTGTAAGGTAGATGCAATTTTATAGTGATAATCAGGGAAAAGGAACTGGGAACCTCTCATTAGAAATATTTCAATATAATTGTCTTATTCTTCATATATTTTTCAAAAAGTTGCTATTTTCTGTTACACTGCTGAGAAGATTATATCTATCCCTTCCCAGTGATATTTTTATTTATTTATTTATTTAAAGTGTGCTGAGCAACGAGTACAAATCTGATGGCCTGAATAGAATAACATAATTAATTATTACCAGCATATCACATTGCATATATTAATAGCAAAATTGTAATAATTGATATCTTTAATAAATAGCTAATAATATAAACCTTAAATTTTTAATTCTTTTAATTTGTAGGAAATCTATAAAGTTAAATATTTTCTTAAATATTTTTGAATAACCACGTAGTAAAAAAGAATAATTTGAAAACCTTAAAATGTTACGAATCAATGTAATTTTCTTAAAACGAGCTGTTAGAGAAAAACAAAAACTTGTTTGAATAAACTTTAAAGAGATTGAGTATTTAGTTAAAAATTTCAGATTCGGGACAATTTCCAATTAAAATATTTAAGCGGAACACAGTGTTTCAGTCAATATTACTCTCCAATTTATGTTAGGTTTTTGTATGACCCCCCAGAAACAGTTTCTGGAATGTTTAGTTCGATTCAAGCTCTCTCGCAATTCAAACATCCAGGAAACCTTGACACAGTTATCGATATTGAAGTAAGAAACGGTTTTTATTCACAGGAAACACACCGTCCTTGTTTTCTAACGATTAATTGTGAAATAATTTTAGCTATTGTAAGATACAGCATGACAAATAATTTGTGCTCATAAGATCCCAATACTTGAATGCATATCGAACCTGAAAATATATTTGGTTTTAGATCAACACGGAAAACACAAGAGAGATTCAATGAGATCACAAGTTCTCAAATCTGAAAACTAAACTACAGTCTTTATTATTTTCACGAAAATGAAACTTCATACCTTCTTTAATATAAAAGAACTGTGTATTGTGCTCAAATATCTTGTCAATTACATAGTGCAATATTATTCGCAAAATTTTCTGAAAATTAGTATAAAAGTCAGTTAAAATATTTTTTATTAATTACAAGATTAAAAGAGTAAAAAACAGTAAAAAATGACTAATTTTAAAATGAAATAAACGACAAAGACAGTGTTACATCAAAAACGCAAAATTAGTTATAAAAGGCATGTTAAAAATCATCCCCTTCACGCGTATTAGATTTATAAATCCATAGCTGAAAGTTTAAAGAGTTAGCGGAGGATTGTAGCCAGCATCTCTTCTATAGTCGACAAGCTATGCCTTCTTCGGCTCTTTCATTATCGCAGTGCAGAAGAGCATGCTTTACAGTAGGTCTGTTCTTCATTTTCTGGGATGGGGGTGGGTAACTGCACGAGATGTCCCGTGCGAGAAGTGGCGATGCCGATCGAAGGTGAATAACAATTCTTGCCTCGGGCTTAGAGCCACAGGACAATACGACAAGGGTCTTATGATCCTTGTGAGTTTGAAAAGAGTTCTGCCACTCTGTTTGCACTCAAAAATGCATCGTTGGATAAAATCTTGGTAGCTAGAGTAGATATTGCCATAAAGATGTCTTTCTGGCTTCCCTCGAGGCCAACTTTACTACCTAGTCAGAGGGTTTCATTCCACTTATCCCCACGTGGCCAGGGACACAGGAAAAAACGTAATTCAAATGATGGAGAAATTAAGCGATATCTTTGATGTATTTGATATTGGATATATGATGTCAAAGGTTTACTAGGAGAGAAAGAGGGAAATGGACGACAAAACCATGCTTCCTGGGTTCGAGAAGGCCGCGGGTTCCGCCTCGGACATAGATATGTGTTCGTGATGTCCTTACGTATTCTCCTACAGAAAACCAAACATAAAAATCACAGTGGTCGTTATATGACCTATTAGTTAAAAGAGACATTAAAATATATACAAAAAACAACAATTTCCAATTGTCAAAGAAAATTTCACATATTTAAGTAGACTTTTAATAATCGTTGCCTAATAAAACCTAAGGACTTTATTTCCCTAGGTAAAATATTATTATAAAATGGAAATTTATTTAATCAAAAATGAAATTTTCATATATGGTCTGCTAATTCGATTATTATTTATAACTTAATATTCAACTCTCTCAGAGATTTCCTACAATATTGCAATGATATTCATTGTAGCCAATACATATTTTATTCACACTTTCTCTATTTCGTTGGTAAAATAAACATATTTATTAAACTGAGTACCACTGAATTTAATAATGTTCTTTCATTACAATATTTCCATAGTTTTTAAGCTGAGGAACAGTGACGGAAAATAATTGGCTAATATTGAGTTAAGATTTCATTAAATATTTTACTATATTTTACATTCTCGAATGCACTTATTTTTACAGAAACAATGATATCAAGTAAAAATTGTATTTAGGGGTTTTGAAGGAAAATTCGGCTTTTGAAATCACGAACTCCAAAAAAATATTTCCAAAAAGACTCTGCGAACATGTATTTATTTTTAGACTCGTTGTAGGAAAAGGACCTGTGTACGCATGGTACCGCAAAAAAATTAAAACATTACTGACTCTAAATCAATGTATTCTTTTTCAAAATTGATATTATACTAGCAAGTTCATTGGGATTCTGAATCCAATGATATTCCCAATATTTCTGGAGGGTATGTTACATTATGCTCATATTGCATTATTGAAACTTTCTGAAAAAGAACTCTTTCTTTTTACTTTACTCTTCATTCGAATACACTATACCGTTATTACAAATGTAGTAAATGTCACCTTTATTAATATCTCTGGGATTTTTCAACATTACAATTACTAATCTGTTTCAAATTTCTCATGAACTCTTTACTCTTCTTCTCGGTATAACTAATTCACAAATGAAGTTATAAAATTGTATAAATGTTTCAAATTTAGAAAATTGCTTTGCAGTGAAAATACAAATTTTCCGTGAACGCACATAATCTAAATTTTCTCATATAATGACTGCACTTTCTTCTTAAGGAGTAGAAAGTTACGTAATGCTACGCGAAAAACGGCGGTGTCGGCAGAAAAACGCATATTACACCGCCCTTGTGACGAAAAAATGGATAAATCCACTTGCTAAATTTAGAAGAAAAAATCCTCCAAATCGTGGTGTAGCCAGAATCCATGTTTTGTGGGTGGTTGTGCTTGAAAAATCGATGACGGTAAAATGTCTGTCCGTCGTCCTGAACAACGCTGGCAGCTAAACCGTTCGGCGATTTTCACCAAAATTGATACTCCCAATCGATCTGGCTGATGTCGTAGCGCCTTAAATTTGAAACCGATATTCAATTAGGGGAGGGTGCACTTTACATGTAGCCCTGGGACATTTTCAAATGTTCAAACAAATAGCTCATAATTTTTGTACAAATGTAATAAAATGTAAATGTAATAATTGTTGGATATTGGAGGTGTTTTAGACCAATATTGCTAGTCTCATGTTCATTGAAAACAGATTTTTCGTAAGTATTCCTACAAGTAAATATTGAAATTTGAATTTTCC
Organism: Teleogryllus oceanicus; assembly: GCA_964035755.1. Taxonomy (NCBI): domain Eukaryota; kingdom Metazoa; phylum Arthropoda; class Insecta; order Orthoptera; family Gryllidae; genus Teleogryllus; species Teleogryllus oceanicus. The sequence goes on along the minus strand of CAXIVR010000001.1, from coordinate 167,708,697 downwards.
CTTCATAGAACTTTTTCCTTAAAGATAAGATTTTAAATGAATCATGTGCAATTTTCGAAACTGAGTATTTTCAGCATAATTTCCGTGAAAATTCGGGCGAGAAAGTACGCGTTGTTTTAGCACCATTAGTATTCTTTAAAACTGTCCTACTTCTAGACATTAGGCTCTTCTCGACTAATTGCAAGTCCCTTTCTAGTTTTATTATGACAATGTGGTACTGAAGTATGCATGAAGAAAAGTAAAAATATTGTACTTTCTTTCTATAGAGAAAAGTTCATATTCTATTAAATTATAATTATATTATATTAATATATTTTATTATTCCCTATATTATACATTTTATATTATATTATATATCACAATATATTTAAACTTAAAAAGTTGACCTCGAAACAGAAAAAATATACTGAAGTGATTATGTTCTATTTAGCATGAGTTTTAATATATTTAACTACTTTTTCTAAGTAGCAACTGAAACACAAATCCTTTAGCCAGATAGTTAACGTCATGGTACCGCTGTCGGCTTGCCTAGCGTTGTGATTCGAATCAGAAGGTGATTTTTTTTCTTCTGTTACGGTGTGATTTCAGTAGTAATATGTCAATATTTTGTGATAATATTAATTTTGAAAAGACTTAGGGGCTAAGGGCCAGTTTATCGTCCATCAGTACGACGACTAGAAATATCACGTTGCCAACTGACCGAGGCGCTAGTAGTCCCTATTTTCGAGGAACTCTATATATTTTGAAAATTGAAGAAAGTTAACTTTTTCAAGACACAAAATTGAAAATAGAATCTTACTGGTTGAACTCTTTCCCAATTCATGTAATAGTATAATATTGCAGGCAAGTGACATTAGAGAAGAAAGTATGTGCTGTTGTAGTTCAACTACTTCGTTGTTTACATTATAAGCATTATAATGTCTTTAAGAAGCAATCAATCAACTATTTGCTGATAATTAAAATATTGTTAGCATTATATCATTCAAGTTTAGGTTACACATGTTTTCATGAATAACGAATGGAAATTTGATCAACTTAAAGATCACACCCAACCAACTAACTTTCGCCCAATCTCCCTAACTTGTTATATATGCAAATTACTAGAAAAAATGGTCTGCACTAGGCTGAAGATGGATATTAAGCAATAAACAGATATCACCGCAACAAAGTGCTTCAGAGCATTTAGATCTACCAATGACCACCTAGTCAATTTGATGCAGGAATTTGTGATGCTCTGGTTTTGAAGCAACATGTGATGGCGCTGTCTCTGGATATCGAGCGTATGAGGAAAGTGGTATATAAAGACAGGCTGATTAACATTCTGTCAAACTTGCAAATTAAGGTAACATCTTAGCATTTTATCATAAACTTTCTAAAACACAGGTATATTAGAGTGGGGAATTTAAGACCTGCCGCAACCCACAGGGGTGACAAATGGTCTTCCACAGGGATCAGTTCTGCGTGTACTCTTCATAATTGCAATCAATGAAGTAAACCTGGTAGTCCAACACCCTGTAAAAATATACCTTTTTGCCGACGATATCACCCTGCTCTGCAGTGGAAAAAATCTTCAGACAACTGGAAATATAATGCAAGAAACATTAAATAAAATCAATAATTGGTCAATTAACTCAGGATTCTAATTCCAACAAAATCAGGAATTATAGTGTTTCAAAGAAGACATAAAGACCAGAAGATAGAGGAATTCAACTTAGACTTGGAACCTTTCAACTCAAAAGAACAAATGTCTGTAAATTCTTGGTATGCTTTTTGATTCTACTCACTTGTGGAAATAACAGGTTGCTTCTCTCAAGTTGGAATGTAAGAGATTAAATGTAATAAAAATGTTGTCGTCCATCAAATGGGGAGCACAATCTGTATGTCCAGTGAAAATATACCAATCATTCATCCAGGCCACGTTGGATTACGGTGCAGTAATATATAACTAAGCATCCAAGAGAATACTGAAAATGCTAAATCCAATAATCACAAGCGCATGTCGCTTAAGCCTGGGCGCTTTTAGAACCAGTCCTGCTAATAGCCTATTAGTGGAAACAGGGCAAATACCATTAGTCCTGCGACGTAAAGTTCTCTGTCTAAATTATGCTTACTCAGCACAAGTGACCCTCCAAATCCTGCATACACAAATATTTTCAATAACCTAAAAACATATCTTTATGAGGCCCACCACTCAATTCCCTACCACTAGAGAGAGGATTCCTAAGTACCTGAAAGGAACTTAATATTGATCAGTTACTTACCCTAGATGTATACCTCCCCATCCCGCCCTGGCAGAGATCATAATGTAGTAACAAACATGGCCTTAGCAAACAGTCTCACCTTACTTCTGGTCCCAATGCTAATTTCAAAATTTAATAACAAGTTTACAAAGTATATCAATTATTACCAAGTATATACAGATGGTTCTAAAAAGTGATGGAAAAGAGCTGGTTGTACATTCTATGTTCAGTCTTCAATATAGTGGAATCATAACGTCTGCAGTTATTTTTCCATTTGTTCATGCGAAGCTGTAGGCAGTCCTTAAAACCATCGAATTCAGTCTCAAGCAAACAAATTACTTGCCATTGCAATATTCACTAACTCAATGACGACCCTTAGAATACCATAGAAATAAACACACAGGTAACCCAATCATACAAAAAATCCAAGAATTTGTATTTAGTCAAGGTGAAAAAGGGACCAGAAATCGAATTTATTTGGATCCCCATCCATAGAGAATTGCTGGTAATGAAAGCTGATAAATATGCAAAAATGGCAACATCATTCTAAGTTTTTTGATTCACAAATTCGTGGCACTATAAAAGACATTAAAAGCTTTCTGGACATCTTGCTTCCAAATATTGGGACTCACAATGGAAATTAAAATCATCAATTACATCTAGTTTGGAACTCCGTATTGGATCCAGCCCTGCCGAAAGTCAACCTTAAAAAAAAGAAAGCAAATTATCATCACTACATTACGAATCGGTCATTTTAATCTGAAATATTGTTACATATTCAAAAAGTTTGACCCCAAACCATGCCCTAATGTGGTGAAATAATATCTACACAGCACCTTATCTTGAATGCCCCAGTATAGCAAAGGAAGAAACCTGAAACTGAAACCTTACCATAAATTGTTCAGCTCTGAAGACAGGTGTGCTAAAGTACTAAAGTTTATGAACATTGTTAACTTAAGTAGGTAATATAATATAAAATTGAATGTTATTAATTTTAAGTAACAATCTAATAATATTTATTGGACGTAATGTGTGTATACTAAATTGTGATACTTAAAGCATTGATGTATACTTAGTGCGGTCGTTATTGACCTTTGATGTAAAACGACCTTAAATAAACAAAATAAAAAAATTTCATGAATAACGAATGCAAATTTGTCGGAAATTCTCTTGGATTGTGTTAATTGGTATTAAAAATAGCATAGTTACTTGCTTAATACTACGCGGTTCTGTATTTCAGACTGGTGTTTCACGACGAGTTACAGTTCAGTCTTATCGCGTAATGTGGAGATCACCTTGAAGATATGGGAGGGCAAGATAGCAGTTCATGGGATAGAAGCCCTTCGCGAGCCCCTACAAAAGACATTCGAATCGAATATTTCTAACTAGAATCAACTATAGAATAGTATCGCGCTGATGATTCCACATTCTTATCAAGAATGTGAGTTTGCTGTAACCTGAAGTAAATGTGTATATCATAAGAACAATAAATGTCAAGATAGAATTCATTCTACAACACCCCTCATCGGTGCTGTAAGGTACCTCTGTGATAGCTCCGTGGATTAAACGGGTAGTAGATAGAGGAATGGACGCCAGATCAAATCCTACCGAATATATATTTTTTTTACCTAATGCCTGGAACACATTAATCACTATCATCACGAGAGAGACATTCCAAAATTCTTGCAAGGAGGAACAAACTTGTTTTGTAAACGATAATCATCTTGATTATATTAAGATTGTGTGTGCTGGTATCTTAATATTACAAGCAATGTGACGAAACGAATTTGGAAGAATGGCTCAAATATTAACAGTCTCAATTGCAATATCATTATCATATTTTATGTAATCGTTAGAAATAATGTGAAAAAGTCTGTACCAAGTTGTATAATCACTAATGTTTACATATTTAACAGTTCGTGATAATCAGAATCATAACAAGTCTGTGGGTTTATTATAAAATTTTTGCAATAAAGGTAATTTCTTTGGTCTTTTTATTATTTAGAAAGGAATATGTCTTTTACGTTAACAAAGTTCCTTAGAACTATTACGAACTCATTAAAATTACCATTTTGTGTTTGTGCCTTTGTGATAAATGCTAACAGAACGCATCCCTTAATTGTTTGTAACAATTGATAATTTTATTTCTTTTATGGTTTTCTTAAAATTTTTAATGTAAGTCTTCGGTAGGTGGAGCCACATTTCAAAATGTATTAACTCCAAAACATAATAAAGTACGATTTGACGTGGTCATGTGAAAGAAATCAATAATTTTTTTTATTATTATCTCCTTTTTTAAATAAACAATGTTTTGATACGGCTTATCTTTAGTGTGGGGTAGACTGAGACTAAGTGGTGAGCATTCAATCAGTCCCAATTTTCACAAAGAAAATAAGGAATTTTAATTATTTAGTTATATCCAATGATTATTCGCCATGCTTGTGTAGGTGATCAATGCAAATCACCTGTCATTTAGTCTCAATATAGGAAAAAACAAGGAGGTGCGATTCGGATCTCAAATGTCTGCTGGGATAATGTCGTTCTTTTAAATCTAAATATGAAATTTATTATAAAATTCATAAATATGATAACGGAGTTAGATAAATAAATATATTATCATGTATTGTTAAAAACATCAGTTGCCCTAATATTGCATTTTCCAGAAATTGTACTGCTTTAGAACGAATATGTTTAGAGAATATGATTTCTATTACGTCTTAAATGTTACTCTCAGAGAAAATGGAGGAATTACAGAACAAACATTTCGTATTCGTCGATACATTAAGGCTTGCAGATTACTGAGAGACCAATAACTCTCTCTGTAGCTGAAATCGTTGACACCGGGTTTTAAATCCCAATTATTGAGGATCGAGTTCTGCGAATGCCTTTTTCTTCTGTTCCGCGTTCTGTTTTTACCTAAGTCACAGGAATTAAGATAAGAATGTTTAGCGGAAAATACTTGTATTTATTTATTGCTTATAAGATCTTTTAACAGAACTTTTATACTATATAATGTGTAATTAGTTTGATACCCAACTTTATTACAAATATTTATACAAATGTGTATTTATTTATATTTAGTTAGTAGGAATTTAACTAACCTCGCTTGGAATTAAGATAGTGAACGTTTTGGTACATTTGCATTCACTTCCAAAAAGTTGTACAACTCTGACTGATACAAGGAAATGAAATATGAGGGCAATGTTTATCCCGTTCGTTAGTGATATCATAATGACCTGATAACCGTATTAATTGAGTTCTAAAGATGTAATTCCTTCGGGCAGAATGAAACCCGCATCGTTCGATTTACGACCAGTTGCTCTGACCACTGAGCTTCCGAAAAATGCGTTTTACAGTTGGGTTCTTGGGCTCGTGTATTTCCCCCACGCATTTGTGTTGTCTTTTGCTGTCATCATTTACGTACGTCAGTATGAGGAAGAGTTTGGACATTTAAGTAATTGATATCAAAGTTGTGACTTTTACACAACGTCGTGCCCAGATTGTGACAAATTACTCGTTTTTTCTTGATTGAATAAATACATTCATATTTGCAATATGAATCATTTATGTAAAAAATAAACTCACCTTGAAATGACAATCAGTAATGCAGAAAATTCTCAGTACTGTTTTTGTATCTCACCTTTGGAACTGCTGTAACACGTTTAGATGGATTTTGAACTATGATAATTCGTTATCATCAGCACAAAACAAAACTTGTACTTCTCGTTTTACTTTCTCGTACGCACGAATATACGTAGTATACGTAGTATATTCGTATGTAACGTATAGCCGTAGTATATTCGTGCGTATACGTAGTATAGAAAGAAAGTTGCTTATGTAATACAACCCGGAAAATCGATTTCGCGATTAAACGGTAATACGTTTTGGAGTCAGAAAAAGCGGTTTATCAAACCGTCCGTCCATCCGTGCAATCACTACTAGCGCCTAAACCACACGTACGATCCTTTCCAAATTGAAGAAACTTCATTTTTCTGGCTGTAGTTGAAGCTTGGAAATTTTTGAAAAATCTTTGAAATTTGGGGTACTTTACATGGCAAACCTTTCGGACATTTTCAAAATTTTCTCAAAAACGGCTCTAATAATTTTCTGGTAAGAATAGAGTAAAATACACTTAGAAGGATGACATAGTTCCAATTTTCATGGTTAACTCTAGTTTTCGAAAATTTTAAAAGTTTGAACATTTTGGGGCGTCATTATACAACTACAAAGTGAAAACAGATTTGTCTTTCAAATGAAATATGTTGTCCATAATTCGTTCTTGCATAGCAACAATCATAGGCTTTCTTGAATGATGGCATGTTTCGTGCAAAAATTAAACAATATTTACAATTTTAAGAATTGTTTGAAATGCAAAACACGAATGGAAACCGTTTTTCTTTTTCTTACTATTAAAACGTTTCAAAACCGATTTTGCGAAATCGTACTTTTACTGTTTCTTTCGTTGCAAGCAACATTCCCGTCTTCAGCTAGCAAAACTCAACAAAGTATCACTCGTCAACACATCCTAATATGCAAAGCGCTGTATAGAAGTGACTGCGGGGAGTGACGTCCTTGTAGTTCAGGTGCTTGTTTGAAGAACTGGAAGACTCGAGTTCACGTCTGGCCTGTTCTTGCAACTTTTTGTGTACGATATGTGTGATATTTTAATTAATACTTTTCCTTTTCAATAATTTAAGGTAATGCATTTACGGTTGTCGTTTGAGTTTTCAAAAACGAATGAAGTGTTAATAGTGTAACATTTATTTATATATTAAGAAAACGTACCAATAACACGAGAAAATAAAGTTTATTTTATATAAATGTGAGTAGATGAACAAAAGATAATAACTGCGTAATGATAGGTGATTTTTCTTGAAGTCCAATAAATGTTTCTTAGATTCTAATGATACTTGCATGGAAATGAATTCTGAATGTCGGGCCGTGTCGAAACTTGTCTGCTAGCCCAGCGTTATCACCTCCTAATAATCACCTTGAGCAGAGGCGATAAGGGTTGAGCGCCAGGCTAGAACGAAGCGCAAAATTACATAGTGCTGAACTGAAACATTCTTAAGTAGAATTAACTATTTTATAGTGCCGCGTAGATTTATTTGCTTTCTTATTGTCTCTTAGAGGTAATTTATTTAATATTTTAAATTGCAGAAGTGCGGAAAAGCAATGAGTTTGAAGACAAAATTCGTAAGATTCTTAATTGAGTAAGTTCTGAAATGCTTACGTACGTCTGTGTTGGTAGCGCAATCCTTAGGTGCGTGGCTTCACAATGAGAACGCGTGTTCAAATCTCGTACGATATCAGCGGTTTTTACTTGACGAGCAGCAAAGCAATTCCTAATAGCGATGTCGAGAATGTTCTAAGCCCATTCCTTTCGCTGCAAGAAGATACCATTACAAAACTGCGGAAAGAATTTGATGTACTTTCGTTACTGGTCTTTTACCAGATCATTCACTACTCCATATTTTCCTGTTCATAGGCCGTTTTGGTTTTACACACATTGGTACGTTCGTTTCTTCCCAATCCCCTAATACAGAGTATTACGTCCTTTATGATGCTTTTATTTATTTATTGTCTCACTGTTCTTTGTCTCAAAGTTTTCTAGCTGAAATTTTCTTTGCTTTTAAAAAATTAAGAAATGCTTACACTTGCTACTACAAAATATGAAGAACTAGAGGTGCTACAGAATGGGACAGACTTTCTCGTAGCAAATGTTTATAATTTCCTTTGTGTGGACTGGTTTTAAGGTTCTTGCCAGCTCACATAAGGTTCTTGCCGTTCTCTTGCCAGCTGACATCTATCGCCGCACAAAATGCATTTTTTGACATTTTCTCAACTTTTCGGTTCAAAATAGCTCTTTTTCACAGGAATCTATTGAGTTTTTGAAAAACTTCCTCTAAAGTAATTTGAAGCACTTCTACTCTAAAGTTAAATAATCTATACAAATCTATTCAAATGCTCATATTAACGGCGTGAAATTGTTCAAAAATTACATTTATTATAATTTTAAAAATAATAGAATAGAGCAATATCGTTTGTAATATCGGATAGGCTGCATTTGGCATTACCCCAACCAAAATTTAAAGAAAAATTTGGAGCCGTTTTGAGAAAATCTTGTTTATGTAAATTTTAAAGGTACAAATATTGCACGCCATATTGTGCGAAATCAACTAAAACTTTAAATTGCAGACCTTATTAAAAGATCTAATTATAAGCAACACACATTCATTTGAAACAAAAATCTCTATCTTTAATTTTGTAGTTGTAGTAAGACGCAAAATATTCAAATTTAGCGATTTTCAAAATTCAGGTTAACAATGACAATTGGACATTCTGCAGCTATAAGCGTATTTTACTATAGAGTAAACAGTCCTTACAAGAAATTTACAGAAAAAATTTGGAGCCGTTTTTGAAAACAATTTAAAATGTCCGGAAGGCTACAAATAGTCCCCCCAAAAATTAATGAATGTTTTTCAAAATCGCATAGCTTCAGCTCAGGCAAAAACGACAGGGGTTTCTTCAATTTGGAAAAAATCGTATGCATGGTTTAGGCGCTAGAGTTGTATTGTTGAAAAAAATAATTCTTGGTTTTTAAAACCATGTATTTGTATAATAAATATTCGATTATTAGTTGAAGTAAATATGTTTATCATGCCCAGTTGCTAACATTCTGAAAGGCTACATTGTTGTGAATGATATTAATTAATAAACAAGTCCATTATTAAATATTCTTCTCAATCATTCATTCAAGAGCTACTACTATTTTATAAAGTGGCCGTTTTTGTAAGCTTAAAAGTCTTCGTACGCTTGTTGAATAAAGTATAATACATTATTTAATACACAGGTATAAATTCCATTTGCGATTATTGTCTCAGTCTTTGCAACATAGATTTCAGCAACGTTGCTGTAGTCGCAGGGTCAGTTAAACGTCTCTCTCAGACAAGCATGTTTAATATTTTTTATTAGATAAACTGTATTTTCTATTTTCAAACTTATAACTGATACATATGACCTGCAGGATCAGTACGAGTGATTAAAGTAGATATCGCCAAAATTTAAAAGTGAATGAATTTGATTTCTTAGTGTTTCTTAGAAACCATCCCAACCGCGGATCCAAATAAGACTCAGGGTCACGTGCCCTCTCTTCATCCTGAAAATGTTGTTCTCTCTCACCAATGAACTAGTGGTAAACTAGTAATGAAGATGAAGATGAAGATCTTTTATTTATACAATATTATTTCATCAGAAACAGTTCTTTACCCCTTAACTTGACGTTGAAATACTTGTTATATTATTTTAGGAGACACCCAATAAGTCATGCAAGACTGGTAAAACAAAATGTTGAAAGTTTGATTGTGCATAATCAAATAACTAAAAAATGTTGGTGGATATCGTTTAAGACTTCGAGAACGGTTGCAAAACCTTTGAATTCATACATAAGCGATTTCCCGCTTTTTAGATCAGCGTATCACTTGAAAAATAGGTAGAAAAATAATATTTTTGTATCTGTAACATTTAATCGAAATTAATAAAACATAAAAAATGGAGACTCAAAATAAATAATGTAAAGTCAAGACACATGGTTGTAGGAAATCTCGATATGATCTAGAACAGAAATGCGTATATTTCCAGTAGGAAAGGAATTTAAATATATCGAATTGATTATTAGAGCAGGATCTAATATTATTGACTGTAAAATAAGCTAGGGAGGCGAATTATTAGTAGACTTCATAATATTTTATAAAACAAATTACGAAATAAAACTAAGAGACAATATACATGACAAAGGTGGAGAGCTGTGTTACGTATGAATCGGAAATTATAATTAAATGATGCAATAAACTCTCAAGTTAAATGCTATGAAAATGAATTTTGGAACGATGTTGTCAGTATACTGTTTGATAGAATACTAAACGAAGAATTAGACAGATAATAATGATTGAAGACAAGTGATCGAAAATGTAGTCCAAACAACTCAATGGTATGTGCAGAATGCATGCTGACAGAATATCAAAAATTATCTTTGGTGAATCCTTTCGAAAGAAGAAAACGAGAAGCTAAATCTTGTAAGTACGTTATCGATTTGTATTAAGAAGGCACAGAATAGAGGAAGATGTCTGACGGAATAAAAAACATTGGTGTGTAGATTGCGAAAAACGGTCATTAGAACTGTAAAATAATCGCTTAAGAATTAATAATAATTACCTTAAACCCGAAGTGGAAGATACCGGATAAAGAAGCCTTGTGCTGGCACAAGTAAGCAGGAGCAAGATCTGTTAAGATCTGTTAAGATCTTGCCGGAATACCAAACCCAAAACCAAAGTTACGTTCTTATTTAAAAAGATTAGAAATGAAAACAAAGAAAATTTGATTGATTATTTTCTAGAGGGAATCCTTAGATAACAAATATCAGATATTACTCTATTTGGTATTTTATTGTTGTAAACTTTGTCCATTTATCGGCATGATCGCTTTTTCAATGGGAACAACTATTCTTCCGAATTGACAGGTCGAAAAGTAAATATTGTATTTAGGTAAAAAAGATGATTGAATTATGTTTTCGAAAAATTGACGGGACTGAAGTGAAAAGAGAAAACTAGCACAAATAGTAAATTCACATTTCTTGTACGTTGCACCAATGAATAATGTCAATTCCACAATTAAAATCTATTTTCGATCCACCAATAACATATGTGGTCTCTTTAACCTGGAAATCTTTCCTTTAGCGGCGATAACATAATTCACCGGAAAGTGTTCGGCAGTTTATCAACGAATGACAGAAAATGTAATTACAATAGCCAGTAGGACTTCTGATGCAGTATTCCAAAGGCAGATTTTTAAAACTCCAGACATTTGTTCATCATTTCTCTCTCATGGTATGCAACATGTATTCTCAAGTTAATGTTGAAATATCTAGTATCACTTTCGGAATCCTAAGACTTAAGTAAAAGGAACGCAATGGTGACCCTGAAGATTTGGTTACGAACCCAACAGCGATAGCGCACATTTCTCCTTCTTCCCGACCTTGCATTAAAGTGGTCGCCGAAGTGTGCGACCAAATGCCAATGAATTATAAATTTGAGGTTATTTCGTTATTATTTAGATTTTCTTTGTAAAATCGTCTCTGCGTGAGATATACTATATACGAACACAAACTATCAATCAATGGGCAGTACATTTTAAAACGTTACATTGTAATATAGTAGCAATGCGTTTCAACAATAATAAATATTGTAGTTATAGTTTTAAAATAAAACCTTAATTCATATTATAGTACTTTAATTAAATTACTTTATAAATATTTATAACTTAAATGAAATTTTCCCAAATAAAAAAATTAATTGCTTATTTTGTTTACAATATTTATTAACAATTCATTAAAATTATAAATATGCAGTACTGAAGATGCGTTAGTGAACACATATCCAATAAATTGGCAATTTTGTATGAAATGTAAAAAATGTATGAAAATAGAGAAAATTTTATTTTGCAACAATATTTTACAGAAGAGGATCCTATTCATTTTCTAACGATTATCGTGACACAGATTTCCGAAGTTTGACGAAATTTTGAAACATTATTAACAATTACAATTTTGAAATAATTTATGACAGGAGAATCTCTAGTGATTCTTAATGGATTAGCAAAAACAGTGTTTGCATAGGTCTGCTTATCTAGAAGAAGTGGGTGTAACATTCCGATGACGTGTAAAAAACTTTGTGTGCATTGCTCGTCTCTCGAAAATAAAAATATCGTAATGTAAAAATATACTTGCTATAATAATATAAATATCTTAATTTCATTGCGTTGGATTGGAAATCATACATAAATTACATGTAAGTAATATATTGATATGAGTGTGTGTATGGGTGTATGTGTGTGTGTGTGTGTGTGTGTGTGTGTGTGTGTGTGTGTGTGTGTTTCCTCCAATGTTCACGCAATAGACGAAAGCTGGTGTTTCTACCTTTGCAAACATTAAGATATTAAAATGTTATATAAGAGTCATATGTCGTTTTTGATTCTCACGCAAAAATCCTCAAAGACTAGGTATCACATATGATTTTAATATTTGCGTAAAGAACTCCATGTAAAATGCAATCACCCTAACGTTATATTGAAGTGAAGTAATTAACTGTGATCCCCAAAACGAAAGCTCGAAAATCATTCATTTGCTTACAGCTGCACTTACCAATCATAATGTCTGCAGTAGAAAACTTTCATTGTGACTAAATGAACTTTAAATACTTTAAGTTTATTTAGTATTTTACATATCAAAACTATTTTATTACAATATTAATGTCCGCGACCATATAGTATTTTTAATTGGGTCATCTGAGAAATTGATGATGAAGTATTTCACAACTGAAAGCTGCTATCTCGGAGACGTGTTTGTGAAACTGACTCTAAAACGTATTTCTTTAAGTTATTAATTTTTCTAATAAAATAACTAGGTTAGACAATGCATACAATGCAAATTATTTGTATTTTATATTAAATATTACAATAATAAACGACGAAATGTAGACATGGAGCTTAATAGTCGTTGTCCAGTGTTATTTTTGGCAAAAAACGTTTTATAACAGTTTTAAAATATGTTTTTACTGGGAAATTGCATGCCTTTATTTATGTAATTGAATGTATATACAAAAATTTATGTAAAACTGTTGGTTGATTTAATATTTATATTCAAATATTTACTATAATATAACTCGCCATCACCGCCATTTTGTAATGTTCAAGATGAATAGTCCCGCCTCCCTGAAATGAAGCTAAAGCTGATTGGTCAGCTCGATCCCGCAGGGCGGGGCAGGGGTCGGAAAACTCTGGTAAAGTTCGGCTCAGGACATCGCCCATTTTTTGTGCAAGCGAGGGTACATCAGTGGATTTCGGGTGAACTTCGCTTGGTCGCCGGCGCTGCACAGAACTAGAATCGAAAGGCGTCAAGTCGGTTCATGGGCAGCGATAAATACCGTCGCAAGTTGACAGGCGCACCTCCGTGAAAAACATTATTGCTTGCAGACACATACGCTTTTTTCTATGGGGTACGGAGATACGAATAAACTGTTTGAAGCAAATTTCAGCACAGGTGTTGCTCCGGCGTGTACCAACAATTACCTACAAATCGCCAGTTCGGTTGCAGCAAATGCGTACGTGCGTATTAGTTTATCAGTATTTATTTACCTTTTTTCTCCATCACGAGTCACATTTCATGCATCAGAAGACACAGCTTGTTGCTGTTTCCAGACCGGTCCTTGTAGGAGATTTTCGGAAACGGTGGACGAAGCTATGAATGAGAATGGAATAGTGAAGGCAGAATCACGCGCTCACGGAACTGTTATTTAGAGGGCTGCTTCGACAGTCGTCTGAAATGATCAGGAACCACTGATCAGAGCTGTAGGCGTGCGAATTCAATTCCGAGAGATGCCATTAGCTCACCGATGCTAAACAAAGAAAGTAATTTGTAGAACTCGGCAAAAATCAAACCCGTGACCACCCATTGACACGCACAGGTCCAAAGACCGTTGCCACTCGCCACTGCGGGTGATGGTATACAGCATGCTACATTTCAGGTGAAAAAAAAAACACTGTCTTTTCCTCTACGTGAACAAAAAAAACATGCACAAATGTTTGGAAATATTAGAAAGGAAAGTCAGTGGAATTGGAATACATTGGTAAGAATATGTTATGCTCCTTGTTGTTCGCAGATGATTAAGTTTTGATAACTGAAGATATTGAAGGCATTGAATTTATGTTTCGTAAATTCAAAGACACAATGACAAATGTGGCTTACAAGTATAAAACATTTTACATGGGATGTGGAGAAAGAACACCGATGTGTTTCAAACGTGTTTTGCAAACCAAAAATAAATGGTTGTTCTGATTTTACATATTCAGGAGTCAAATTTCATAAAGATGCGAATAAAGATGAAGATATTAGAGAAGGATAAATAAAGGTATAGTGGCAAATTTCATACTAAATAAAATATTGTGGGATAAGAACATTTTGAAACAAATAAAACTAAAAGTAAAAAGTATCTTGGTTTATTATGTAAAACCAATGAACTTATCTGGATGTTTTAAATAAAAACTTTTGGCTAAATAAATGGATTTCTTATGAGCAGCAACAAGAAATGTAGGTTAGAAATAATTCGTAATACAATAATTCGACAACAAATGAAAATGGGAGATTATATTTTGGATTATATTCAATAAAAATAGTTAAAATGGTTTGAACATATTAAAAGAATTGGGGAAGATGGTACATATATAAGAATTGTGGGGAGATAGAATACTCAAAACTATTTTCAAATAGTTTTCCAAAGATAAGACAAGAGAACGCTCAGAATGTATTTGGTTAAAAAATTTTCTAATTATGAGTACGATAGTTATGGAGGGCAAAAATGTACGGAGAAAAAAATTTAAAAAAGTAATTTGAAAGTTTGTGTGGGAATTTTTAAAAAATAAAATAAATAGTTATTGAATTTTATAAGAGGTCATAGAGATTTGTTGTCAGACACGAGTTTTCAAAACTTTAGAAACACAATCACATAATCATACATAAAAGTTGAGGCAATCATACGTTTTTACGTGAAATGTTTCCATAACCACCTTAGAATAATAATTACATTCAGATTCTAACACCTCAACACCTGTAAAATCCAAGGAATGTCCACTGTCCAGCCGGTGTGTCATAATTGAGTTTTCTCGATCAGAAATTTCATTAGTGTTTCGTATACGCTCTGATATACGCGTCAAACGCAGTGCGACGCATACAACACGTTAAACGTAGTTACAGTGGAATTTCCATGGAAGAACAACGATTGAGATAGACACGCCAGAAGAAAATGAACTTCAAGGTAACAGAAAACCAAAGGATCTCAACGGAAAAAGATTTGTTTCAAGACGACAGTGAAGGTTAAGTAATTTTGCAAAATTCATTATATAATTAGGAGCTGCCTCTCTTGAATTTGTTAATGTCGAAAACATGGAGAGGCCACCTATCATAGATAGTTGTATTTTAGTGAAGTTCAAGACAAAAAAGAGATTGTTCTGTTTTTTTTTGTTTCCTCTTGTGTTATGGAGTATAGACAATTTTCCTTGTACAATCTGCTATTTCATTTCCTAAACAAAAATCTTTTTATGATTTTCGCTAGTGTTTATGACAATATCTCATTGTTCCCACTAGTGCCGACTCGCTTTTCCCATTGTCAGTTTCTCAAGGGTACAGTGAGATAATTTCCTTTTCAATTTTTTAATACATCGACAATTCAGTCGTGTGCCAAATCAGTTAATGTAGTCAGATTCTTATGTCAGCCATGTATTGCACAAAAACTTTTTGAGGAGATATATTTTTCAGTGCCTCATTTGTTATACAATTTTTGTATCTCACTGTTCCCACTTTTCCCCTGTATACATATGCTACTTGCACTTGCATTCCTGTCCCCACAGAATGTAACACAAGTGTTTGAAGAACAGAGATTCTACACCTGTCCCGTACTACCCGTTTTTTAGTATTTCGAGTTGAGTTTTCAGGACAGAGAGACAGAGACCAAAGACGAGCTATTTACAGTAAGATTTAATATAGAAATTTGGAATCAATACGAGATCAAGGTCAGAAATTTTCACAGAACCAAGAATGTAAGAGTCATGGCATAATAGATTCCAAATTTTAGTTGGGAAACATCATCCTTCATTGTACACTGCTTTAATAGAAATTCAAAAAGAACAGTTGTATGTCTAAGTAACGCTGGAGGATATCCGACTGTGAAGAAAAGCGAAGACGCGACCAAGAAAAAAGTGAATAACTGTACAGAACAAGTTTGGAGTCAGGAATCCGAATACAAAACATATCGATAAGAAAATCGCCGATTCAATATTTGAAACGCTTGAGTTACAATTTTGATTTGAAATTCCTTTTCTTCAATATATAAATGCATATCAAATAATATGCACGTTTATTCTTCTTCTTATTATTTAATTATTAAACAGTAAACATATATTAAGAAATATATTTCATTTTCAATTCAAAATGAAGTTACGGACATTTTGACTACGGAATATGGGACATCACAAAAAATAAAATCGGAAAGATGTTATTCGAAAAAATGGTCTTTCGGAAAATATAATACCGAAAAACACTCTGAAACTGCGTATAACGGCAGGCGCACAAGTCTCTAACAAACAGTCGGGAAATTCATCTAAACCAGTTGTTTTTATGACTTTTACTCTCTGACCTGAGTTCGTACAAGGATAAATTACTGTAAATGTGTCTGGTAAGGCGTTTTTTTTGCCAAAAAATACTTTTATTCTCGGGCCTAGATAACGAAAATGTGAATTAATGTTGATGCTAAATGTAGTAAATTATTTCCTCTAACACGTTATGTAGTCAGATTCCATGTTTTGCGGGCCTTGATATCCACAGAGTTTGTCTGGCCGTCTGTCTTTGGTCAAGCCTAGCCTGTAAACGGTCAAGACGATTTTCTCAAAAATTGATATTACTCGATCAATTTAAACGAACTCGTTGTCCTGCGTGTTTGAAACATATATTTTGATTTTAGGGGGTACATTAAAAGGGGCGTCCATATCATTTTCAAAATTTCCTCAAAAATGGCTCCTAATTCTTTGATTAAATGTTCTCGTCAGATAGTGGACAAAAATTCTTTTATGTTTTTTCCTTGTTTGTATCAAAGGACGCTTAAAAATTGGTGCAGATCTCATTTTCATTGTACCATCTGAATTTTCGAAATCAGCGAAAGTTAGAAATAATGTGAGAAAGTATGTACTCTTGTACCACCAGTAGTTTAGTTTGCCGATTATTTTAAGAATTTCACTGGGAGAAATTTGTAAAACAAACATCGTGTCGAAAATGTTTTGAGGAAACCTACGGTGTCTTTGGGCGTTAGACCCTTCGTGAGATCCACGGCAATTCTCGACAAATATTGGTAGAAAAGAGTAGCTACTATGTCCGGATCGTCCAATTCTCTATAAGTACCTTTTGAAACAACACTTTCTACAACGTTACTCCTTGATGTAGTAGTTTTTACTATATTTCACATTAGTTTTGTTTTGTTCAAAATATTGTTAGTATATTTCATAATTTGAGTTTGCCTGATGACTTTTCTTAACATTGATTTGTATTTTTGGAAGTATAGAGTGAAATAATGAAATATGTTATGAGGATTATTAATGAAATAAAGAATTCGTTTGATTTTACCTGATTTTCTAATATCCTGGGGAAAAGTTTCTCTCTTGCGAAGTACAATCCCCCGGTTCAGGGACCACAAAAGAGTTCTCATACACATAGCTTCCGCAAATCAACAACTCGAAACTGGGAGGAAAACGCGTTTTTCAATATCATAAGGGAGATGCAGAAGAAATCTTGTATTTTCTACGTGAAAATTTCAACATTTGTGCTAAAAATGGTTGTCCAGTGAATAAAATTTGGAATAGTTTAAAGATCATATTTGAAGGTCTAAATAGATTCGTAGTATTAAGTCTTTGAAAACCCGTTAAGAGGGGATCTATTGTAAGCGTAATTCAAGTTGAGTGCAAATATCGAAATTTCTGCACTATTTATGGAAAGAAAAAAATATGCGCAGGATATGCAATCAATTCTATCTGATGAGAGAAATAGCTGGGGAAGATTTTATAAATATGAGAGAAGGGAAGAAGGAAGCCTTTTTCGCGGTTACAGACAGTGGTGGACGTTTAATTTCAGATCACAAAACAAGGTGAACGTTTTCAATTGATACTTCACATCCTTGTTCAAAGAAAATGACGTTCCGGGTCAACCAGATGATATATCCTCATGAGATGGAAATGAAATCTGAACATTGACTCCTTAATCCGAAAACTGTCAGAAAAAACTTTTGGTCGGAACGAAATTTCCAGGAATATTCTAAAGGACGCAATAGAAATCGTGATTCTCTACATATTGCGTTTAATGTACGGCACAATACAGTACAGTAAAACTTTTTGATTGAAAATAATCTTTGCTAGAAGCGATTTACAAGAGTTGAGCACGTGCAAGTGTTGCAAACTGCAAGCCCAATGAGCTTAACAACCGTCGTATCTAAACCAATGAAACACTTAATAGCAGATTACTTACAGAATCTCTGAAATTAAATGGAGATGGATTTTTGACGGGGAACATTGTTTTCTTCCGGATTATTCTTATGAAAGTCAAGTCAGGACTGTGTGTCCGGACATTCAGATAAATTATATTCTGGTGAACACAATACACGCTATAATAATAGATTTCTCCACAGCGTTCGATTTAGTTCCGCACGGCAGATTTCTCTCGAAACTTCGTGCATTACATGTGGTTCACAGAACTGTTTCTGGAATAAAGGAGTTCCTTAATGGGCTCTCCCAGAGAGTTCTGGGGTCTGTAGAATCTCAATGGGCGGGAATATATTTTCTGAAAATGCCGAAGTCTATTACTATAACACTCGACGTAGAAATCATATTCATCAGGTGACAGCATCAACAGCTCATTACATAAAATTCACATACAATACATGTACCCTTTCTCTCAGATAAAGTGGCCGGCAAAACTCTATCTTCCACACCGCGCCGACAAACATGGACACCCCTCGGCCTGGGGGAGGGCAGGGGGAGAGACGCGTTGACCAATCGCTAGAATGTAGAACCACAGTTGTCTGTGATTGGTGCAACATCCCAAGGGGTGGAAAGGACGTTGCCTTAGGGGGAGGGGGCTAGTTTGTTTACGTACGAGGCGGAAATAATCCCTACCGATGGAGACATTTTTGCCTGCACGTTCGCAACGACGAAAAAAAAATTTTCTCAGCGGGGGTTTCCGTCCAAAATTATTGTCAATTGACCCGTAAATATTTAGCATTTTAGCAACAATTGATCTAACGTTTAGCAATCGATTTGTAACTCCAGTCGAAGTGCAATTTTCATATGCTCATTCCAGGCACAATTGCGGACCCTCCCCGGTCGTTCTAACGCATTTTTCGAATTTGTTTATAAAATTATACATTGTTGCAAAATTGTTAATTCACAATTTTCGGCTTTTAGGCATCAGGAGACCCTCCCCCTTTAGATTTGCAAAAGTTAGAAATTGTTTATAAATTTTCAATTGTTGCAAATTTTTTATTGTCTCATCTGACTGGCGTTTAAACACGATACAAAATTCCGGAATTCGATCGGTGTTATCATATTTCGTTCTCGAGATATATGTAATTGTTTATAAGAAATTAAAATCTTGGAATAACCCCATTTGTTTTCACTTAACACAAGCATACTGAAAAAAAACAGTTCTCCAATGTTGCGCTTTTGCTTGCTACGCTTAAAAAACACTTAGCTTATAAACAAATTCTGTGGCCAATTTAATTATGCTAAATCCGTCTTTTTATGGCGAGTATGAATATAACTTTTATTTTGTTTTTATATTCTCTTTTAAATGCAGCAATTTGCAAGTCGATATATTTATCGAATAAGGAGGAAACAGATTATATACAAATTATTTTTGAATGTGCATTACGTCGAAATGAGTGTTTCTGCTTTTCTATCAAAGGGATGTTGAGCAACCGAATAGCTGTATTATTATTTTTTTCAAAGGCTACTTTTAAAACCGTGAGTTAGAATCTATATGTTTCTCTTATTTACCCATTACCATTAAAAAAATAGGAGGAAAAATAGGGAAACATACTATTAGCTGTTTGCTGTAAACTCTATTGAATTGGATAAATGGAATGTTGAAGTTTTCAAATAAAGAAATATTTATTTTGTGTGTTGAAAGATCACATGAGTGGAATCACACATCACAATATTTACATAAGTATAGAATGAATTCTAAACGAACCTATATAAACTTTAAGTTAATATTTTCAATTCAATTTATCATTCAGTAAGTCAGGATCATCTTCTTAAAACTGTTTTTAAAAAATTTTTAAAAACATTAATATATTTAATTACATTTAAAACATTTTTTGATTGACGAACGTTTCAATGAAATTTCATGAATTCCTAAATGCTTGAAAATAAATACTTGTAAAATTAAATTATTGTAGCGTGTAAAAATATAAGAAACTCACGTACTTGGTAAAACGAGTTGATACTACTAAAAGAAAGCAAAACAGATGTTATAACAATTCAAAGAGATTTAGCGTTTGTTTACAGTTTAGTAAATGTCAATGCTCTAGCATTTCCCAGTGAAAATACATAGAACGAACTTGGTGGTCAAGTGATATGACCTTCCCAACACAGACCACATTTCAGTATCGTCAGAGTTCGAAGGTGGTTTGTTGGACGCTACTCTCCATTCTACGAATTTATCCAAACCTTGAATTTTGCAAGTGACGGTTTATTAAACGGAAACGGGCCATTCAAGGTATCTAATGTGCAATCTTTGAAAACTATCCCTAAGAAATTATTATATACATTAAAAACTATTATATATAAACAATTATAAATAACATTATTAACTATCCATAAGAAAAATATCAAATAAACAATGTTAAAGGTCACCAGCTTAACATTGCCTTTACTATTTGAATGTTTTCAACATCCCCAAAACCTACAGAAAACCCATGTTTTTACAGGTTATTATAAAACCAATTCAATAAATATAAGCATTTATTCACGTTATTATTTTTAAACCACTCAAATATCTACGATGTTATTTGATTAATGTGTTTATCGAAGATCTGACATTAAAAAACTGATAAGCAGAGAAAATTAAAGTAATTGTGAGTGATTGATGAAGTTGAATGATCAAATGAAAAACAATGTTTCTTGCTTCATATAATGCTATCTTGTTTAACAGACATGTAATTACATGTGACACCTATATTTAAACATCCAAACTAATGAAAATTTTCAAAATTAAAATAATCAATAAAACGTTGATTCATCAGCAAGGATTATATTATTAAATACTTTTTTGAGATTCATGTGCTCCTGTGTGAACAACGTAGTAAACGTGATTCGTATGATCCAGTTTCTCAGAATAATACACAACCTGCTATCAAACAAGACTCTTTAGCCGAAACTGTTAACCAATTGAATATTGTAATATTATGTTACCATTTGAATATCATAGAAAGTAAGACACAATTTGTCAAAATTCATGGCAACTATAATTTTTGTTTAAATTTGACTCCTTATCCTGCGAAAGATATGTGACAGTACTTATGTTAACAGTTCTACTGCCATGGGTTTAATTAATTAGTTTGCAGTACGCAAATTATTATTTTTGGTTTTAAAGAAGCATAAATATACAGAGTATCGGGGAAGGAAACGTCGAAAATTTGAAAAAAAGCGGTTTAGACAATTTTAATCTTACTTTGTCTACATAGATATTCTGAATGGCTGAGCTGCAATAAACACGCACATGTTGGTTTGAAAATATGGTTTCTACGCACAAATTTGCATTCTAGATTCATATAAACAGACCAGAAACATGTAACATGTTTATTATTAACAATGTAATTTAATATATTAGTTCACAAAGAAAAATTTACCGAGAAATAAAAAAGCAGTCGAACTGTGAAAATTAGGTGCTTTTTTATTTCTAGGTTAATTTTCTTTCTGATCAAATGTATTCAATTATTTTGTTAATAATAAACAATTTAGATATTAATGAAGTGTTTATATGCTTCTACAACGCAAATAGTTGGCTAGAAAACATAAATCCAAACCAACGTTTGAATGCTTATTGCGGCTGAGCCATTTGGATTATCCGTATAGTTTATTAGACAAAATATGCATAAAATTGTCTTAACAGCTTTTTTCGAAGATTCGACATTTCCTCCCCGAATATCCTGTATATACAGGGCTTGATTTTTGTTGGTACGCGACGGATCAACGTTCTGATTGTTTGGAAATAATTATTAAGTTAAAGTATATATAAAAGACTATTGCTATTATATTAATAATTAATTTGAGGCGCGTTTCGGGGCCTAAATTTTAAAAATAAAGCATTGGATATATGTATCATAATAACTATTTTTACGACACTGTTCTAAGGAATTAAATTGTAATTGCTACGCAATATTCAATACGCCTATTGAACTTGCAAAAAAGAAACAAAAAAAAACCCTACTGCACCAGAAAATATTTTTTACTCGCCGGGATTCGAACCCGGGTCTTTAAATGAACTCGCCTGACACAGTTCCCCCTGCACCACCAGATACACGACGAGACTACCTCCTTTCCGATGCGAAAAGAAAGTGAAGCATTTGTATCTGTAGTTTAAAAAAAGTGTTTAATTTACCTTAATACAAGATCTATTTTTAAAAAAGATTTCATTAAACAAAAATCTCGCGTTAATATTGTTTTTCGACAGTGTTAATAAGATCAGTCGGGGTTAATATTATACAGTAGAAAATTGGGGCTAATGTAATACACTTTAAGAGTTGTTACTTATTTATGTCCAAAATTAACAAGAAAAGGACAAATGATAGGAAATATATTCTATTATAATGACCATACAGCAAGGACTCAGGATGTTACAATATTTGGGAGGAAAAAAATCAAAACTAAAATGCCTAATTTTTCCAGTCAAAAACTTTACGGCCGTGATATAAAACTTTTGATGTTATTTCGTTATTTTGTATGACACGATATTTTTGAAAATAGGTTATCATTAGGAAAGAATTAATTTTTTTCTGCGTTAAAATAATGCAATAATATTAATCGTGTCATGATTTATATACAGCCTCAAATTTGTGGGGCTAATATGATACAACATAAGAAGCTAATGTGATACGGGTGTCGGGGCTATTTTGATACGATAAAAATTAACACGCAGACAACTGGAAGGGATTTTTTTATGTTTAATATTACATCAAACGCGCTAAAATTTCGATTTGATGTTCATAAACTATCCAAGTATTTACCTGAGAAGGAAAGAGGAGGCGACAATTCATAAAGATTTCCTCGTTCTCCTTCCTACCCAGGACATGGTGATTCACTTATGATTATCAGTTGGCGGGAGCTTATACTGCTTCAGTGCAGTTACTGATTTTTCACTCGAATCACAAGGAACCAGGCCTACAATAGAAGCTAACACCATCCCTTCAGCTCCAGATATCAACTGTTCTCCTCCAGTACTTTTGAGATAATACTGTTGGAAAAAAAATTAAAAAACAGTAGCCATCCAAAGAACAAGGAAGCGGTTAGACCCAATAGCAGCAATCATTACTAGTGAAGAGTGGATCATTACTAGGAAAGAGTGGAGTGTTTAATTTACATTAATTTAATATCTATTTTTAAAAAGATTTCATAAACAAAATTCTAGCGTTAATAGTTTTCGACAATTTAATATTTAAATTGTGCTTCAGGAATGATTACAGAAAAATTGGAGCTCTTTTTGAGAAAATTATGTAAATATGATGGGGTTTGGTGTAAAGTACCTTCAAAATTAAAAGATTCGTTTCAAATTCGAAGATTCGTAATATTAGCCAGATCGTTCAAGGAATATCCATTTTGGTGAAAATCATGTTTACTTTAGGCTCTAATTACTCACAGAAGAGGATTGAAAAGAGGTTTTTTGGAAAATCACTTTTTCGGGTTCAAAAAAAGCGTTTTGACAGCCTTGTGTATAGAAAATAAAGAACAATACCAACAATCCACTTAGTTCGAACTAGCTACTTACAAAACGTGTTTTTTGTGAAAATTTCGACACTTCCTCCTACAGCATTACGTAACTCTCTTTACACGTGGAGGTAAAAATATTCCAGCTTTACTGGGATTTAAACTCGGATCCCTGCAGTCTGTAGGTCTGGCTCGACCGCACTGTGCTACTATTTCCCTTTACTACCTTTATACTATTTCCCCAATCCCTTCCATCCTTTCTTCCACCCCCATTTCCGTCTACCTAAAAGCCAAATAAAATAACCTGTCCAACATAAAATGTATTAACCCCTATGTTATTTTTCCTAGTTTACCAATCCCCGTCTTAGTACGGGGGAGTGGAGGCAAAACTAGGAGAAGAAAAATCCCACACCACTAACACCTGGCTGTAGAGTACCAAGTGGGGCAGGCAGCTGAAGAGAGCATCAACCTCAGAAGCGTCGGCAATGAGCGCAACAATGGACTCTGTGGGTAGCAACAATGGACGCTGCTAAAATTGGGCACATATTTGCTTATCAATTCCTGTTAAAATTGTTTTGTTTTTGAGTTAGCATTGCTGTGATTAAATGTTCTTTCAAAGCTTGTTTATGTTAAACTAATTTATTATTATAATTATTTTATTTTTTTATTTAACTAATTTATTATATTAAACTAATTCGTGTTTCGAATACATAAAATTATTTTGGCCGGATCTCAAGATATTCTAAAATAATTCTTAAATATTTCATTTACTTTTAAATAATGACCTACAAGTACAATCAAACAAATCATAATTAAGAAATTAAACAGTTATAGATGCCCCGGAAAGCAGTAAGCCCGCTAAAACATTTATTTTTGCTGCGAACTCTATTTCAAAATCTATTCCAACTTTAGTTATTGAAAAAGGTAAAATAATTTGGAATAGTATATATATATATATACACACACACACACACACTTGCCGACTTTAAACTTCATGACATTTTATTGAACGTAGAGATGTTGTAACATTAACGTTAAGTAAATAAAGGGTGGTATTACACTGTAAAAGATCTTTGTCAAAGATCTTTTATAAAAGAAATATGACAGTGTAATAGCCAATATTTTATAAAAGATTTCTTTTATAAAATCTCTTGGATAAAATGTAGTCTCCGGCTTCCAGTTTTATCATATTTGGTAACATGGCGTTCGATATAGGGGTATTGCTTGAACCAAAGTCATAATTGCAGAGTGCGAGTAATTAGAATGTTTATATAATACTGTCCATCCGGACTACTGAAGTAAAATCAAACGGATTAACGCTTGTAGGACACATTTTGCCGTAAAGTGGAAAATATGGTGTTTGGAAAATGCCCAGTTCAGGAAGATAATTTTTTTAAACTTCCAAATCAGAGGACTGAATTTCGAAAGAAGGAAGAACGACAAAGAAAATTGAATGTTTCCTCATCCATCCTCAAATAATTCTTCAGTTCGTAGGTCTTTAATTAATGCTTCACAATGTACGACTCATAACTTCACCATGGCGTTGTTCTAAGGCCTCACCCTCAAACGATTTCTTATTTAGCTTTTACTACATTAGCTTTAAACATAGATTAGTTATAATAAAACATAAAGTAGCAAAACACCACTATTTGTGATTAATTCATCGTAAATCGCGAGCAAACCTACATCAAGTGTTGGATGAAATGTAATACGCTCATCAAATTTCTTTGCCAAAGTTTTCTCATCAAAGTTCAAAGTCTTCCACAAAGTTCATCAAAGATATATGTCATATATCTTTTATAGTGTAATACCGGCCAAAGTCGCCGTATGTTATATCTTTCCCATTCATGTCGCCAATAATGAACTTCTCGGAAACACATCTCAAATATCCATAGTTGAATATTATAACAAGAAATATCAAATTTTTGTAATAAATGTTCCTTCAAAATTACGGTATTTTCTGTTTTTCTTTCATGTTATATTTAAATACTATTATTAAGAGAGAAAACCTCATTGGGATAATTTCAATTAAATCGATGCAACTCGAAGAGTAAACGCTCGTGCGACTCGAAGAATAAACGCTCGTTTCTTTCTGTACAAGATGAATTCTGCATTCATCTTGTATATGAGTACAGGGATACCAAACTTTAAGAAATCGTTCACAGAATACATTTCTCCCCACAGTACATTACACACAATTTTTAACTGTTTTTGACAGTAAATGAAAAATGCAGCGTCGTAATAGCGCCTTGTCCGTCCCGACAATCATCAGAATTCAAAAGAAATTCAGAATGACAGCTCGTCAAACGAAGCGGGGGAAATTCAAATTTGCTATTTCAAAAATTTGTAAAATTATCTAAAGTACTTATATTTTTAAACAATTGTACGTGATCTTTTTTAAAGGACTGATTATTTTAAAGGAATATTTGAAGATCTGTTTTGATGAACACATTTCATTAAGGAAACAAACTATCTGCAATACTTAAGTTGTAGGAAAACGTCGAGAAAGAATTGTTCTACCTGCTAGCGATTGGTCAACGCGTCCCTCCCCCTGCCCTCCCCCAGGCCGAGGGGTGTCCAAGTTTGTCGGCGCGGTGTGGAAGATAGAATTTTGCCGGCCACTTTATCTGAGGGAAAGGGTACATTATTTTACAACACTTTGCCAGATGACATTAAACGATTAAATTCAATACAAAAGTTTAAATCCCAAGTGAAATCGTTTCTGCTGCATAACTGTTTCTATACAATTAGAGACTATCCTGAGCATCACAATAAAAGTTACATTAATTTTAACAGTGATACATAATGCATTATTTACCATTTGGACTGTATAAATGAGTATAAACAACCTGTAACAACTATTGTTATACAGCTTCCGGGTCAATGACCCCCCATCTCCATCAGGTTTTTCGTCCAGTTTCCCTGATCCATTGAGCAAATGCTGAGATGGCCCCTTGTTTTGCTTCTGGACATAAATGTAACTTCATTTTCTGTGCACGTCTTCTAGAATTCAGTGGGAAATACAATTAATCAAATTATCGTTTCCATGTTGTCGCGGCAGGCAGTATTATTCCGAAGCACAACATGATAAGAGCCAAAATTTATTGCTTATTTATCCTTGAAAATAGATTTTATTACATGGGATTTTTTTTCTTCCTTTCAAAATTCAAAATTTAAGTAGTATATGACTTAGTGTAGGGATCACAGAATTTTGAAAATGTGCACACAATTCACGTTTCCCCATAGCACGTCATACGCAGTTTTTAACTGTTTTTTACGTAAAAATAAATAAAAAATAAAAATAAAAATAAATAAATGGAAACCTCTCATCCAAATTGGAACATTGAGTGTACCGCAAAGACGTCTGCAAGGGTCTATCTTGTTTATGGGTAACGTAATTCCGGGTCAATGACCCCGATCTCGATCAGGTTTTTCCTCCAGTTTTCCTGATCCATTGAGCAAATGCTGAGATGGCCCCTTGTTTTGCTTCTGGACATAAATGTAACTTCATTTTCTGTGCACGTCTTCTAGAATTCAGTGGGAAATACAATTATTCAAATTATCGTTTCCATGTTGTCGCGGCAGGAAGTAATAAGAGCCAAAATTTATTGCTTATTTATCCTTGAAAATAGATTTTATAACATGGGAGTTTTTTGATTTTTTTCTCCCTTTCAAAATTCAAACGTTTATTGCTTATTTATGCTTGAAAATAGATTTTTTTACATGGGAGTTTTTGCTTTTTTTTCTCCCTTTCAAAAATTCATAATTGAAGTAGTATATGACTTAGTGTAGGGATCACAGAATTTTGAAAATGTGCACACAATTCACTTTTCCCCATGGCACGTCATACGCAGTTTTTAACTGTTTTTTGACGTTAAATAAATAAATAAATAAATAAATAAATAAATAAATAAATAAATAAATAAATAAATAAATAAATAAATAAATAAATAAATAAATAAATAAATAAATAAATAAATAAATAAATAAATAAATAAATAAATAAATAAATAAATAAATAAATAAATAAATAAATGAAAATAAATAAATAAATAAATAAATAAATAAATAAATAAATAAATAAATAAATAAATAAATAAATAAATAAATAAATAAATAAATAAATAAATAAATAAATAAATAAATAAATAAATAAATAAATAAATAAATAAATAAATAAATAAATAAATAAATAAATAAATAAATAAATAAATAAATAAATAAATAAATAAATAAATAAATGACATTTGTGAGGGCAATGAATCTACTTTATAAGTTTTGGGGATTACTATGTAATCTATTGGAAAGTTGAAAACGCGAAAGATGCCAAAATATTGGAGAAGGACCTGGATCACTTAGAGAAATAAGCAGGGATATATGGAATGAAAATAAAGACCGTTAAGTCAAAAAGTATATTTTTTCTAGATCGTGGAAAGTGAAAACGTAACTTGTAAATTAAATAGTTATTAGATTCCTATTGTCATTAGCTTTGTTGGAACACGCTTAGTTTAAATATAGTTTTAAGCATTATGCATAATCTACAAGCACACCTTGGCGATGATAGCGACATGTCTCGTACAATTGGCTCAATTATATTTCAAATGTATGTGTTCCATGATCTGCATTTTACATTGTCGAGCCAGCTCAGTCCGCCGGGTGAACACTGTAATATTGGTTGGAGCACAAAAGAAAGTAAAGACTGACGGTAAAACAGCAGAAGATGTGTTGTTTCAGCTTAAAAACCATGGATCGAACCAGGGAGGTGAGGCCAATGAGAGAACACATTTGCTTGTGGATCCTGTTAGCAACAATACAACTATTCAAAGAGTCTCTAGAGATGTTTACATATCATGCGCCCGTCCCTTGCCAAAGAAAACAGATGAGCAGTCAACTCTCAACCAGATTATTCACGAGACGCCCACCAATGCGATTGATGTGACAGCTTTGAAGTCGCATGGGCTAAAACAGCATGAGTATCATGACCGTGAGAAGCACCATGCTCAGAAGCTTCAATCTGGGTCTTGGTGGACATTGCCTCGACAAACGGTGGGTAAATCTCGGTGGACAGTCCCTTTTGGTGGATGTTCCTGCTCCAGAAAACTTCTTTCTTTCTGTTGGACCTTTGTCTGTTGGAAATCTGGTATTTAGTGCTGTTTCAAAGTCAATGCAGCACTGCAGGAGGTCTCTCTGTCTCTGTCTCTGTCTCTGTCTCTCTGTCTCTCTGTCTCTGTCTCTCTGTCTCTGTCTCTCTGTCTCTGTCTCTCTGTCTCCTGTCTCTCTGTCTCTCTGTCTCTCTGTCTCTCTGTCTCTCAGTCTCTCAGTCTCTCAGTCTCTCAGTCTCTCAGTCTCTCAGTCTCTCAGTCTCACAGTCTCTCAGTCTCTCAGTCTCTCAGTGTCTCTGTCTCTCTGTCTCTCTGTCTCTCTGTCTCTCTGTCTCTCTGTCTCTCAGTCTCTCTGTCTCTCTGTCTCTCTGTCTCTCTGTCTCTCTGTCTCTCTGTCTCTGTCTCTCTGTCTCTGTCTCTCTGTCTCTGTCTCTCTGTCTCTGTCTCTCTGTCTCTGTCTCTGTCTCTCTGTCTCTGTCTCTCTGTCTCTGTCTCTCTGTCTCTGTCTCTGTCTCTCTCTGTCTCTCTGTCTCTCCTGTCTCTCTGTCTCTCTCTCTGTCTCTCTGTCTCTCTCTCTGTCTCTGTCTCTGTCTCTCTGTCTCTCTCTCTGTCTGTCTCTGTCTCTCTGTCTCTCTGTCTCTCTCTCTGTGTCTCTCTCTCTGTCTCTCTCTCTGTCTCTCTCTCTCTGTCTCTCTCTCATCATTGACCTACCGCGGTAAACATGCATAGGGATTTTCTTTCATTACGTGATCAGTGAATTATGCGCCACGCAGTCACTGAACTTGTGTGATTGCATGTACTGTATTATGTTGCATTACGCAACCACTTCAACTATTTTCGGGTTCAGAACACTGTGTCAGCACGAACTGCTAATCACGGTCTCGTCGTCACGTCAAATTCTATATTGCTAAAATGTGTCTTGCACAATCGTAATTGTGCGATGGCTGCGGCTCCAGGCATGGTCTTTAATGCGTTCCGCGGCGCCTACACGCTGAGAGCCCCCTCTGCGCATGACCTGCAACGACTGCATGACCTCACTGCCCGCCGGCGTGGTCGCCTCAGTCAGCGCACCTCAGCACAACAGTTGGCACGATGGATTATTTCAGTATAATAGAAACTGGAATGTCACAAATCTCCTCTAATCAAACGTCAATTTAAATGATTATTTTTAAACGTTTAATTTTCAAACTCACGCGGTGTTCATTCAATCCAATCAAAACATTTTCACGAGAAATTGTATTGGCATTATTGCAAATTTATTTAAAGTGTATATAATTTTAATTATATGTTCTGTTTCAAACTATGCCTACCGATTCACCTAAATGATAGCAACTTTCCCTATAAGCCTAACTAATTGCAGCAATTACAGGGCGTGTGCTCGCTTTATAAGTACACTGGACCTTCGAAGCTTCTGTAAGGTAAGTGATAAAGTTGGTGCTTTGATAGTGCTTCCACCTCTGAATCAGTCCACTCGCAACTTCGCCAACTCTACCAGGCTTCGTGTATTTAAGTATAACTCTAAACAGTGACTTGAGTTGCAGAGATCAAGGAAATAGTGAAAAAATCGTGGAAAGCCTTACATTTTGTAAAGTGAACTTTGGAGAAGGCCAATCATAATGTTACAACACTGGTCTACACCTCCCTCGTGCCCCTATTTAGAATATGGGGCTGTTTGCTGGGATCCTTTCCGATTAGTCCAAATTTACAAGTTAAAATTAAGAAAATATCTGCAAAATTCTCGGTTAAGACGCCCTCAGCGAATTAAAACCACGCTTTCAAATAAAAGAAAAGTTGCTAGTCTTGGTAAAAGACGTGGGTAGGTTTCCCTGTGTGGAAGAAAATTCGGGTACACTACTCACATCGACGTGTATAAGCAGAAGGATCACAATCCAAAATTTAAACACGATCGCAGCGATCTGATACGGGGAAATTCTTCTAAGTACATCGTACAATGAAACAAAAACAACTGGAATAACTTACCTGCGGAAGCATTTTCGATTGGCCGGATGGAGAAAATACATTTAGGAAAGAAAATGTAATTGTAAGTAAGTATTGATATGTCAGTATCTTAAGTTTTTGTCAAGTGCTTTTGGTTTAAAAACTGGTGAGTATGTGTCGTAGCCACTCGCGGCCGCCGGAGCGCCGTTGGAGCGCCGTTGGACGGCAACGCCATGGCTATTTCGGCTACCGACCGAGAGGGCTCAGCGAGCCCTCAGGGGACAACGATTATAAAAACTAAACGAAGACGTTTAGAAGACAGTAATAAATGGGAAGTGGGATTCTAGAGTCAGCGTCACTTTAAGATTGTACGAGATTATGACACTTTGAAAATCTGCATTTGTAACATACGGTCTGTTCATCGTTCGGCAGGATTGGCGCGTTGGAGAGGTTAACCATGAATTATTTTCAACGTCGATCGTTACTTTTACTTTTTGATTCCACTTTAAACCAAAATGATACGATAGTGTATATAACACTATCGTATAACACACACTATAACACACATTTACCATATAGGTAAATGGAACTGTGAGTAAACGATATTTTCACTAATGTCGACCCTAATTTACTCAGCATTCCATGCTTGCTGCGTCATATACAATATTAATAATTTGTTTTTGAAGCATGTCGTTGTTCGTTTTGCAAGAGGACTACGATAACTGTTCGCATTTACTAGCAATGTTTGTAATCATCTATGGATATAATTCCGGTAATGGGATACAATTGTGAGAGAAGCATAGTATCTACAAGGTTGCGAAATGTGTCCTATGATTCGCTAACAACTCAATACCTCGGAAGGGCAATAACTAATATGGAAGTTTAACTCCTATGGTTGAGAAAACTAATATAAACATGCAAGCAATGTGATCATGGAGCTCTTCAGCACGCTTCAAGTTTACTTCACTACCGCTTGATAACCGTGTACAAGAATACATAGTATGTATTTATATGTGGGTCTTTCACTATTGAAAGTTACAAGATCGTTTCTCAAAGGGCTATATTCATATGCAGTTTGTTTGCTCGTTTGTTCATTTTCTCCTTTGAATATTTAAAATTCCAAGATTGTCAGAGGATGTTCACGAAGAAAACAGCATTTGTGAATTGTGCTGAAAAAGAAGGGACCTGTCCCACGGGGTTATTATTTCCTCTTGTGCGCTTTTGCGTCCTCTTCCGAAGCCTGGCGCCGACGTCACGGGTCAGGGCGCCCTGTGTACGGCTTCGCCGGCGCATCCGGAGCCGCCGCTGCAGAATAATTACTTCGCTCGGAGAAGAGCTTCCGTGCACATGGCCGCACCCATACTCGGCGCGGGCGGCGCCGGCGGAGGGGCGGGGCGCAGCGCGTCGCTGGGAGGAAAGAGGAATGTTTAATTTGCAGGTATCGTGTTCGGCTGAGCGCCCGCCAGGCGGCGCGCGGTGCTGTGACGGGGGTCCCTCCGCCGGCCCCCCTCTCCGCATCCCCTTCTCCACATTTCTTGCCGCCTGCGCCCCCGCTTCCGCGATGCCCAACTGTCCTCAACCACGCTGTTTGCTCGTTCTTCACTCTCCTGCAAGACATTTTAGCCAACAGCCAGCCCAATTAAAACGACCCTCATAAACCCTCCAAATCAATTCTTTCCAGCAGCCTCGGGGTGTTTTAGAAGTAGCTTATGTTTCACCATTTATGTTGGATTTCAATGTGCTAAACAGTTGAAGCCCGTATCGCTAGCCCCCCAAATATACAAGAGTTATTTCCTATTTTCTGCAACTCCCTTGCTTCCTTTATTCACCCGTGGGCGTGGTCTCATTCATCCAGACCCGTCTTTTCCCGCACGCCCCTCGACTCCACCATTTTGTCATGTCATGCCCCTCCTCCGTGTCATTCATTAGCTGATCCCGCCATCCTCAAACGCAAGGCTGCTCGATAAATTCCGCGAGCTAGCAACAATAACGACCCCCTGTTGATGACACAAGCAGCGCAGCGAGCTTCGGCGTTCGTTCTTTCGACGGCGCCACCATCTCTTTCCGAAATGAAAGAAGACTCCTTACACCAGCCGTTTCAGCCCTCAAGCCCTCCTACGCAATGCCATCCGATGGCTGTTCGGGAGCTCCCTTGCTCGTCCAGCAGCTCGGCCATCTTGCTGCCACCGTGTTGCTTCAACGCTGTCTTCTTCTTTCTGATCTGCGAATATACCGAAAATCTCTCAAAAATATGAGAGAACCATTACCGTACGTAGCCTGAACAGCTCCATCCTCATTCCGCTAACGTTCAATTTAAAGTGTTGCTCAAACAATGCACTACATTTCTCGATCCGAAATAGTTTTCAGGTTTTAGAATAAAAATGTAATATATAAAATATTTCACTAACTATATAATATCAGTAGATAACTTTTGTATGTTGAACTGCAAAGGAACTCACAAAAGCCACTCATTATGGAAGTATTTCCATTATCTCGGTATCGTTGTTCCATTTCAGCAAATTCTTAGTGAAATTTCTCTCCATGCTCATCACTCATATCACCCTAATAACCAGGAAAAATCTAAAGGATATTCAAGTTCATATATAATTTTAACGACCTTTGGCAGGCAGGTGCTAGGTAACCAAATTTTAACTTTCACAAAATTATGAATCAATTCTGATAATTGAGATTATTTTTGCTACTCTTAAACCATCACTGTCGTGATCTGTTGAGTAATACTGATTTTATGGATATAGTAATACTCAAGTGAGAGTTGATTTCTGCTTTCACTTTTCACGCGGTAGCTGACCAAAATTCTTTTTAATGTTCGTCGGTCTAGAGTCCGACGAACCTTAAAAATTAACTTCGTTTAATTAAATTCTTAATTTCTTAAATTAAATTCTTTCGCCAATTATTCCTCTTCGCCGATGATGTTTTACTATGTTTTGTGTCTACTGTCATTACCATGAACGCTGTTATTTTTGAAACGTTAAACAGTTCAACTATTTTCGTCACAGTTGCTCCTGCTAACCGCGCATCAACGATTTGCTCTTTTTCTAAGTCTGAGAGATCAGTCATTTCACCGATCGCTTGTGTTCACCGTCGCATACAAAAGCCTGTAATACACTGCAATATAATCTCGAAAACGTGATACGTCAACTATGCAGTGCAACCGCGACACACTTTACATGACCGCGGTGGCGCCATGGCGCCAACAGGCCAGAAGATGTACTATATTGCATATTATTCATATTATTTTATGCGTAGAATATATAATGTGTTGCGTTTAGAGAAGACAAATCAAACATATTAAAAAATTTGGCAACGGGTCTTCGTCTAGTAACACGTGTAATGGAAT
Source organism: Teleogryllus oceanicus (assembly GCA_964035755.1). Lineage (NCBI taxonomy): Eukaryota > Metazoa > Arthropoda > Insecta > Orthoptera > Gryllidae > Teleogryllus > Teleogryllus oceanicus. The sequence goes on along the minus strand of CAXIVR010000001.1, from coordinate 167,674,486 downwards.
TCTGTCAAAGCATCATATACATTGTGTGTCAATTCCTGATTACGTTTGATTGTAATATAAAATTACTTCTGGCATCTTCTTTTCATCACACGAAACCGAAAATTTCTGATGTGTAGATAATAGAAATACAACCCTATTTCTTTTAGGACCGTAGGAAAAAGTAGTGTGTGATTTACGACACCAGGTATCGTAGAAAAATCCCCTCTATGTTCGTAGGTAAAAATGTCTCTGGTTAGGACGCATAATTCCCACAATTGTCAGTCTGAGTAAGAAGTTCTTTTCTGAGTTCACAGCTTGCGAAGAATTTTTCCTTCCAGTTCCAATCAAATTATCTCTTAAGCCGTGCCCTACTCGTTTTCCTTGCCATTTCACCCAGAAATATCCGGTCATTCCCCTATACAACTGAGCATTTACAAGATAGATTCGAAGTCGACCGCAGCCCACACGTTTATTCCGTACTTGCCAGGTTCACTTAGAACATAAACTTTATATCCACACTTGCCTCTAAATAGGCACAAATGCTCGTCAATAGTGATGTTCGGACCTAGGAAATAAGAGTACACTCATTCTTCAGTTAAAGTTTCAAAAATCGTGCTGATTGCTTTTACCTTGTTATTGCTAACGGATTTCCATACTTTGCGTATGTATTTATCATCACAGCGTAAACAACGCAAAATATCCTGAATTCTATCCCTTCTATTTGTTGCTCGAAACAGAAGGATTCCAAATTCTTGAGATCAAAATTTGTGCAATGGTTTATCACTTCCCTTTTGAAAACCATATGGGGATCAGTCAAAAAGCAATGCCTATTTGTTTTTCTACTGGGTAATTGCAGATGATGCGACACAACTCATCTGCATTCATCGGACGGTCACCACGTGGTAACGTTGGCCTAGTTAACAGAGGACCGGTTCAAGACGAATTCCCTATGATGGCACCAACTCCTGCACTTACCTTGCACCAGCACTACTCGAAGGATCAGTGTATTTTTGAGAGCGAATTCACACGCCCGTAAACCCCTGCAATGAATTGCAATTACAAGGGAGTTGCTATCACTTGGATCATTTAGTAGATGTGATTGAGTTAAGACATAACAAAATTTAAATAAGCATTCAATAGAAAATGGATTAATTGAATGTCTTCTCTTATGAGAGTAACTAAATGACATGTAAGAGCACCGTAGGTGTTTTAATGGGATTGATACAATTAAAACGAAAGACAATTGAATTCATAGTTAATAAAAAAGGCACAGCACTAAATATCAAGACCACGGTTCATAAGCTGAAAGAAAATACAATGTGGAGCATTTGGTACACTTAATTTTGTTGATAGTGGCGTGCAGATAACTCCACTGCCAGGCTGCTGTTCGTAGACCAGACGAGCGAGTACGCGGTGATGATCCGCGGGTTCGATTTCGATACGCCCACGTTGAAAAGCGCTGAGCTTAGCGACATTCGGCACATGGATCGAGATTGCGGTATGTTTGAGTAAATACCTCATGCGATGAGTATGATTGATGATGCACTAGCAAATTAGGATGTATTACATGATCAGTGTTGTAGTTGGTAACATTATACTCGTATGCACTAGTACACGTATGCGATTGTTGCAGTTTGAGAGTTACAACATTGAAATGTTAATACAAATACAGTTTATAGTAAGGTTATAGTAGCGAAGTGGCATAAGGTTAGTAACTAGGTTTCACACGCGATTCACTGATTAGTAGCAAAGAGTAGTCACCATTTACGTGCACTGGATACTATTACGTGCACTGCGCGGCACTAGTGTCGTACATCGTTCACGGCTAATTATTACTAATAACATAATATGCAGTTGTGCGTATACAACGCATCACAATAGAACATAATCTGTACTTGATGCACGTACTACGAACAGTCCTGGGAGAAGTGCATGAATTACGCCAATAAGCGAAGCCATATGACATGTCGTTCGAGTAATGTGAGCGCTGCAATAAGAATGAAAAACGGGTACCCGTCGTCGATGACGCGAGCGTGATCGCGGTTGAATTTAGCCTCAACCAATCAGAGATAGTTTAACATAATGCAATTGAATTGAAGTTGGAATATCCTTAAATAATAATTAAAACAATTTGGATGGTTGAACAGGAATTGAGAAGTTAAGAACTATGATGTATTTTGCAGGGCTAAGGTATGGAATAGAAAAAATGTGCAATGATTCTGAGAAGTGTCGCGTGATACGCGGAGCGCTTGCGCGTGAACTTTCCTAAGAATCTGAATCAGTTGGGGATTGCAAGCGCTACTAAGAAATATTGCGAATGTAGGCGTGCTGTCCAAAGATCAAATTAACACACGGGCATCCGGCTGCCAAGCAGGGGTGGCTCGACCATGTAAAATACAGAACATGAAACATGCATTTGAAAACAATTGAACTAATTTTACGTATTTGTCGTTATCTGTATGCCAAAGTGTGCTTGCAGGTTATGCATAACGCTAAAATTATGTTTAAAGGAAGCTTGTTCCAACGCCACGAATGATGTCATCGACTTGATGAATGTTGCGCGGAGTGACTGCAGTCACCGATCTGCCGCTCTGCTTGTCGTCAGCCAACGGTGTTTCCCCGTCAGCTTCGTTACAGCAACAAACCCATTGTGCAGCAGTACTGATATCCACTGTTACATCGCCGTTAACATTTTTGAGTTTTTCATCGATGCGAACGGGGAATTTCATCTTCTGCATAGAAGAATTAAATCAAACAACGCTGTCTCATAGACCATTGATGTCGGTCATTTTGTATGCGACAGCTGTGCTGTCACTTGTCTGCTTTCCGCCATTTTGGCAAAGCTCCTAGTAAATAAACAGGCAATGCCATCTAACGGTCACTAAGCGAACAACTTTTGGCATATTCTGTAACTAAGATACACGCACATGTGTGGTGGACTTGTAGCATGCGGCAGAAATTGTTCTAAATTCAGCATTGACCTAAAAAACGAACTCCCACAATTGTGTGTACTAGGACTGAAAGAGTAATTACTCAATTTTCTTCCAGGTGATAAATGACTTGATTAACTTGCAAATCTGTGGACAAGTGAGAAGCAGGAAGAAACGCAAGTGGCTCTTAAGAAAGAAATATCAACTCCAATAAAAACGGACGAATTGAAGAGTGCTCTTAAAAATATTAAAAATCGAAAAGCATCCGGCATCCACAATGAACATGGTAAAGGAGGGTAAGATGACGAACTTAAGATTCAAAGATAATTTTTTGGAGTAGGTGACAGCTTTACAAAACTGAAATTATATGAGAAAGTTTACTAACACATCTTCCGTTGTTAATGGTTGAAATAATCTTTTAATAAACACGACATTTTCGTCATCTTCCCCCGCCTAAGGGGCCTTCAGAGAGTTCTCAATGACATAATCGTGTACTGAGAATGGACAATTCACTATGCTGATTCTCAGTGTTAAATATTGGCGTATTCGGAAAGTAAGTACCGTTTTGAAAAAAAATAGTAAAACAATTTTTTCGAATCCAGTTTTATTTTTGCATGAAAATACATGTCTTAAACTATCTTTCAACATAGTTTCCGCCAATGATCAAACACTTGTCATAGCAGGTGACCAGTTTTTGTATACCATCGTTAAAGAAACTTCTCGCCAGTTTCGATAACCACGACTCCACAGAATTTTTCGTGTCATCGTCAGATCCAAAGCGCTTGCCACCAAGCTCGCGCTTCATGTGCCAGGAACAAGTGATAGTCGAGGCGCCAAGTCCGGGCTGTACGGCGGGTGATGAACTGCTCCCAATGAAACTATCAAATTAACGATTGAGTGGCACCAGCAGTATGGGGCCGAGCATTATCATGGAACACAATTCCTTTATGATCATTCCTCTTCGTTTGTTTTGAATGGCACGCCTTAGTTTTGTTAAAGTCTCACAATATCGTGCCGCATTAATGGTTTCACCTCTGGGAAGAAATTCAGTAAGCAAGACGCCTCTCCTATCCCAGAAGACAGTACACACGATTTGTTGTGCTGACATTGTCACATTGAACTTTTTTTTCGGAGAATGAGTGTGTCTCCACTCCATGGATTGTTTTTCGATTCTGGTGTGAAATGACACACCCAAATTTCATCACCTGTCACAATTTGGTTTAAAAAGTTTTCCCTCATCACTGTACCGCGTGAGAAATGTCAGGGCACTACAACGTCGCTTTGTTTTGTGAACATCAGTTAGCATTTTTGGAACCCATCGGGAACACAGTTTACGATCATTCAAGCCGTCAGACACAATTTCGAACAAAACAGTATGTTAAATTTCTGGAAATGCCTCTGAAAGAGTTGTCATTGTGAAGTGTCTGTTCTCATGAATTGCTTCATCAACTTTCCTTACCAAATCATCGGTGACAACAGAAGGCCGACCACTCCGAGCCTCGGCGTGGACATTTGTTATACCTGCATTAAACATTCTTACCCACTTTCTCACCATTCCATCACTTTTCGGTATTCACCGTAAACTTCTGTCACGACGCTAAATTTCGGCCGGTTTAATATTCCTCGCGTTCAAAAATTTAATCACGGCACGAATCTCACAGTCAGCGGGAGAACTAATTGTCTTAAACATTTTGAATGTGCACAGCAAAATTGAAAACACAACATAGAGCAACCAAAATGGCGACAATTGAAGGTCAGTGAACAAGAAGACTAGTGCGCATGCGCGGGGCGCCTACCAGAGCGCTCTATTTTTTTATCTTTGAATAAAACAAGAGACGCTTAATAGAATAGCTCAGATCTCATTTTCGTTGAACTCTCTGACTTTCGAAAATTGAAAATTTGAAATAATCCGAGGAAGTTCTATTATCTATGATCCGTTATTTTACAGAGGGCTCTGGAAGTAAGGAAACAAATGCCAAAAGGCTAATGTAGAAAGGAGTCCTAACCACCTGCAACCCTAGGCAGGTGTTTTTTGCAGTACGTAATTGTACAAAGATTATTTTTTTAAAGGAATTAATGAAGTATATGCTTTTTAGGACCACTAGTTTTTACTAAACAAACAGCTTTATTGGTATTTAATTTTACAGGCTATTCGGCTCTGCGTGCTATCGGGTGACTGTGGAATATACCAAAGTTGTCACGCCCTGTTTTCCACGCGAGGAGTGCTCGTGTGAAAGAAAGGGTTCACAATACCTCGAGGGGCAAAGTTCGCATGTAGTGGCATTTTCCACGCGGAAGCTCTATAATAAAACGTACATGCAGACATTTTCTTCTAGGTATGTATGATTTCCACCTGGCGGTTTAAGTCATTTGTCAAAAAAAAATATAATTACTGTTAATATTATATTATTTTTTGGTCGCGAATCGGTCATCTTATGAGCACCGGTCATCTTAGGAGCAACGTGCAATTGTACCCACCGCGGCCCAGTCATATTTTGCCGGAGGTAAATGCACGTAAGGTTGTTTTTGAGGAGGGATTAGCATTTCTATGCTGAATGAATTTTTACACCCCCCTCGTTCCTTTGTTGCCTCGTGGGCACACCTGGGAGACCCAGTTTAGTCCTGGGACAATGAGGTATGAAATGATGAAGGATAAATGGACAATTCCAAACATACAGACACACATGCCATGCCACACAAACGTCCATCCTCTGGAAGGGATTCGAACCCGCGACCCTTGAGGCATGAGGCAACTACAACTCTTCATCCTTAGCGACATCGGATATCTGGGTCGGCATTATTATTATTATTATTATTATTATTATTATTATTATTATTATTATTTTCTCACCTTATTGGCACATTTGAATGAATTGAACAAATATACAAAGCACAATACATCTATTTTTTTAAAAAGAATTTTTAATACATTGTTTCTCATGAATTTCCGCACTATCCTTGTTTTTGAAATAACAACTACCTTCTGCATGAGTTTGTACAGGTATTCATTCAAACCCAGTTGCTTAAGGTCCCAAATCAGACTCCTAGGGATGACTCCGGTGCTTGAAACAATTATCGGGATAATGTTGAATTTTTCCATATTCCACTGTTTCTCAACGGGTTCAACAAGATTTGCATATTTACTGATTGCATTGATATTGCACTGAAAAGTGTATTTGCTTTGAATGTTGCCAGTATTTGGGACAGAAACATCAATAAGCATGACATGTTTCTCACACTTGTTAATCACAACCAAATCCGGTCTGTTGTGAATCACTGTCTTGTCAGTTAAGACAGTTCTATCCCAATACAAGCGCCACTCTTTGTTCTCCAGAACACTTATAGGTTGGTACTTAAAGTACAGTACCTTATCTTCAGTCAGAAGACGACATTTCTGAGCTGATGTAAAATTTTGCGCCGAATCATGTCGCTGTTTTTACTCGGTGCCCACTAAATGTGTTCAACCCGTGGTAACATGATGAATTGATTCCACTGTTGGACAACCATAACGACATAACTCATTCTGCACATTGCCATCTCTAACAATTCGCTTCAAATAGTTACGCGTTGGAAAAACTTGATCCTGAATAGCCAATATAAACCCTTCAGTTTCGATGCTTTCAAAGCTTCAAATCGACGTGTTCTTGGCTCATCTCTTGTGGATGTCTTCCTTGAAGAGCCATCCATAAATCTCTCTTTTGGCCGTCATTTTTTGAGAAGTCCGCAACATCCTGTCTCGACAGCTCTATCGGAGTATAGACATCTGCTTCACAAAATGCTTTATGCAGTTTTGATGTATTTGCCGCAGAGTGGAAAAACATTCTCATGCCCTTCACTTGCCGACAAAGTTGGTTTCCAATGTCTATGAGTCCTCTTCCACCCATATTTCCTGGAAGTGGTATACGTTCGACTGCAGATTTTGGATGGTGCATGCGTGCTTTCGTCATTAAAACTCATTTTCCGTTGTAAGTTCTCAATGTCAGTTTTGCTCCACTTAATAATGCCAAATGAGTAGTTTAAGACTGGGTGCATAGATGTTAATAGCTTTTATGATATTTCTTCCATTCAACTTTGTTTTCATTATTATTATTATTATTATTACATTTTTTATAACAATTGGCCATTCGAGGACCAGGCGAACGCGCCACTTGTACCGACCGAGGCCCAATTATATTCTCCCGGGGCAAGTGCGCGTGACCTTTTCGAAGGAGATCAGCACTTATGCTGAATCCATTTTTATACCCCAGAGTTGTTGTCCCTGATGGGATGAAGTATGACATGATAATGATGATGAAGGGTGAATGGACCACCAGAAACGTACTACATATACAATCCTGCTCGAAGCGGAATTCGAACCCATGATCATTCACTCCAAGACCGCTACGGCACTACTGCCACGGCACTACTGCCATAGCGATCTCGGCTACCCGGGTCGTCGATTATTATTATTATTATTATTATTATTATTATTATTATTATTATTATTATTATTATTTTGTTCGCGTATAGGCCATCTTGGACCACGCAAGACATGCACTTGCACGGGCTCAGTATTAATTTATCACGTTGCAAGTCGTGCATGTAGATGATTAGGGGGATCAGCATTAAGCTGAATCCGATTTTTACACCCAGGGTTGTTAGTCCTGGAGGGATGGAAGATGAAATGATGATGATTATGAAGGATGAATGGACGGCACACACAAACAGACATACACAAACACACCCATGCCCGAGGCGGGACTCGAACCCGCGATCCTTCCGTCCGAGATCGCCACGGCACTACTGCCTTAGCGGTCTCGGCTATCCGGACCGGCTATTATTATTATTATTATTATTATTATTATTATTATTATTATTATTATTATTATTATTATTATTATTATTATTATTATTATTATTTATTATTACGTATAAGGAAGTATGTGGTAAACTCATTCAAGTGGGTTCTTAAATACGTTCTGCTAGCTAAATACGTTTGTGCAAGCGAAATAACTTCATCTTTTAAATATGGTATGCTGTTGAGCATGCAGAGGCTGTTCAACTTTCCTTCAACCCCTGCGCGGAACACATCCGGTCGGGGCGGGCCGGGGCACACAGGTTCGGCGGAGCTGCGGCGCTTTCATATGTCTGGGAGGTGGCGGCGGCGCCACCTCCAGCGCTAACAACTTGTCAAATCAAAATGTCAAACTGACCGTACGCTTTTAATTAACAAAGTTGGCGTTCCGGGCGAGAGCGAGGGCGAGGGCGAGGGCGAGAGCGACGGCGAGGGTGAGGATGAAGACCAGGGCGCCAGCGGTGGGCGGGCGGGGCAGACCGTGGTGAGGGGGCGGGGACGGGCGGAGCGAGCAGAGAAGAAGCCGTGGAGCTCCACTCGTTCCGTTGTTGCCTCGTTTACTCGGACGAGAGCACTTCGTGCGTGAGCCAGCGGTTTTGCTTCTCCCTGCGAACACCCAGCCGCCTCTCCGCCATCCTCTCACACACTTCTCCGGGTTCGATTGCTGCAAAAAGTGTGAGAAATCCGTGGGACGGGAAGCTAATGAAACACAGAGAAAGTACCCCTTCAGTGTTTCTCTCGCATCGACAAAATTGAAAGAACGGTGACGTTACGTTCAAGATTTATTAAAAAGATTAATAAAAGGTCCCTAAATACTATACGGCAGTGTGGCAACGTTTTACTGACACTTCTAATTCTCCCTGATTTAAAATTATTGTCATATCCTTCTCGCTTACACAAACTACCAATGTTCTTTTATAATCTGATAGTGTGTCAACTATTTCAGTCTTTGCAACATTTCAGTTTTCTTCGAGATTTGAAGCGTCAGACTGGACCACTCTAGTAAGCACTAGCAAACGACCATAGAATAAAAACAAAAACCGTCCTCTTAGGGCTGCAAGGGGTGAATGAGCTCTAGTGAATAAAAATGACGTAAACAAGTACACAAATTAAATTTATCTACACATTAAAAAGCTTGCACGCTGAACTTTTGTTACAGCGATAAAGGGTTTTGCGGTCTAATTGTGCAATCGCTTTCCACTAAAATATCCAAGAGTGTAATTTCGATATTCCTTCTGGAACCTGACCGTATGTGCGAGCAGGTTTGCATGCTCCAATAACGTAGTATTTGCAGCGTTATCATTGTCATGTATTCATATTATATTATCATTGTTAATATCTTAAAATAAAATTGAATAACATCATTCATATTATCATTGTCATGTATTCATGTATGTCATAGTCATGTATTTGGTGGTCTGACTTGCCCTGCTGCCGATAGTCACCCATGCTGTACAGGAATCGGCGGGGGAGTCAGACGAAGGGACGACCCATCTGGCCTTCTCCTTTTTGCAAATCCTTTCAAACCCGTCTACACCAATGGTGGTTCGTCAACAAATCTTCAGGGGAGGCAAAACAGATTTCTGAACAGCGGTGGATCTCGGAAAGGGGGCATGGGGGCCAATTTAATTAAGTTTATTCAAAACATTTGTCTCACTTACTCTGTCAGTACGTTCCAAAGCATTATTTCCATGAAGTATTCGCAGACGTGATTTCAAGATATACAGATTCTGAGCACGTTTTACGAGTTTGTGGTGCTCTGACAATAATTCAGAAATGGGATTCAATTTTTCAGGCGTTTAAAATTCAGAGAATTACATATGTATGAGTGGAAATCGCAGTCTTCCATGCGGGAAGGCAGAAGAGAATTCGCTGGCCTAAGTACAATGCGCATGCGTGAAGTATGGACACAATACGATCACTACAGCGCCTTTTCTCAGAATACGATGCGAAGCGAAGCAGCACCCGGGCATGCCTACCCTGAGGTGCAAGCGGACTCAGGTCTCTGCGGGAAGAGACATAACATTGCATGCACGCGCTCTTAGAAAACGCTTGATATGGAATATGATTCGTGCCACAATAATGAAATGCCCATTATGCATTTCCGGATGAATATTATTTATATTGTATTAAAATTGTAAGAGTCATTTATTTTTTATTAATATGAAATATATTAAACTAGTACATATTCATCAGGGCAGGCAGTGCCTACCTTGTGTGACGTCGTCGTGAAACACAGACACGGAGTTTTTATGTATCCCCCTTGCACAGAATATGGGTGCCAATGCGGCCAAATGCCCCTATGCGGCCAAATCTGACTTTTCCACAGCTTGGACAACCATCCCTGGACACCTGACCAATCCTGGCGGCTAGACCTAGCCGCTCTTTAGCTCCAAGTTTCGGGCACTTCCCCCTTCCTCCCCTCGAAGATTTTCCTCCTCGTTATCTCAAAGGGGCGGAGCAATTTCTGAGGTCAGTGCCGCTGCCTCGCTACCGTGAGAAGGGGGTAAGAGGAGAGGGAGGGGTGAGAGGAAGTAAGAGGAGGTAACAGGAGAGGGCAGGGAAACGAAACGGATTGGTGCGCGCGGGCGCGAGGATCACCCCGCCAATTGCACTGGACGCTGGCCCTGTCTATCCCGTGGACACTGACGAACCAAGGAGCAGCGGGTGACGGGAAGGGGCTGTGACATTTTTATCGAGTTCTTTACCATGAAAAATTAAACTAATTTATGGTATCTAATATTGTGAGAAATTTGCGTCAGATTAAATTAATAGTATTAAAAGTTTTGTCCCTTACAAACTATTTTAAAATGCTAATGGTTCTAAAGCAAGGAACACTAATTACTACATAGTCATTTTCGGGAAACGCAGAATATAATACATTTACATAATATACACATTTCCTATCAAGAAAATTGAAATTCATGTTCACGTTTTTAAAAATTTCTATTTTGCCATTACTACACCTTTATTACGGAAATGCAAGCAATGCACACATTTTATTACGCGTTATGGTAATGTAATCGCCCACTTTCTCTATATGAGCAGCAGCATGCAAACAGTGTTTCAGTTAGTCAATTGAAAATCACTGCCGGATGTCCCAAGTAAATTATCATTGCAAAATTGCTATTGTTATTATTGTTTAGACTATTTGTAAAATTGATTCAATTTTATAGTGATAATCGGTGAAAAAGAACTAGGGAACCTCTCATTAGAAATATTGCGAAAAAATAATTGTCTTTATTCTTTATATAGTTTTCAAAAGTTGCTATTTTTCTGTTACACTGCTGACAAGATTACATCTATCCCTTCCCAGTGATATTAATAGCAAAATTGTAATAATTGATATCGTTAATCAACAGCTAATAATATAAACAGCATTTTTTTTAATTTGTGGAAATCTACACTGAAGTTAAATATTTTCTTAAATATTTTTGAATAACCACATACTAAAAATAGAATAAATTTAAAAACCCTAAAATGTTACAAAACAATGTAATTTTCTTAAAACGAACTGTTAGGAAGGAAACAAAAACTTGCTTGAATACACTTTAAAGAAATTGAATATTTAGTTAACAAATTTCAATGCAGGGCCAATTTTCCAATTAAAAATTTTAAGCGGAACACAGTGTCTCCGAATCGTATATCTTTCCAATTTATGTTAGGTTTTTGTATGACCCCCAAAAACAGTTTCTGGGGATCATTCAAACAGAAACCTTGACACGCTTATCGCTATTGAAGTAAAAAACCGTTTTTATTCACAGGAAACACACCGTGCTTGCTTTCTAATGATTAATTGTGATATAATTTTAGATATTGTAAGATATACGCATGACAAATAGTTTGTGCTCATAAGATCCCAATACATGAATGTGTATCAAACCTGAAAATACATTTGGTTTTGGATCAACATCCCTGTTGATCACTAGAGTTTCAATGAGATCACAAGTCCTCAAATCTGAAAACTAAACTACTGTTTTCATTATTTACACGAAATGAAACTTCATATCTTCTTTGTAATCTATTTATTTATTTATTTATTTATTTTACGTCCAAAAAAAGTTGAAACTGCGTATGACGTGCTATGGGGAGAAGTGAATTCTGTGCACATTTTCAAAATTCTGTGATCCCTACACTGAGTCATATACTACATAAATTTTGAAAATTAAAAAAAAAACTTTCATATAAATCCAAAAGAAATGTGCATTGTGCTCAAATATCTTGACAATTACATAGTGCAATATTATTCGCAAATTTTTCTGAAAATTTGTGACGGATTGATAATTTGATTTTAGGTCATATGGTTATTATGATTAAAATTTAAAGGCACTTCAACATTTAAGGTCACTGGAAGAAGTGTCTGCTTTTATTAAGAACAAATCCACTGTGATAGAAGTCAGTTAAAATCATTTTTATTAATTACAAAATTAAAAGAGTAAAAACATAATAAAAAAGACTAATTTTAAAATAAAATAGATGATAAAGACAGGGTCACATGAACAATGCAAAATAAGTGTATAAAAGGCATGTTAAAAATCATCCCCTTCACGCATATTAGATTCATAAATCCATATTCTCTAAGAAAGTTTAAAGAGTTTGCGGAGGACAGTAGCCAGCATCCCCTCAATAGTCGACAAGCTATGCCTCCTTCGGCTCTTTCATTATCGCAGTGCACTGGAGCATGCTTTACAGTAAGGTCTGTTCATCATTTCTGGGGGATAGGGGGTGGGTAACTGCGCGAGATGTCCTGGGCGCGAGATGTCCCTGGGCAAAATAGTATTATAAAACGGAAATTTATTTAATTCGAAATTAAATTTTCATACATTGTCAGTGAATTCGATTATTATTTATAACTTAAGATTTCAACTCTCTCAGATATTTCCTACAAAATTGCAATGATATTAATTGTAGCCAATACCTATTTTATTCACACTTTCTCTATTTTGTTGGTGAAATGAACACATTTATTTTAAACTGAGTACCAGTGAATTTATGAATTTTCTTCCATTCCAATATTTCCATTGTTTATGAGCTGAGGAGCAGTGACGGAACAGAATTGGCATAATATTGAGTTAAGACTTCATTCAATATTATAGTGTATTTTACATTCTCGAATGCGCAGCAGATTACAGAAACAATGATATCGAGTAAAAATGGTATTTCGGAGTTTTCAAGGAAAATTGGCTTTTGAAATCCAAACCCAAAAATATTTTTTCAAAAATCTCTGCGAACATGTATTTATTTTTTGACTGGTTGTAGGAAAAATATCTCCTGAGTACGCATTGTACGGCAAAAAAATTAAAGCATTACTGACTTCTAAATATATGTATTCTTTTTCAATTTTCTTAAAATTTATTTTGTCCAATAAGGTCAGCAGCGGGTTGCTGCTTTAAATTATTTTGTTGACAAATTTACATGTTATATACACTTTTCTAATGAACCAAGAGCATTACAAAATAAAGAAAACAAATTAGAATATAATTTAATAATTTATAATACAAAAGAAATAACAATGGTTCTTACAATTACTTTTATTTACAACTACAATTATTTACAAAACTACTTTCATTACCATAATGGGATTGTTTTTTTTCCAAAATTGATTATTGATTATACCAGCAAGGTGATTAAAACTCTGAATTCAATGTGAATCCAATATTTTTTGGGGGGTACATTACATTATGCGCATATTGCATTATTGAAACTTTCTGAAAACGAACTCTTCCTGTTTTACGTTACACTCTTCATTCGAATACACTATACCGTTATTACAAATACTGAAGTAAATGTCACATTTTATTAATATCACTGGTTTTTCAACATTACAATTATAAATCTGTTTCAAACTTCTCATGAACTCTTGACTCTCCTTCTCGGTATAACTAATTCGACAAATGAAGTTATAAAAAATTGTAAAAAAATTTTCTCAAATATTGATCAATTGTACTTTCTCCCTACAGAGTAGAGAAAGTTACGTAATGCAGCGCGAAAAAACGGCGAATTTTCTGCAGAAAAACTCATATTACAAGGCCCTTGTGACGAAAAAATGGATAAATCCACTTGCTAAATTTAGAAAAAATCCTCCAAATCGTGGTGTAGGCAGAATCCATGTTTTGTGGGTCGTTGATAGCGAAACATCGACTGACGGCAAAACGTCCGTCCGTGCGTCCGTCCCTGAACAACGCTAGCGGCTAAACCGTTCAGCCGATTTTCACCAAAATTGATACTCCCCAACCGATCTGGCTGATGTCGCAGCCTCTTGAATTTGAAACCGATATTCAATTTTGGGGGTACTTTACATGTAGCCCTTGGGCATTTTTGAAATGTGCAAACAAATGGCTCCATAATTTTTTATTAAATTTTGTTGTTGGATAGTGTGAAGTACGTCTAAGAGAATAGTGGATGTCTCATGTTCGTTGAAAACTGATTTTTGGAAAATCGCAAACGATCAAAATTATTTCGAAGACTTCCTATAACCAAAATATTAAAATCTGAGATTTTCCCCTTGATGAAACCTATTTCTTAAAGATAAGATTTTTAAATAAGGTCATGTACAATTTTTCAAAAATTTGAGCATTTCCTACCGAGGAAATACGGATGAGAAAGTACGCGCTGTTTTAGCACTACTAGTATTCTTTAAAACTACCCTAATTCTAGACATTAGGCTATTCTCGAATAATTGCAAGTCCCTTTCCAATTTTATTATCACAATGTGGTTCTGAAGTATGCATTAGAAAAAGTAAAAATCTTGTACTTTCTTTCCTATCGAGAAAAGTTGACATTCTATTAAAATACAATTATATTATATTAATATTATATTATTCCCTATATTATATATTTTATATTATATATTACATTATATTAAAACTTAAAAAGGATCGACCTCTGAAAACGAAGAAAATACATTGAAACGATTGTGTTCAATTTATCATAAGATTTATTGTATTTAACTACTTAACTAACTAAGAGGTAACTAAAGTAGACACCGCTTTAGCCGAGTGGTTAACGTCAAAGAGACCTTATCGGCTTTTTAACGTTGTGAGTTGGAATCCAGGAGGTGAGTTTTTTCTTCCGTTATTGTGTGATTTCAGTAGTAATTTGTCCAATATTTTGTAATTAATAATAATTTCTAAAAAAATGTCTTAATGGCCCTAAAAATGGCCAGTTTTGTCATCCATCAGTACGACGACGAGAAGCCTTCGTTCTCTACTACCTGACCGAGGCGCTGGGGTAGAGAACGGACGAGACGGGGAGTAAAACCTTCACTTCTCGCTACCTCGTCCCAGGCGTCGGAAACGAGTCCCCATAGATGCTCAGCATTAGTTGGCTGTGGGCTGGGCCAACTATCGGACATGGTCCTCTTCGTCTCCGCCCACATGTTCTCAATAGGGTTCATGTCGGCACCGCAAGGAGGCCAATCCAGAAGCTTGACTTGGTCCTGGCTCGCGAACCATTCTTGAACCAATTGAGACTTGTCCGGGACTTGAACGGGAGACTTGAACGGGAGACTGGTCCTGCTGGAAATTAATGATTCCATCGGGATAAAGCACCCGCACAGAAGGGACCATGATGTTCTCTAAAATCTGCACATACTGCCCACCGGTAGGACCCCGTCCATTTGGACCTTGGTCGATTCTGTGCAGAATTCCTACCCCGCGTTCGCTCATCCCAACTCATCCAACCCCCAACGCAACGGATACGCGACCAGAACGCCAGGCCCCGGCCATATATTCCGCATTGTGTCGAGTGCCGGGTGGCCGAAAGACGCGTATCGGACCATCATTTGCTGATGAAAATATACATTCGTCAGAGAAATAACATCTCCCCAATCGCGATGTATATTTTCTTCAGCAAAAGCTAGTCGATACACCATTTGCCCATCTGTGAGTTTCTGTTTCTGAGCAGCACGTCGGGATCTTAAGCCTGCATCTCTCAGGCGCCTTAATACAGTGTGAGTACTGCCAGGAAAATTAACACTCCGCCTAAACTGAACAGAGTTCATGAATGGCCTCGCTCGCGCATCGGCATGAACCAGTACCAGGGCGTCGTATGACCTCTCCCGACAGCCTCCACTGTCTAATCCAACGCGATGTGGTACTAGGGGATACACCGTACTCTCGGTCTGCTCCTGCAGCACTTGTATTGCCAGCTCCAACAAAAGCGACAACTCGCTCCCGAATTGACCGTCAATGATGAGGCATGGCTCTAGAATAAAGGGTTGTACTGTCAAACATCACAGGCTCTCACATGACGTCAACGTAGTGACATGTCATGCACCGTGATTGGTTGTCCCCTTTCCCGTGTTTTTCTTCCAGAAGTACCGGCATGAAATGTTCACTCAAGTGGGACCGGTACGGGATGTGTTGGATGTAATGGTTAGCAGTCTGGCGTTCTGAACTGGCTATTTCGAGTTCGAATCTAGGAAAGGACGATCTGGCCGTTTTTTCTTGAAAACAAGTCTGCTTGCAGTTGGTGGCTACAGCATTTGAGTTCAGCGTAATTTTTTGTCGTCTTCCTGCAAATGGATATTGAAGATAGAGATATTTTCCCTAATAAAATCTGTTGATGAAAGATACTGGATTAAAGGCATATATAAATAATCGAAAATATGAGGAGTTTTCGCGAATTACTTATTGAAATACAGGCGATTTTCAATTTTTAAAACATTGTTTTCTCAAAAACTGCTAAATTTTTTATCATATTTTCTCCTCCTATAGGAGGAGAAAAGAATATTCGAGAAAGGACTGTGGCGAACCGCCATTACCACATCACCCCGCGCCAGGAAAACGCGCAAGGCAAGCGGCACGCAGCGTCGCAAAACATTCCGGCAGCCGCCTCCAAAAAACGCTGCCGAATGCAAGTCGGCCCAATATAAACGGGCCCGGCAGAGCCAGAGGGCACTGACGGAGGATGGCGGAGACTGACAGAGAATGGAGGGCAGTGGCAGAGAGTGGCGGAGAGTGACGAGCACTGACGGAGAGTGGCAAGCAGAGAGACGAGCAGTGACGGGCAGTGACGAGCAGTGACGTACGGAAGAACGGGCTTGCTTCTCCGACTGCCGATTCCGACTCCGGACGACTCTCGGGATGATGAGGACACGCTCCCAGGATGCTGCTGCTGCTGTTGCCGCCCCCGCCGTAACACCTGGCCCACGGGGAGATGGGGTAAGAGTCCGCTATCAGTAATCTCGACTCCCAAGCATCTCCCTTCAATCCCTCGTTCCCCGTCTTTCCTTTAATTATTAATAAATGGTGCATTGTTACTGAAAAACGCCTTCTGAGTAAGCCGCCCTCCCCCTCCTCCTCAACTTTCCGTAAGTCACCTAATCAATCGCAGTACTCAAAGTGACGAGTCACTTAGGAATACGCTGAAGACAGTCAGCTCCGAGGGTGGCTCATCACAGGACGGTAAAAGAATGTTCTGGTTCTATTTTCGACGAACTCTATATATTTTTGAAAATTGAAAAAACTCAACTTTACAAAACTACGAAATTGAAAATAGAGATTTTACTGGTTGAAAACTCTTTTCCCAATTCATGTAATAGTATAATATTGCAGAGACGAATTAGAGAAGAAAGTATGAGCAGTTGTAGTGAAACTACTTCGTAATTTGTTGCTTTATAAGCATAATAATATCTTTAAGAAGCAATCAATCAACTATTTGCAAAAAATTAAAATATTGTTAGCATTATACGAGTCAATCAATTTTAGGTTACAAGTTTTTATGAATAACGAATGCAAGTTTGACCGACAATTCTCTTAGTTGCTCTAATTGGTTTCAAAAATCACGTAGTTACTTGCTTAATACTACGCGGTTCTGTATTTCAGACTGGTGTTTCGCGACCGGTTACAGTTCAGTCTTATTTCGTAATGTGGAGATCACCTTGAAGATATGGGAGAGGGCAAGATAAGCACTTCGCAGGATAGAAGCTACTTCGCAAGCCCTACACAGTAGGCATACGAATCGATATATTTCTAACTAGAAACAACTATAGAATAGTATCGCGCTTATGATGACTCTGCATTCTTATCAAGAACGGTTTGCTGTAACCTGGAGTAAATGTAGTATGACATAAGAACAATAAATTTCAGATAAAATTCATTCTACAATACCCCTGATGCTGTAAGGCCTCTTGATAGCTGTGATTAAACGCGTAGTAGATAGAGATGGACGCCAGATCAAACCCCAATAGGTTTTTTACCTGATGTCTGGAACACATTAATCGCTGTCATCACGAGAGAAACATTCCAAAATTCTTGCAAGGAGGAACAAACTTGTTTTTGTAAATGCTAATATGATTAAATTAAGATTGTGTGCTGGCATCTTGTATTCCAAGCAATGTGACGAAATGAAATTGGGAAGAGATAGCTAAAATATTAATAGTGTCTCAATTGCAATATCCTTATCATAATTTTACATAATCCTTAGAAATAATATGCAAAAGTCTATACCAAGTTGTATAATCACTAGTAATTTACCTATTCAACAGTTCTAGAGATAATCACAACCCGTAACAAGCCTCTGGGTTTATTATATTATTTTGTAATAAAGGTAATTGCTTCGTTCTTTAACAATTGAGAAAGGAATATGTCTTTTTACACGTTTAACAAAGTTCCTCAGAGGCTATTACGAACTCATTAAAATTACCATTTTGAGTTTGTGCCTTTGTGATAAATGCGAACAGAACGCATCCCATAATTGTTTGTACCAATTGATAATTGTATTTCTTTTATGATCTTCTTAAATGTTTAATGTAAGTCTTCGGTTGGTGGAGCACCATATCAAAATGTATTAACTCCAAAACATAATAAAGTACGATTCGAAGTGGTCATGTGAAAGAAATCAATATTTTTTATTATTATCTCAATTTTTTAATAAACAATGAAATTTCAGAAAAAAATCTCGTATTCGTACGTACATTAAGATTGGCAGATTATTGAACGACCAACAACTCTCTCTCTCTTTCTCCTTCTCTTTCTTACTTTCTCTCTCTCCCACTTTCCTCTCCTCACTTTCCACTCCACTCACTTCCTCACCTCACTCACTTCTCTCACTCTCACTCACTTCTCTCCTCCACTCACTTTCTCTCACTCCTCACTCACTTCTCTCTCACCACTTCCTCTCACCACTCCTCTCTCACCACTTCTCCTCACTCACTTCTCTCTCCTCACTCACTCCTCTCTCACCACTCTCTCTCCACTCACTTTCTCCTCCCACCACTCTCTCTCTCACCACTTCTCTCCCACCACTTCTCTCCTCACCACTTTCTCTCTCTCACCACTTCTCCTCTCTCACCACTCTCTCTCCCCACTCCTCTCTCCCACTCTCTCTCTCCCACTCTCTCTCTCTCACCACTCTCTCACCACTTCTCCCACTCTCTCCTCACCACTTCTCTCCTCCACCACTTTCTCTCCCACTCCACCTCTCTCTCTCTCACTCACTTTCTCTCCTCCACCACTTCTCTCTCTCCCTCACTCTCTCTCTCCACTCACTTTCTCTCTCTCACTTTCCTGTTTCTCTCTGTCTCTCTTCCTTCTCTCTCTGTCTCTCTCTCTGTCTCTCTCTCTCTCTCTCTCTTCTCTCTCTCTTCTGTCTCTCTCTGTCTCTCTTTCTGTCTCTCTCTGTCTCTCTCTTCTCTCTCTCTCTTTCTCTCTTTTCTCTCTCTCTCTCTGTATCTGCGATTGTTTAACATCGGGTTATAGATAGGAGGTACGGAGGATTGAGTTCTGCGCGCTGCCTTTTTTCTTCTGTTTCACGTTCTGTTTTAACTAACTCTGGGAATTAAAAGATAAGAATGTTTAGCGGAAAATACTTGTATTTATTTATTGCTTATAAGATCTTTGCTGATCTTTGCTTTATACTATATAATGTGTAATCAGTTCGTAGGAGTTTCATCCCGCTTTATTACAAATATTTATACAAATGTGTATTTATTTATATTCAGTTAATAAGAATTTAACCTAACCTCTCTTGCAATTATGATAGTGAACGTGTTGACAGACATTTTGCATTCACTTCCGAAAAAGTTTGTCACCACTCTGTCACTGTTTATGGGAAATGAAATATGAGGAAATGTTTATACCGTTCGTTAGTGATATCCATATTGTGACCTGATAGCCGTATTAATTCAGTACTAAAGATGTAATTTCCTCCGGCCGGGAATCGAACCCACATCCTTCGAATTACGACCAGTTGCTCTGACCACTGAGCTTCCGAGAAAACGTGTTCTACAGTTGGGTTCTTGTGCTCGTGTATTCTCCACGCATTTGATATTTGTCACCACTCTATCATCATTTACGTAAGTCAAACATGAGGGAAAGATTTTTACACAACGTTGTGCCCAGATTGAGAGAAATTACTGTTTTTTTATTGTTTAAATAAATGCATTCATATTTTCCAATATGAATCATTTATATAAAAAATAAATCCACCTTGAAATGACTGTCAGTAATGAAGAAAATTCTCAGTACTTTTTTTGTATCTCACATTTTGGAACTGCTGTAATAAACATCGATGAATTTTGAACTACGACATCTACTTCGACAGCTCAGCACAAAACAATACTTGTACTCTTCGTTTTACTTTCTCGTATACGCAAGTATATACTTGCGTATACGTACAGAGTAATATGCGTACAGAGTGATATGCGTAGTATAGAGAGAGTTATGTAATGCTGCGGAAAATCGATTTTGCGATTTCAACGGTAATACACGTTTTGGAGTCCCCTGATACCGAAAAAGTGATTTTATTGAAAACGTCCGTCAATCCGTGAACACTACTAATCCACACGTACGATCCTTTCCAAATTGAAGAAACCCATGTTCTTCTGGCTATAGTTAAAGCTTTGAAATTTTGAAAAATCTTGGAAATTTGGGGATACTTTACATGAAGCCTTTCGGACATTTTAAAAATGTTCTCAAAAATGTCTCCAAATTTTTCTTTAAATTTCTTATATGAATAGAGTAAAATACACTCAGAAAGATGACATAGGTCCAATTTTCACAATTAACTCTGAATTTTCGAAAATTGCCAAAGTTTGAACATTTTGGGGCGTCTTCTTACAACTACAAAATTGAAAACAGAGATCTTTCTTTCAAGTGAAATTTGTTGTCCATAAATCGTTCCTGCATAACGGTCATGTAGGCTTTTTTTGAAATATTGGTATTTTTCGTGCAAAACGGCGAGCAATATTTATAATTTTAAAGATTTGGTTTGAAATGCAAAACTGCATTGACATCGTTTTTTCTTAACTATTAAAACGTTTCGAAACCGATTTTGTGAAATCGTACTTTTTACTGTTTCTTTAGTTGTAATGAACATTCCTGTCTTCAGCAAGCAAAACTCAACAAGTATCGCTCGTCAACACATCCTAATATGTGAAACATTGTATAAGTGACTGCATTGAGTGTCGTCATATAGTTCAGGTGCTACTCTGCTTGCTTGAAGAACCGGAGGACTCGAGTTCAGGTCGTGGCCTGTTCATGCAATTATTTATTTTTTTAAATGTGTGAGATTTTAATTAACACTTTTCGTTTTCAATAATTTAAGGTATGTATT
Source organism: Teleogryllus oceanicus (assembly GCA_964035755.1). NCBI lineage: Eukaryota > Metazoa > Arthropoda > Insecta > Orthoptera > Gryllidae > Teleogryllus > Teleogryllus oceanicus. The sequence goes on along the minus strand of CAXIVR010000001.1, from coordinate 167,653,186 downwards.
TGCGATCGTTGTTTGAGAGTTTAAAAAAAACAAATGACGTGATAGTAGTGTAACATTTGCAATATATTAAGAAAATATTACCAATAACACGAGAAACGAAGAGCTTATTGTTATTTAAATGTGTGTAGGTGAATAAAAAGATAACTGCGTAATGATACATGATTTTTCTTAAAGTCAATAAATGTTTCTTAGATTCTAGTAATTACTTGCAGCAAATGAATTTTGAATGTCGGATCGTGTCGAAACTTGTCTGCTACTTTTAGCCCAACGTTATCGCATCTAACAATCTCACCTTGGACAGAGGCAATAAGGGTTGAGCGTCAGGCTAGAACCGAAGCGCCTTAGCAAAAATTACATAGTACTGAACTGAAACATTCGTAAGTAAAATTAACTATTTTATAGTGTCGCGTAGATTTCTTTGCTTTCTCATTAACTCCTAGAGGTAATTAATTTTATATTTTAAATTGCAGAAGTGTGGAAAAGCAATTAGTTTGAAGACAAAATTCGTAAGATTCTTTATTGAGTAAGTTCACTGAAAAGCGTACGTACGTCTGCGTTGGTAGCGCAATCGCTTAGGTGCGTCGTTTCACAATAGAGGAGAGCGTGTTCAAATCCGGAAAGATATAAGCGGTTTTTTACTTGACGAGCAATGAAAATCAATTCCTAATATAGATGCTGTGAATGTTCTAAACCTGCCTTTCCTTTGCAAGAAGATACTATTACAAAACTGAGGAAAGAATTTTACGTACTTTCCATTACTGCTCGTTTACCAGATCATTCACTACTCAATATTTTCCTCTTCATAGGCCGTTTTTGGGTTTTGCATTTGTGTCTCTCTGCTCTTTTCTCAAGTCCTCTAGCTAAATTGTTTTCTTTGTTTGAAGGTTACACTTCGCTACTACCAAAATATTTCACAGACTTTCTTGTTGAAAATGTTTCAAGTTTTCCTTGTGTGGACTGGTTTTAAGGTTTTGCTCCAATCTCTTGCCAGCTGCCATCTATCGCCCCACAAAATAATTTTTTGGCATTTTCTCAACTTTTCGGTTCCAAATAGTGGAACCGAAATGTGATTTCTAGAATATTAAAAAAGGCTAAAATCTTGTCCTAAGTAGCAATTTTCATTAAAGAATTTGGAGCCCTTGTTTAAAAAAAATGGCGTTAAGCGTTACTGTAAATGCGACATTTGAAGATCTGTTTCACAGGAATCTATTGAGTTTTCGAAAAACATAATTTAAAGTCATTCGATGCACTTTTATTCACAAGTTCAATAATGTATAATAAATTTATTCAAATGGATATGTTAACGGCGTGAGAGATAATTCAAAAAATTACATTTGTGTAAGTTTTGAAATAACAAAAGAATACAACAAAATGAACTTTACGTCATATTAAACAGTGCAATTAGCATCATCAATTCAAAAAATTTGAAGAAAAAATTTGGAGCCATTTTTGAGGAAATAGCCTTTGAGAGTTTCTGAAAATGCGCAAATTTGAGGTCATTTTTACAAAAAAAAACTATTGAGATTTCGAGAAACTTCATTTAACATTATTTAAAGCACATGTATTCATAAATACATTAACGTAAAGAAATTGCCTCTAATGTAAATACTAACAACGTAGCAAGCCAAATAATTTACATTTTTGTAATTTTTGAAGAAACAAAAGAATCGCAGCGAAAGATTGGCGTTTATGTCATCGGATAGGGTGCATTTGGTACTAACCCTAGTAAAAATGTAAAGAAAAAAATTGGAGCCGTCTTTGAGAATATATTGTGTATGTAAATTTTTAAGGCACAATTTTGCACGCCATATTGTGCGAAATCAACTGAAACTTTAAAAAATATTACATGACCTTATTAAATAACTAATTATTAGCAACAAATTTCATTTGAAGCAAAAATCTCTATCTTTAATTTAGTAGTTGTAGGAAGACGCCGAAAAATATTCAAATTTTCGCAATTTTTGAAAATTCTGAGTTTACCGTGAAAATCAGACCTATTCTATCTTTATAAGTGTATTTTACTCTATTCTTACAAGAAATTTAAAGAAAAAATTTGGGCTCGTTTTGGAGAAAATTTTGAAAATGTCCGGAGGGCTTCAAATAAAGTCCCCCCAAAAATTAATGAATGTTTCTCAAAATCGCAGAGCTCAGCTCAGGCAAAAACGACAGGGGTTTGTTCAATTTGGAAAAGATCGTATGCATGGTTTAGGCGCTAGAGTTGTTCACATACACCAGACGGACAGACGGACGTTTTGCTTCCAATTGGTTTTTCGGCATCAAGGATCCACAAAACTGGGATTCTGGCTACACCACGTGTTAGAAGTCTTTTTTTAATTTACAATTGGTTGATTCAGTTTTTCGTCACCAGAACGCGGCAATGAATTTTTTTCCTCCGAAAATTCGCCGTTTTTTCGTGCAGCATTACATAAGTTTATCTATACTACGTATATTACTCCGTATGTACGTAAGTATACGACAAATTAATATGTAAAGTGTTTGTTAATATGCGTTACGCAGATAAAATTTAAGTAATAAGTTAGTTATGAAGTTCAAAAAAATAATTCTTGGTTTTTAAACCCATCTATTTATATAATAAATATTTGACTATTAGTTGAAGTAAATATGTTTATCATGCCCATTTGTGAACATTCTAAAAGGCTACATTGTTGTGAATGATATTGAATAATAAACGAGTCCATTATTAAATATTCTTCTCAATCATTCATTCAAGAGTATGCTACAACTATTTTACCAAACTATCCCAAACGCGGATCCAAAGAAAAGACTCAGGGTCACGTGACCCTCCCTTGATCCTAGAAAATACACATTTCTCTCTCCTAATGAACTAGCGGTAAACTAGTAATGAAGATGAAGATGAATATCTTTTATTTATATAATATTATTTCATCAGAAACAGTTCTTTACCCCTTAACTTGACATTGAAATATTTGTTACATTATTTTAGGAGACATCCAACAAGCTATGCAAGACTGGCAAAACAAAATGTTGAAAGGTTTATTTAGTGCATAATCCAAATAACTAAAATATGTTGGTGGATATCGTTTAACACTTTCAGAACGGCTGCACAAGCTTTTGAATTCATAGATAAGCGATTTCCCGGTTTTTGGAGTCAGCGTGTCACTTGAAAAATAGTTAGAAAAATAATAATTTTTGTATCTGTAATATTTAATCCAGAAATTAATAAAAACATAAAAATGGAGACTCAAAATAAATAATGAAAAGTCAAGATACATGGTTGTAGGGAAATCTCGATATGATCTAGAACAGAAATAGGTATATTTCGAGTAGTAAAGGAATTTAAATATCTGGGTGTGATTGTTAGAGCAAGTGGATATAATAATAATGACTTTATTAAAAAAATAAGCAAGGGAAGGCCAATTATTAGTAGACTTCATAATATTTTATGAAACAAGAATTTTCGAAAGAAAACTAAGAGACAAATATACAACACAATGGTGGAGAGCTGTGGTATGTATGGATCAGAAATTTGGGTTAAAATTTGCAATTATCTCTCGGTTAAATGCTATGAAAATGAATTTTTTGAGACGATGTTGTCAGTATACTGTTAGATAGAACACCAAACGAAGAGATTAGGTATGATAATATATAATATAAATAACAGATAATGAAAATTGAGAGACAAGTGATCGAAAATGTAGGATCAAAACAACTCCAATGGTATAGCTATCTAATGAGAATGCATGCTGACAGAATATCAAAAATTATCTTTGAGGAATCCCTTTCGAAGGAAAAAAACAATAAAAAGGAAATCTTGTAAGTCCGTCATCGATACGACAATGAAGAGCACAAGAATAGAGGAAGATGCCTGACGGAATAAAAAACATTGGCGTGTAGATTGCGAAAAAAGGTTATTAGAACTGTAAAATAATGGCTTAACAATTAATAATGATTACCTTAAACCCGAAGTGGAAGATACCGGATGAAGAAGCCTTGTTATTATATGCTGGCACAGGTAAGCGGAGATAACATATCTCGCCGAAATACCAAACCAAAAGCAAAGTTACGTTATTTGAAAAGATTAAACGAAAACAAAGAAAATTTGATTATTTTCTAGAGTGGAGTCCTTTAGATAACAAATATCAGATATTACTCTATTTGGTATTTATAATATTTGTAAACTTTGTCCATTTATCGGTATGATCGCTTTTTCAATGGGACCAACTATTCTTCGGAATTTATAGGTCGAAAAGTAAGTATAGTATTTAGGTAAAAAGAAAGATGGAATTGTTTTCGAAAAATGTACGGGGCTGAAGTAAAAAGAGAAAACTATTACAAATAATAAATTCACATTTCTTGTATGTTTCACCAATGAATAGTGTCAATTCCGCAATTAAAATCTATTTTCGGCCCACCAATAACATATGTGGGTCGCTTTAACCTGGAAATCTTTGGCTTTACCTGCAATAACATAATTCACCGGAAAGTGTACGTCCTTTTATCGACGAATGACATAAAATATAATTACAATAGCCAGTAGGACTTCCGATGCAGTATTCCAAAGGCAGATTTTTTTTTTAAAACTCTAGACATTTGTTCATCTTTTATATCTCATGGTATGCAACATGTATTCTCAAGTTAATGTTGAAATATTTAGTATCACTTTCGGAATCCTGAGACTTAAGTAAAAGGAATGCAATGGTGATCCTGAAGATTTGGTTACGAACCCAACTGCGATAGCGCAGATTTCTCCTTCTTCCCGGCCTTGCATTAAAGTGGCCGCCAAAGAGTGCGACCAAATGTGAGTGAATTATGAATTTGAGTTCATTGTGTTATTATTTAGATTTTCTTTGTAAAATCGTCTCTGCGTGAGATATACTATATACGAACACAAACTATCAATCATTGGGCAGTACATTTTAAAGCGTTACATTGTAATATAGTAGCAGTGCGTTTCAACAGTAAATATTTTCGTTATAATTTTAAAATTCAACCTTAATTCATATTATAGTAACTTGAATAAATTTCCCAAATAAAAAAAATAATTGCTTATTTTGTTTACAATATTTATTAACAATTCATTAAAAATTATAAATATGCAATGCAATATTACTGAAGATGCGTTAGTGGACACATATCCAATAAATTGGCGATTTTGTATAAAATGTAAAAAATATATGAAAATAGACAAAATTCTATTTTGCAACAATATTTTACAAAAGAGGCTCCCTAAACTTTTTCTAACGATTATCGTGATACAGATTTCCGAAGTTTGACAACATTTTGAAACAGTATTAACAATTACAATGTTGAAATAATTCACGACAGGAGAATCTCTAGTGATTCTAATGGATTAGCGAAAACAGTGTTTATATAGGTCTGCTTATGTGAATGGGTGTAAGTGAATGGGTATGAAGTGGGTGTAACATTCCGATGGCGTGTAAAAATTTTTGTGTGCATTGCTCGTCTCTCGAAAATGAAAATATCGTAACGTAAAAATATACTTGCTATAATAATGTAAATATATTAATTTCACTGCGTTGGATTGGAAATCATACATAAATTACATGTAAGTAATATAATGATATGAGTGTATGTGTGTGTGTGTGTGTGTGTGTGTGTGTGTGTGTGTTCCTCCAATGTTTACGCAATAGACAAAATCTGGTGTTTCTACGTTTGCAAACATTAAGATATAAAAATGTTATATAAGAGTCATCTCATTTTTGATTCTCACGCAAAAATCCTCAAAGACTAGGTATCACATATGATTTTTAATATTTGCGGTAAAGAACTCCATGTAAAATGCAATCACCCTAACGTTATATTGAAGTGAAGTAATTAACTGTGATCCCCAAAACGAAAGCTCGAAAATCATTCATTTGCTTACAGCTGCACTTACCAATCATAATGTCTGCAGTAGAAAACTTTCATTGTGACTAAATGAACTTTAAATACTTTTAGTTTATTTAGTATTTTACATATCAGAACTATTTTATTAAAATATTAATGTTCGTGATCATATAGTATTTTTGTATTCGGTCATCTGAGAAATTGATGATGAAGTATTTCACAACTGAAAGCTGGTATCTCGGAGACGTGTTTGTGCAACTGAATCTAAAACGATCTTTAAGTTATTATTTTTTCTAATAAAATAAGTAGGTTAGACAATGCAAATTATTTGCGTTGTATATTAAATATTACTATAATAAACGACTAAATGTAGCCATGGAGGTTAATACTCGTTGTCCAGTGTTAGTTTTTTCAAAAAAAACCGTTGTATAACTGTTTTGAAATATGTATAGTGTATTTTGAAATATGTAACTGGGAAATTGCATGACTTTATTTATGTAATTAAATGTATATACAACAATTAATGTAAAACTGTTGGTTGATTTAATATTTATATTCAAATATTTACTATAATATAACTCGCGATCACCGCCATTTTGTAATTTTCAACAGGAACAGTCCCTCCTCCCTGAAATAAAGCTAAAGCGGATTGGTCAGCTTGATCCCGCAGGGCGGTGCAGGGGTCGGAAAACTCTGGTAAAGTTCGGCTCAGGATATCGCTCATTTTTGTGCAAGCGACGGTACACGTTTATTTACAATTACTATACAATATTTTCACTCCCCTGGAAACTACCGCTGCATTTCACAGCACTGCAATTCCTGAGGCAAGCCGCACCAGCCTGACGCAGAGTACCTCAGCGTGCTAAACCGTAGCGCCCCTCCAGTTGCTAAACTCTTTCGTCTCAAACTCGAATGAAGCAGTTTCCTCCACTAGCCCCTATGGCGAGGAATCACATGAGAGACCCCCCACGCTGAAGATCCGCGGACCGCCTCACCTCATTACTGAGTTATGGTGCCATTGCAAACTGGCGCCCGCCGCCAGCTGCATGCCGACCTGCCTTCACAGATCATTCTGCGCTAGCTGACCCCTGGGTTTCCAGGCACGGCCCCGGCGACTGCCCCCTCCCAAGGCGACAGAGCTCCGGATGCCCCGGCAGCCCGGCGCTTGGACCAACATCTCCCCCTCGCCGGTCACACGCCTTGGGCCATCCGATGGGCAAAATGCTATGACGTTACACTTACTGACCCCCAAGGATCAACCATAGGTCTGGACCAGGCATGTCAAGGTCGCGGGTAAGGTAATTCTTACTAAGAGCTCGCGGGCACTGCGTCTAGAGAAATTGGCGCGAGATTTAAAAGAAAGGGTTGTACAAACTCTTCTGATGTGGCGGTACGTCATTGGATACGTGACCTATAACAGTCTTTGGGAGAAGTTACTTGACAATTATGGTCAAAAATGTAGTTATATTAATTCCCATTTTCTCTTTAAGGCACAGAAATGAACAATGAAAATGAAATAATACATCAGTTCGATTTTAAATTCTCAATTCAGAGTAAAATTGAAAAATTTGAATCAAAAGAATCTTGATTTTGTAATCCTGTTTACTTCAATGTGATATAAAAACATGAACTTTCTACTTTCAGGTTAGAAGGTTTAACAAACCAATATTCTTGTCTGTTGAAAGCACTGTTCATCCGTAAGCGAGAATTTTTAACTTATAGAGACTTGTTAATTTATTTAACTTTATTGCTAAATAAAATAAATAACTGTATAATTTAATAACAAAACACAAAATAAAAAAGGGAGAAAAGAATCCGCCATTCAAACATATTCCTGTCACTTAGCAAAGATGTTAATGTATGGAGAATTTAGAAATAAAATAAACATCAAATAGTAATAAGTAGTGAAGGATATAAACATAATGCAATTCCTGGTTATTTGATAGAAAAAAAATTTGGCAAACATGTTTTCGCGTGAAGCCACTATTCACTGCCTCGCGCTGCTTCAGTTTGCTCATGTACATCCCTTTCTGGATTTTAAGGAGAAATAAGAGCGGAAAGGGGAAGTTGCTGGTGCCCTTACAAGTGCCGGGCTCCCCAGGAGGGCAAGTACGAGTAGGTCGTTCGGGCGCGGTTTGACGTGCGTGGCCTACACTTCCTTTCTCCTTGCTCTCTCTGTGGTAATGATCTCATACAAGTGTGGCATCACTCTACTTTGTGTCACGCTTCTTTTAACTTTTCTGTTAGGACTCCCATGATCTCTAGTCTAGGAACGGTAACGAAAGTTACACCAATCAGAGGTGTAATACAAGCCGAGACGAGGGCTAATAGAGGCACGTCTCGAACAGAGCCTGTGGGATACATCGGTCCCCTATAGTAGTAAGCCTTGCCTAGTAATGAGGTGCTCTGAATAGGTGATCAGGAGTCCTTACCTACGCACGGGAACGAAAGGTTTTATGAACTCAAAACTCTACCTGAAAGCGAGTAAAAAATTTAACTAGTGCTACAACAGCACATAATTTTTTGTATTATTCGTAACGGTTATGTTATGATACTTTAACGTCTAACCGACTGACATATCGGCCGTCATTTTCAAAAACTCCTAACCAATCGTAGGTTTGCTAGAGTATAATACATATCTTTGCTTTTAATTTCAAAAGTCGAAATGAAAATGGCTTTCTACCATTGATTTAATGGTATTGTGATCTATTCTTACAAACATTTTCAGAAAAAGCCAGCAAACAACTTTTTACTTTCAGAGGAAGGATAGGAGATAGGAAGCCGGCATCACCTGGTGAGAGACGCACGCTCTACCAACTCAGCTAGCGTCTTCCAAACTAGCACATGCAATTGTGCACGGTGCTATAATATTCTCAATTGTCCACCGATTATAGAACTCGAAATTTCGCGAAAACTATTATTTTCAAAAACTTGTACATGAAACGATTTGTAGATCTAATATTTAGGAATATTTTGCTTTATATAAAATGTCTCTAGCTTCAATACAGGTTGTCTTTCGTAATTAATGCCTTATTTGTACGCGGCGAGACTCAGGCTATGAGGTCCGCTCTTCCGTCTGACCACGCAAATTTCGCTACGCTCATTTCACCAGCTAGCGGAGAAAGGAGGTATTATCTTGGGTGTCGAAACAGGCGGATCTCAATTTTGCTCAGAGGCTTCTTTTAGGCTTGAGGATCTTTAACATGCAGTAAATCTACTTCATGGGACAGCCGGCTTTACTTCCCCTCCGAAAGAAGACGTACGAAGGATTTTTAGGCCCTTAAAATCCACGGCTTCGATCGGGTTTCAACCCGCAAACTCGGGTATATCAGTGCGGTACGCTGACCTAACGGTCAGCGCACCGGACTGTTGTACCGGAACCACCGAATCACCAATCGTAATTCGTAAGAGTTTCCCTTCCAATAACTTCTGAACCATTGCAGCTACCGAGATGCGGTTTTCACTTGAAAGCATGCGAAAGGCACGTAAGATGATATTAAACTACAGCTTTTTCACATTAAGAGATATCAAAACAATTTTTATTTTCACGTCCTTACGAAGGTACTTAGTTGTGTAATCAAGCGCCAGAAAACGGCGAATTTTCGTCAGAAAAACTCAAAAACTGCACCAAAGTTTTTTTAAAATATTTTCCATGGATAAAAGAAGAGATGCTTACAAGAATGACGCGGGTCTCATTTTTGTTAAACTCTGAATGTTCGAAAATTACAAATTTAGAATAATGGGAAAAATATATGATATTGCAGCACCACTAGTTTTTTTCTTTTTAAGGAGCTCTACGGATTTCTTCAACCACTGATAACAAGCGTGAAGAGACGAGATCATTCATACAAATATTTCCGTCTATTATATAATATTTTGGAGAAAATTAGGGTTTTCCGATTACGCCGACTCTTAACAATTTGCCACTACTGCGCGGGGAAACGCTCATTAGGGCCATTCCGTTCATTGTCATTCATGTCTGGTTGCGTTTGACATTACGGGTGGAACACTGACGATAACGAAATTCAATTTTCTCTCAATAATACTGAATAATGGAGATGCCTTATATTATGCCGCAGAGATATGATTTGTAGTATTTTAGTTTTGGAGAAATTGAATAATCTTTGACTTTTACTCTCTCGCTTACTTCGTAAGAAAATTTTCAGAAAACTTTATTGCCTTACCCTAGTAACGGAACGAAAAAGAGGATAAATCCTGTTTCTATATACAGTAAATTACTTCCTCTAACACGTGGGGGTAACCAGAATCCATGTTTTGTGGGCCCTTAATACCCAAAAATCGATTAACGGGAAAACGTCCGTCTGTTTCTGGTCAATACTAATGCCCAAACCATTCTTCGATTTTCTCCAAAATTTATATTCCCCAATTGATATGAACAAACTCGAGGCTTTGGGAGATTCACCCGGATATTTTGATTTTTGAGGGTACTTTACATAAAGCCTCAAAAACTTGTTCAAAGTTTTCTCAAAAAAGTTTGTTCTCTCAAAAAGTTCTCTCAAAATCTTCAAATTTTTACACTAAACTTTTCTCATCGAAAAGCGTAAATGACACTTATGAGAATGGTGCAGGTCTCATGTTAGTTGAATTCCAGATTTTTCAAACAAATGTTTGCAAAATGTTGCAAAAAAGCAGTATTTCGACAACTTCCTGCAACTATAATATTAAAGACGGCGATTAAAAAAAATCTGTTCCTTAAAACAGAATTTGAAATAAGGTCATATACCGTTTTTTGAATATATGAGAAGTTTCCGTGTAATTGCGTACTAAATATAGGCAATTTTTATTTTTTTAAAGATTTTGTTTCTAAAATGGCACCAAATTTTTCCTTTAAATTCTCTCCTCGTTAAAAAGATGGTGCTCATTTTCGGCGAACTTTTTGTATTTTCGAAAATTGAAAAAAGTTAACATTTCGAAGCTACAAAATTGAAAATAGTGACATTTGCTGTAGACAAAGTTCGTTTTAAAAACGTAGCTCTTTACAAAAGGTCGTGTATTGTAATTTAAGAAACAAACTGTAGTTTTCGCATAATTTGGGTTTGAAATTATGCTATTCATAAAAAAAGCATTTTCTCGAAAACCGGTTCGATTTTTCTTTAATTTTTTTCTCGTATTAAAGAAGGGACACTTTAAAGAATGGCTCAGTTATAATTTTCGTTGAACTCTCTGAATTTTCGAAAATGGCAAATTTAGGAATAATGCAAGTGTTTTCATCTGCAATGGATTAAGTATATGAAGTTACATCAATGATGTATCTTTAACAATGATATTTCATGTGTTAATCTTTTAAAATTAATACTGTGTAAAAATATATTTTTGGATCGTTATTGATATTGCACACCACCACACAATTGAATATTTTCTGTTAGCAGAGGCACCCAAAATTGGCCTTCTATGTGGCCGGGGTCTCGGCGATCGCGGTCGAGTCCTTGATCTAGAAGGGGTGACAAAGGGGTTTTCTCAATGGACAACGTTGCATATCGTTAGAACGGAATCATTACACGGAATCATTAGAACGCCGCGACCTCTGGGCTAGATAAACCAGATTATTTAAAAAGATTTGATCACAAATATGAAAACAAGAATACAAAGAACGGACGTAGGGAAATTCTCCTTTGTAAACAGAACTATCCTAGATTGGAAGGATTTACCTTCGGCAGTTTTTGAACCCTTTCCTTGCAAAATGTTAGAGATAGGATTGAGCCTAATTATTCATAATGTGGAATATTGACGTATGGATATTGCATCTCTTGTTTCTTAATTTTCTTCTGTTTAAGGTATGGTAAAGATTGATAAAAAGGAGCCGAAAAAGTAACACTATATTTTCTGAGGTATCTGGTGGTCTTGGAAAAAATTAGCATAACACCGTGAACAGGAAAATAATATATGATTTAAGAGGGAGGGAGGGGATTCTTCGCAAAATATTGAACCCCACGCCACCTGGACACCCCTGTTTGCAAGTCCGTCCCAAAGTTGCTACGTGCGCCGATCCCCTTGGCACGGAAACCGTGCGCACAATGGCGGGACTCGCTGGAACGAAGAACAGTTCGGCTCGCAAGACAATGGTCCCTCAAGTCCCAAGAACTTGGCACAATATGTGCAAGCTATATAAGCGCGTTCTCTTCCCCTGATTGCTTGCTTGCTCCCTCCACAAACTTGCAGCATACCGCTCCGCGTTTCGCGATCTCCGTGCCAGAGCCGAGTCCAGAGTTCGCTCGCAGCGCGACGTGGCTCCGGTGCAGCCCGAGAGGGCGTTCCCTGCTAGCGCGCCTCCACCAATGCAAACCAGCCACTGAGCATTGCTCAACACACCAACTGGAGACAGCGCATTACAAGAAATTACAGAACACAACCGCATCCAATGCACGTGTGTTCATTTCATACAAATTTCCAGATAAATGAAAAGCAAACGCGCTACACACATTTATGTGCCAAGTAAAATATTTTGTGCTACATAACTGTTTCTATATAGTTAGAGACTATACCAACCATCAAAAAGGAAAAAAACAAAACATTACAATTACAAATAATGCATTAGTTTACATTTGTATTGTACGATTTTAAAAATGCCTGATATGCCTGTAACAAGTAATGTAATTAAGCAGAAGCTTAATTACATTAATCTTTTGAATCAACGCCTCCCATCTCGAATAGGTTTAGGTCCAGTTTCCCGGACCCATTGACAAAATAAGATGGCCACTTGTTTTGCTTCCGGATGAAAATGTAGTTTCACTTAGCACATATTTAGTTAAGTTCTCCTTTTGCTAGTTGTGATAGAAGTAGAATTGCATGTGTGCGTTGCTATCTTGTTAGAAAATGTTGTGAATAGATTTTGTAGATGGCGCAATATCGTATGGATTCATAACACAGCTATTCTATGTGTAACATTCAATAACGGGTCGGCCCGGTGGCCGAGGTCGCTAAGGCAGTAGTGGGACCGAATGGTCGCGGATTCGAGCCTCGCCTCGGGGTTCGATCCCCGCCTCGGGCGTGGTTGTATTTGTGTTCGTCCTTTCACCCCTTATCATCACCATATCGTTTCATGTTCATAGTTACCATACCGTTAATACCAATAGTGGTCGCTAATGACCTAGATGTTGGTGCGACCTTAAATAACCAATTAAAAACGGATTTAAAACGTATTTTTTGTAGAATTCAAAAACGCATTTTTTTTATCATCCAGTCAGGTTGTCCAGTGATTGTAAATTTTATACATATTTTTAAGGAATGCGTAGTAATATGGTGTTTTCTTACAAAGCCTCTTTGTATAAGATCGGGTGTATAAGTCGGGTGTATTTGAATTTGTTTCAGTAATTCGTTGAAATGCGATATTTTATTTGAAGAACTTGACATATTCAGTCTCCTCTGACATATCAGTCTGTCCATGTGCTTCGTTCAGTCTTTGAAAGTCCTTCGTAATGTGAAGAAGCATTTTCCGAGCGCTCCGAGCTCATCTACAGGTAGTTTAGAAGTAAGGAGTCGTCGGCCGCATATATCCCGGTTTACGGAGCTCGCATGAGGCGATGAAAGTAGTGAAATTACCACATACATTATTATTATTATTATTATTGTTGTTGTTGTTGTTGTCATTGTTATTTTTATTGTTATACATTATTTTTCTCGGTATTTGCCGGATTTTTATTTGACTTTGTGTCGGGTCAATAACCAAGACACAGGTCAATTCATGTTTCGTCGCAATTTAGGAATTTCCGAACAATCTTGCATGTGTTTAAGATGATCGATTTTTGCATAATATTATAGGTATATTTTGGTATTTGAATAAGTTCCAGATTTTTATGGATGTTATTTGGTATATCTCCTGTGCACGAAATGACCAGAGGAACAATATGAACTTTTTGGAGATGCCATAGTGCCTTGACTTCAGCTGCTAGTTCTGTATACTTTGTTATTTTTTCTTCATGTGCTGTTTGAAGATTGTTTGTGGAACAGTTATATCAATCAGGAAGCCAATCTTTTGCCGTTTGTCTACAAAAGTTATGTCTGGTCTGTTATGGTGAATAGTTTTATCTGTAATAATTTCTCTGTCATAGTACAACTTAAAGTTTGAATTTTCAAGTACAGTATCGGGAACATATTTGTAATATGGGCAGGTCATTTCTTGTAGGTTGGATTTCGCTGTCAGTTTCTGGTGAATAATATTTGCAACTTGATTGTGCCTATAGGTGTAATCTGTATGGGCCATTAATTTGCATCCTGTTGTGATGTGCTGTATGCTCTCAACTGTTGTATGGCATTTTCTACATTTGTCATTATTGTTTGTTTGAGGATATGCTTCCTGTAACTTTTAGTGTTGATCATGGCACCATGAACCCTTCTGTTTCGCCAAACAGATTACCGTATTTTAGCCAAGTGTTTGAGCTTTTGAGTCTACTGAGGTTGCTTGAATCATTTGCATGGCGTCCATGGAGTTCTTTTCTTGACCACATGTCTATTTTGCAGTTATTGTCTGTAACCCGCGGAGAAATGTCCAGCTGTTTGGGTTAAGAGGGGTTAAGCTGTTAAGGTTAAGAGGGGTTAATTTAGTACCTGCTTGAACTATTGCAGCGTGTAGTTCTGAGATTGCCTGTTTCTCATAATAAAAGTTCCTTAATGAATGGATTTGTTTGTAGACAAGTTCTTTAGATCTATTAGGCCTCTTCCTCCCTCATTTCGTGGGAGTGTCACTCGTTCTATTGCGCTATTTGAATGGTTATGTCTGAATTTTGTCAAAATTGTGCGGACATCCAGAGACTTACGTCTCTGGATGTCTTCGAGGTCTGTGTCGCTCCACGGTATAATTCCAAATAAGTACGTTTATACTGGTACTGCAAATGTGTTGATTGCTTTTATCATATTACCTGTTAATTTGGTTTTCAGGAGTGCAGTGATTCTTGATTTGTTAGAGATTGTTTGATTGCCTTGTCTGTGATTGCTGCTTGATCGAATCCTAAATACTTATAATTTCTTCATCGCCCATTGCCTGTATTGTCGTTTGATCACTGAGTGTGCTGTCTATCTTCTGTAACTTTCCAGTTTTGTCTACGTGAAGGGTCTTACATTTGTCAGTACCAAAACTCATATGAATGTCTTCAGAAAAAGTTCGTGTTATTTCAAGGAGATATTGAAGCTGTCTGTCTGTTGAACTTTAAAGTTTAATGTCATCCATATATTTCAGATGTGATATGGTGTGGATAGTCTTCTTATTTTTACGAATTTGGAAGCCATAGTGAGTACTGTTAAGTTGTGTTGATAGGGGATTTAGAGCCAGACAGAACAACAATGGGCTTAAAGAATTTCCTTGGAAGATTCTCCGCTTAATTCTGATCTCTTTTGTTGAGATTGTTAACTCTTGCTGCCTTAAGGACAATGTTGTTCTCCAATGAGTCATGATATGTTCCAGAAAGTTGATGATGGTTTCGTTAATTTTGTATATGCGGAGAAGTTCAATAAGCCAACTGTGAGGAACGCTATCAAATGCTTTCTTGTAGTCAATGTATGCCAGGTGCAAGTTTCTATGTTTTTTTGTGCTTGTTGGAGAATGACCATATCTGTTAGAAGTTGTTCTTTACATCCTTTATGTAATCGACCGCAACCTTTCTGTTGTTCTGTCATTATTTCTCTGTCCTCAATATAATCTTGCATTTTACTTGTAATGCATGAAGTCAAAATTTTGTACATTGTGGGAAGGCAAGAGATTGCACGGTCTTGAGATGGGTTCTGTGTGTCTCTTCTTTTGGGTTTCATGTATGTAATGCCTTTGGTTAAAAATTAAGGCATGTCTTCTGGGCTGTTAATGACTTGTCTGAAGCACTGAGCCAGCTTACGGTGAAGCGTTGTAAACTACTTGTACCAGAAATTGTGAATGTGTTCTGAACCCGGAGCTTTCCAGTTGTGGGTTTTTGCAATTGCAGTACTGACGTCTTTTACTGTGATCTCTTGATATAACATTGGATCTATATTTTGAACATAATTAATTTCGTCCTTAATCCAGTGTGCCTCACTATTGTGATGACTAGTTTCTGACCAAATGTTTGACCAGAACTGTTCTAAATTTTGTTGATCTGGTGCACCGTTGTTCTCTTGTTGGAAATTACAATTTTGTCTGAGTTGTTGATAGAACACTTTTTCATTCTGATGAAACACTGAATTTTGTTGTTTACGTTTTGTTGCTTCTTTGTATCGTCTCAGTCTGTGATTTCAAGTTTGTTTTTTGTTAATTGTTTCATTTACCTGTCTGAGATACTGAATTTGATTTTTGAGTCTTTGCTGCCATGGTGGTTTCTTATTTTTCTTGATTGACTTCCCTTTTTCACTTTCTGACTGATTCTTTAATTTAAAACCAGATTTTAAAGCTACGGTAGCAGCTGCACAGTAAACTATAGCATGTATATCAGTTAATGTATCTTCTTCTTTGATCTGGCAGGGCATTTATATATTGAATAATTTGAACAAGCCTATTGTTTCTATTGCTGTTGAGTTTAGGAATTCTGGGGCAAAGTGTTGGATCTAATCCCGAGTACTTGAGAAAAAAGTTCCTGGTATATGTCAATTACGTCTGATATGTTGTCTTCCTTGGCACCTGGTGTTGATGGATCCTGATTTGCTTCAGCTAATTGGGTTGAATTTGGAACTTCCTGTGAATCTGTGACAGTTTGTGTCAAGTGGCATCCATTACTGGCGGAAGAGATTTCTGCTGCTACTTCCTGTTTAATTTGTTCCAACCTTACTTTTGGGATTAGATTGTTTTTAAGTATAGCTCTTTTCTGATATACGAGCCTCTGATCTGTGACGCCAATATGAGGAAATCTTTCTCTGAATTCAGCATGCAGAGATTGTCTGTATCCAATCATTTCTGTTTCTAAACGTGTGGCTCTGTAGTAGACGCGCATAATACACTCATTTAAGTTATTTGTCCACTTCATACGTTGCCTCACTTTCCCCGCCTTGGTGGTTGCGAGCAGCTGCTCGGGGAAAACACTGTCGGCAGGTGAAGCCACAGATTGTTGGTTGCTTCTTTGGGATTTGGCTGTAGTTTGTTCGGGTGACCCGGTAGGCGCCCGCCTGTTCAGTGTCCTACCACCGGTGGCTCGCATGCTGTCACGCCCGGCCCCGGCTCCAGACGTACCCCGGCGCTACCCGGGCAGCGGCTCTTTTTCCGAGGCCTTTGACTTTTAAACGTCTCTCCATATAAGTATGGGTAATTGCCCTTTCCCCAAGCACCTTTATAATCGGTGACAATTGCTTGTCTTCCACGTGGCACAGTTGTTGTTGCTGACATGTAGGGTTGGACTTACGAAGATTTGCAGGAAAAGGGGAAGGGAAGGAGGTGGGATATCATGGAAGTTCGTATTTCACCTGAAGAAGGGAAAAGACGAAGGACAATTTAGGACAGGGGCAAGAGGGATAATGAGATGTATAAATTTCACAGGAAGGGACAGCGGACAGCTGCTCCGGTTAGTCTCCTCTTACGACAGGGAGAGATCCCGTGGTGCTATTCTAGTAAAATCCCCGGTCACCACACGAGATTTATTATTATTATTATTATTATTATTATTATTATTATTATTACTATTTCTGTACTTTTCTCAGTAAGCATTGAGAACCATTCATCTATTCATACGACTTAGGCTCTAGCAAATGCAACTGGTAATGACAGATCTGAGGAAAGACGGAGAAGAAATTCATCTTTGTCCGTCCTTCAATTTAAAAATGTTCGCACAATATGGCAAGTCTGTAGGATTAAAGCTTTTTGGATGGTTATGCAGATTCCTTTTGATAATCCTATTTTTGTAAGAACTGAAGCAAATCGGTCTGTCACCACTCCTGTGGCTGAGATGATTATTGGCACTATTTCAACCTTACTCAGTTGTCAAACATGTTGGATTTCTGCTGCCAAATTCTGGTATTTTGAAATCTTCTCCGATTCTGTCTTGTTCAGGTTTTTTGTCAGTGGACAGACCATATCTATGATTGTTGCATACTTTTGTATTTTATTGATAACTACTATGTCCGGGCGATTATAATCCACAGTCTTATCAGTGACAATACGCCTATCCCAGTAGAGTACTATTTCACTATTTTCTATAACCGGTGAAGGTGAATATTTGTAGAATGGTGGAGGGTTCTCAATTAGTCTATAATTTGATGCCAATTGTCTATGGATTATTTTGGCTACTTGATTGTGCCTCCCTAGATATGCAGTGTTGGCAAGAACTGGGCAACCTGCAATCACATGGTCGATGGTCTCATTTGGTTGATTACACATTCTACAGACATCTTTTATACTGCTCTTCAGTATGTGTTTATCATAATTGCGTGTTTTTATTACCCCATCCTGAATTGCTATTATAAATCCTTCAGTTTCAGGAAATAAATATCCTATTTTCAACCACAGGAGAGAAGAGACTTTATCAACTGATGGGTTATTTAAGAGATTAGGATATTTTCCATGAAGGGTCTTGTTCTTCCAATCTGTCTGCATGTTACATATCTGGGAAACAATTTCAGTGTTGGTTTCAGTCTTCTGGAGATTTAGAGCTGAATAGTTTGCATCTACAGCAACTACATTCTTCAGTAACACACTATCCGAGGCGTGATAGTACATTCGCATTTCCTTTTCTTGTGACCTGCACAGATTGAAGATATTAAGTAGGCCTCTACCTCCTTGGTTTCTGGGAAGATAAAGCCTTTCGACAGCGCTCTTGGGATGATGTATTCTGAATTTTGTGAGGGTGGTTCCAGTAATCGTATCCAGTTCCCGAAGGTCTGTGTCTGAATATTTCACGATACCAAAGGAATATGTCAATACTGGGACAGCATAGGTGTTAATAGCACTTATTAGATTCCTAGAGTACACTTTTTTGTTCATCAACTTTGTGATTCTTGATTTGTACCTTTCCTTGAATATCGACTTCATACTTGTGTGGTTCACTCGTCTATTTTGTTGGATACCAAGGTATTTATGTGTCGTGGTACAAAAGCTGTCGAAATGTTGTTGTTGTTGTTGTTATTATTATTATTATTATTATTATTATTATTTCTATTGTTTATTTTTTAACTATTATTTCTTTTATTTCATCTTATTAACTTTTTATTCTAATGGGCTAATTTCTTTTCATTCTATTAATTTCATTGTATTTATTGATTTTTAGTAGATCATTTTTCAAAATAGTAAAGTTTAGTCATGCTACTTTTAAACCCTGTAATATTTTTATTTTTCGTCAAATAGTTATCTACTTGGTTTTTACATTCTTCATAATTAATTTACCACAGTATTGTAGTTGATCTTATTTCCATACTAGGGGAACAGCAGGCCTGTTCTGCCTTTCATCTCCCACTTTCTCCTTCCCTTTCCGTCCATTCTATTCTCCGTGTCCCTCTTCCCGTCTCTCTCTCTCCGTCTCTCTCTCTCCGTCTCTCTCTCTCCGTGTCTCTCTTCCGTCTCTCTCTCTCCGTCTCTCTCTCTCCCTCTCTCTCTCCGTCTGCTCTCTCTCTCCGTCTGTCTCTCTCTCCGTCTGTCTCTCTCTCCGTCTGTCTCTCTCTCTCTCTCTCTCTCTCCGTCTGTCTCTCTCTCGTCTGTCTCTCTCTCGTCTGTCTCTCTCTCTCCGTCTGTCTCTTCTTCTCTCTCTGTCTGCTCTCCTTCTCTCTCTCTCTCTCTCTCTGTCTTCGTCTCTCTTCTCTCTGTCTGTCTCTCTCTCGTCTCTCTCTCGTCGTCTTCTCTTCTCTGTCTGTCCTTTCGTCCTCTCTCTCGTCTGCTCTCTCTCTGTCTCTCTTCCGTCGTCCTTCTCTCTCTCTCTACTCCGTCTGCTCTCTCTCTCTCTCGTCCTGCCTCTTCTCTACTCCTGTCCGCTCTCTCTCTCTCACCGTCCGCTCTCTCTCTCTCACTCCGTCCGCCTCTCTCTCGTCCTCTCCCTCCGTCCCTCTCTCTCTCTCACCTGTCCGTCTCTCTCTCACTCCGTCCGCTCTCTCTCTCACTCCGTCCGTCCTCTCTCTCACTCCGTCCGCCTCTCTCTCTCTCACTCCGTCCGCTCTCTCTCACTCCGTCCGTCTCTCTCTCTCTCCGTCCGTCTCTCTCTCACTCCGTCTGTCTCTCTCTCACTCCGTCGTCTCTCTCTCACTCCTGTCTGTCTCTCTTCAGTCCGTCGTCTCTCTCCCTCCGTCCGTCTGTCTCTCTCACCGTCTGTCTCTCTCTCACTCGTCTGTCTCTCTCTCTACCTGTCTCGTCTCTCTCTCTACCTGTCCGTCTCTCTCTCTCACTCTGTCTGTCTTCTCTCACCTGTCCGTCTCTCTCTCCTCTGTCTCTCTCTCACTCGTCTCTCTCTCTCTCACTCCGTCGTCTCTCTCTCTACCTGTCAGTCTCTCTCACCTGTCTGTCTCTCTCTCACCTGTCTGTCTCTCTCTCTCGCCTCTCTACCTGTCAGTCTCTCTCTCTCCGTCAGTCTCTCTCTCACTCCGTCAGTCTCTCTCTCACTCCGTCTGTCTCTCTCTCACTCCGTCTGTCTCTCTCTCACTCCGTCTGTCTCTCTCTCACTGAGTCTGTCTCTCTCTCACTCAGTCTGTCTCTCTCACTCAGTCTGTCTCTCTCTCTCACTCCGTCTGTCTCCGTCACTCCGCTGCAATACGAATCCCTGGCGTGTCGTTGTCGGTACGTCTGCACAGTTCCGCTGCTAACCTCAGAAAGAACTTTTTTTTCCGTCTGACTACCACTATCTCGCACTATCTATCGTCTCGCACTATCGTCTCGCACTATCTATTGTGGCGATCTCTATTGACCTAATTTTCAGTTAGCATTCTTTCGTATTCTTCCTCGTTGGCGCGCGTTCGAACTGCTCATTTCTCTCGCTCTCTTATGTTTCATGTGACACGTTTTCGAAGCAGTTCAGAAAACGGACGGTCACAGTAGTTTTCATCTGTGTAACGTATACATTCCTAATGCATTTCAGCTAGAATCTCGCCACCTAGACAATTTATACTCACAAACATCTGGCCCAGTACTGATAGTCGGTGATTTCAATAGTCACAACTTGATTTGGGGATCAAGCAGAACAGATCATAGAGGGAAAATTGTTGGTGAATTTGTGAATGAAGATCTTATGGTCTTGAACGATTGAAGAAAATCTACATACTTCAATGGGGGTAGCGGCAACTCATCTTGCATCGACCTATGCATCTGCACTGCAACTTTAGCGAGATATTTTTATAATATTTATTCTTAAATTTTATTTACATAGATAACGTGTGGCCTAGCTTAGAAACTAGATACTTACAAACTAATCTAACTCTACTTTGTCTTACATCCTGACTTAATTTAACAACGAACATTAATTACATTAATTACAGTAAGCAGTACATACACATGTAACACAACGTGGTACGTGATGGAGGACATTCACAACAGTGATCATTATCCTATAACACTGTCATATGGGAATTCGATTATTCCTGAGGGCATCTATATGCCCAGATGGATATTTAAAAAGGCCAACTGGAAGTCGTAACAAGACATCATTGTGGACAAAGTTCAGAACCTCAAGAAATTGAACATCGACGATTCAGTGCAAATAAACGATATTGTGAGCAACTTTACAGAACTTATACTGTCGACAGCGCATGTGACTATACCCAAAACAAGAATTACTAAAAGTAAGAAGAAACTACCTTGGTGGACAAAGGAATGTGAAGAAGCGGTTATGAATTATAAGCATTGGTTTAATGTATTTAAGAAACATAACACAAATGAAAATCAATTCAGGTTTAAATCAGCACGAGCCACGGCAAGAAGAATCATAAAACAATCTGAGAGGAGCTGCAGGAAGGAATACATCCTTAAACAGTAAACTGAACTACATGGAGGCTTGGAATAAAATAAACGCTATCGATGGAAAATTCAGAACAAATTACCCGAAGTCTATATATACGCCAGACGGACAATTCATTCAGGACCATATTGCAAATAATTTTGCAAATAAAATATCATATTGCAAATAATTTTGAAAAGTTTTTCGCCACAAATTCTAGTGATGCGAATCTTGCGGATAGCTTCACGAAACATAAAGAGGAAACTGAGAGATCTCTCCTAAATTTGGAAGTAGAAGAAGATGAAATAGATGATTCCATACAACTGAATGCACCCATTACGCTCCGAGAACTTAAGGTCAATATACGTCAACTTAAAGACACCAACGCCGGTCCTGACGGAATACCTAACATATTTATCCGGATGCTTCCTGAAGAAGCTATCAGTATTCTTTTAGACATTTACAATTATCTATATTTAAACAATGTCTTCCCACAAAAATGGTCAGAAGCGGTTATTGTTCCAATTCACAAGCCTGGTAAGGACACATTTTTAATAAACAGCTACAGACATATTGCCCTAACGTGTTGCCTGTGTAAATTACTTGAGAAGGTAGTGAACCACAGACTTAATTGGTGTCTAGAAAAACATCAGCTAATATCGCCTCATCAAAGTGGTTTCCGCAATAACCGATTTGCCTTAGACAGCTTTGTAATAACTGAGAACGGCATCTACAATGGATTCGTTGTTCATGTGGTTAACACGTTCACAGTGGTACTAAGCCTCGACATCGAAAAGGCATATGAGATGGTTTGGTGCCAGCGTATTATGGACAAAATAACGAAACATGGAATTAAAGGCAACGTAGCTAAGTTCGTGCATACCTTCATTAAAGAACGTTACATTAATGTCAGAGTAAGAGGAGCCTTATCAGAAATATATATATATATATATATATATATATATATATATATATATATATATATATATATATTATAACACGCCCACCTACTACCTTCCAGCCGGTGGCGATGAAGCGTGAAACTATGAATGCTCGTGAAGCGAGCTTTGAATTCTCAGGAAGCAGGATCTTTCGGGTATGAGAAAGGTCTGAACCCTTGACACAATGAATTATATAAAATTCTGGTAAAATGAGCATATATTCAGTAAACAAATTACACAGTGGCACAAATATACAATAAGTATGTATTTTACGTAGATGGTCACTCCAAAGAAAACAGAAACAAAAAGAACAGAAATAACACAACCATAAGAGAATGTATAGGCGTCACCTTGACTGCCTGATTACTTCAATACGCACTATTTACAATACTTTTGCTTTGACCTCCTTCTCAATTATTTCGTGTACCTCATTTAACTGTGGTTAATCTAAAGTTTTCTCCGTGCACGGCCCTTTAAGTGATTCTCTACAATTATTCTATTATAGACTTCACAGAGGTCAGCCTTGAGCTGCGCATTTATTACAACGCTGATAACTCTAGCACAAGAATAAACGTGACACACACGTTACTAAATCGTACCCTTTATAAAATTATAGCAACAGATTATTCCTGACATCATACAATGGAAACAATACTTTCAATAAGATTACTTTTACATTACTTGAACAATTATAATTTACTTTAGAAAAGTTGTACAAGGTATGGCATTCAACGAATTTACTGGTGCGTACAGCGAATGAAATCAAAACTGCCGCTCATACATTCGCAATATTTCCCCAGTAACTATTGGTAACTTTCACCTATTTTAGGACGCTACGCCTGGTGTTTAACACTACACAGTTTCCCAACAAATTGTCGCATAGAAGTTGCCAGTTCTTTACCTCGACATTTCCTTCCCGCTCGCCGTCAGTTAACCTTGGGGGTTCGGCCGCTCGCAGTCCTCGCCACGTCACTCGACTGGTTTGATGTCCCGCGGTCGCACCTCTTCTTTCGCTCGATCTCAGGATGACGCCACACGTCCAAATTCCAAACCTTTCTCTCGTCCTCGGGCTCGTACCATCCACGTATGTGGTCCAAGTCCTTCTCGCCTACGCTTGAGTGTTGGAGTCGTCCTTCTGCCGGCTGCCGCGTACCCGTTGCTCGCGCTTCCAGTTTTAATTAACTAACGTGCTTGAATTGACTACTTCTAGCACTCGGCCGACATACCACACTTTGAGCGTGCGTGGTCGTGGCGTACAAAATTAAATACTGGATTTTGTTCAGAGTCCTTCTGCGCGAATTTACTTCGATGATGAAACTATTTTAAGTTCGAGCAGTCATAACGCTTGCTTACTCGTTTATAAAGCAAGTAAAATTATACTCCTGCACTAACCGATTACTACCGCTGAAGAATTTAGTTGAGTCGCCGTCGCTGTCGAAGTCGTAAGAGAGCTCTACCGAAGTGCGTCACGGTATTTATGCAACTCCGCCTGGGGAAAAATTTCTGGAGGGGTGGAATTTTCTCCTCCTTCGCGCCCTCTCGAGAAAATATTATCCGCTAACTTTGGACATCGGATGCGAAAACCTGCGGGTAGATGTCGCCTTCTCGGACCTTCGCTCCGCCGCGTACCCTATTTCTCAGTTCTCTGGTCTTTCTAGTGGCTTATGGTGGCGTTACAGGTTCGTATAACCCGTGACGTCACAATATATATATATATATATATATATATATATATATATATATATATATATATATACCGCAGGGCTCTGTGTGATCTTGTTTCTGTTGATAATAAATGAACTGCAGACCAAAATCAAACCTCCCGCGCTACTAAGCATGTATTTATATATTTATTTATTTATTTATTTTACGTCAAAAAACAGTTAAAAACTGCGTATGACGTGCTATGGGAAAAAGTGAATTGTGTGCACATTTTCAAAATTCTGTGATCCCTACACTATGTCATATACAACAACTTAAATTTTGAATTAAATTTTAATTTTAAAGGGAAAAAAAACCCAAAAATTTATTTTCAAGGACTAATTGATAATTTGAATAATTATATTTCCCACTGAATTCTAGAAGACGTGCACAGAAAATGAAGTTACATTTATGTCCAGAAGCAAAACAAGGCACCATCTCAGAATTTGCTCAATGGATCAGGGAAACTGGACGAAAAACCTGATCGAGATGGGGGTCATTGACCCGGAAGCTGTAGTACAATAGATGTTACAGGTTGTTTATACTCATTTATACAGTCCAAATGGTAAATAATGCATTATGTATCATTGTTAAAATTAATGTTACTTTTCTTGTGATGCTCAGTATAGTCTCTAATTGTATAGAAACAGTTATGCAGCAGAAACGATTTCACTTGGAATTTAAACTTTTGTATTGAATTTAATCGTTTAATGTCATCTGGCAAAGTGTTGTAAAATAATGTACATGTATTGTATGTGAATCTTTTGTAATGAGTTGTTGATACTGTCACCTGATGAACATGATTTCTACGTCGAGTGTTATAGTAATAGACTTCGGCATTTTCTGAAAAAATTCTACCGCCCTTGAGGAAGTCATTTTTTACAAAAACCACTGATTCCTAAATAAAAAGACACGGTAATGGTAGAATTCCAAGATTAATGAAGAGAGGCTTATATGAATCACGTGGGTGAGATTTGGTTATTATTCGTACAATTCGTTTTTGTAATCTAAAAATCAGGGAGCTATAAGATGTATTTCCCCAGAATATAATGCCATATCTCAGGCGGGAATGAACATTCGCGAAGTATACACAACGAGCAGTATGAAGGCTGACTGAATTTGCAAGAATTCTGAACGCGTAGCGTAAAGAACTTAATCTTGTGTTCAATTCATTTAAATGGACGTTCCATTTAAGGTTTGACTGAATTGAGAGACCTAAAAATTTTGTTGCCTTAACATCAGTCAATGGTACAATGTTCATTTTCAATGGAGCACAGAATTGTTTATTTGAAATGGAAAACTGCACTAAAACCGTTTTATTTTCTTTTACTATTAATTTGTTATTTCGGAACCAATTTGAAACATCTGATATTGTACTATTTACTGTTTCTTTATTGCAAAGGATGTTCGTATCATCCGCAAAGAGAACCGTTCTTCCGTTTCGAACCGTCGAGGGCATATCATTTACGTAAAGTAGGAACAGAATAGGGCCTAAAATCGATCCTTGAGGAACTCCACATGCAACGGGCAAAGAATCGGAAAGGTGCGTGCGTAATGTTCCATCATTCCAGTACGGTATTTCAACTCTCTGAGATCGTTGTTTAAGGTACGAACATAACCAATCTAGAGCAATACCACGAATTCCATATAAAGGCAATTTGGAAAGTAAAATGTCATGATCAATGACGTCAAAAGCTTTTGAGAGATCCAAAAATAATCCAATAGGTGCCTCGTTCTGATCCAATGATGAGGCGACATCTTTAAGAAAAGAAAATATAGCTGTTTCCGTTGATTTTGACTTTCTAAATCCATGTTGGCAATCTGAAAGCGCGTCGTGTTTAGTGAGAAAGTTTCCATTCGTACGTAAAAAAGTCTCTCTAATTTTAATTTTTTAAAAAGTCTCTCTAAGCTTAATATTATAGCTGTTTTGAAAATATCTGGATACGTTCCAGTGCATAAAGATGCATTAAATATGTGAGTTAATGGGTGTATAATGGCATACGCACAAGTCTTTAACAAAGAATCAGGGAATTCATCTAAACCGGACGAATATTTATTTTTTAGTTCATCGATTATTTTGAGAATTTCATAGGGAGAAGTTTTGGAAACGAACATTGTGTCTAAAATTTTGGGTGAACTGTCTGTTTTTGAATTTTGTGCCTAAAGACCCTTAGTGAGATCGGCAGCAATTCTCGAAAAGTATTGGTTAAAGATATTAGCCACTGTTGCCGAATCGTTCACATTTATATCGTTATATTTTAAAACAACATTCTCTACGGGTTTTCTAGTTGATTTGGTAGTATTTTTTATTATATTCCACATTGATTTTGTTTTATTATTTGAGTTCAAAATATCCTGATCGTTTTTCATGATTTTAGCCTGCTTTATGACTTTTCGTAACAATGTTTTGTATTTTTTAAAGTAGATAAGGAAATCTTGAGATACATCATGACGTTTAGAAAGGAAAGAAAGAATTCGCTTGTTTTTACAAGATGTCCTAATCCCTTGTGTTAAGCAAGAATTGCTTTTCCGTGAAATATTTAATTTTCGTTTTTGAAGAGGAAAGCAAGTGTTAAAATGAAATGAAAGAGTTAAAAAAAAAGAATTATATTTGTCGTTTGTATCAGGAGTATTATAAACCGTTTCCCATGACTCCTGCATCAAGTAATCAATGGATAATTTAATTTTACTTTTAGTAAACAATCTAGTCATACATGTATTATTTATGGTGTCAGTGATCGCATTTCTTATAATGGTAAGAATTTGTGCATCGTGGTCACTGTATCCTAAATCTTTTGTTTCAACTTCATATCGAGTAGTAGTTTTGTTGATTATAATTTGATCAATTGCCTTCATCGAATGTTGTGTGATCCGTGTAGGTACATTAATTGTAATGTCTAAATTGAAGGAATTCATTAAATTGAGAAACTTTTCTTTCTTGCAAGATTCGACCAGAAAATCAATGTTAGAATCTCCGCATACAACAATGGATTCAAAAAAGCGATTTCTGACTTTGTTAAGTGTTATCTCCAGGTTTTCTAAGAACAAAATATAATCAGCAGTTCTCTTTGTTGGAAGTCTGTAAATGCAAAGTATTATCACTTTTAGTGAAGTAAGATGTATAACAGAAATTTCGAAAATATTTTCAATGGAGTACACATTTAATTCCGCCAAGGGAATAGAATCAATATTATTTCTAACGTAAATACTGGAACCCCCATACGTAGGACCTTTATGGGATTCTCTCTCTCTGCAATAAAAGCCTGCGAGGTAAAAGTTTGGAATTTGGAAAATGCTAAGTTCATTAGGAGATAACTAATGTTCTGTAAACCAAAGAACGTCCGTTTGATTTAGATCGCTCTGTAGAGCTGCCTCGATAATCTCAGTTTTATTTGAAAGGGATTGAACATTATGGTGGAGAATGTTTATTTTTTGCAAGTACCTACACGAATGTTTTTCTGCTGCATCTGACTGTAGTTGCTATATATTTTCTCCATTTTTACCTCAAGTGCGTGGTCGAAGGTTGTAGTGTGTCCCGGCAGTGACAGGTTGTGAGGAAGACGGGGCATCGGATGTGGACGAATTGGTACTGGGAATAGGAGAAACGGAAGTAGGTTTAGAGGAAGAGGCAACAGGGTTCGAAATAAGGGGGGGGTGGAGAACGTAAGGAAGGTGAAAGGGATAGATTTTTGGCAGGAGACTGCGTAGGACTGGAGTTGATGATGTATTGTGCAAGCTTGTTACCGACTGCATGTTTTCCAGCAAGGTTCATGTGAAGACCATGCCGGGGTGAAGTGTTTTGCTGAGAGGAAATTAATTTAAAAAGTGTGACATTTGTTTCTCTCAGCTGCAGTTTCAATTGTTGGTTTGCGTGCTTAATCTCGCTGCATAGTGTTGGTCTGTTGTACCAGAAGGGCAGAGTCGAGACTACAATGTTAGTATTTTGGGCGGCACATTGTAATTTGTTAACATGTTGTTCAGGTGTAAAGTTACCGCCCAAGTTAATATCATTCTGCCCTCCTATGATAATGACTGTGTCCTGATTGGTCAGTGTTTTCGTGTGGGTGTCCAATTCTGCAGTCACATCTGCAAACCTCCCGTTAGGTTTAAAAATAGATGAGACTGAGGAATTGGAGGGTAACTTCCTGCTTAGAATGGAGGAAAGATGGCGGCCATGACTGTCAGCTAAAATAAGTACCTGTCTTTTAGGCTCAGTAGGAATGTCTTTGTTTTCAAGTGAGCTAGGATGCGCAGCTTTACGTGTTTTGGTTTTGACGCGCTTCCTAGCCTGTTTGCGTTGGTTTGTGCATGTACTTGTCGATGGTAGAGAAGGGTGGTGAGGATCAGGAAGGCGAGGAAAATCTGTTTCATAATCTAAAACACTAAATTTGTTTTGAGTTGTGCCTGGTTGCGGTGTCTGTGTCTTTTGTACAGTCACGGGTGTACGGTTGGTATTATTCGCAGTGTTGCCGACTTGTACCCAACCGTCTGTGTAGAGAACGACCTCTTCCAACCTTCGGATATGTTGATGTAAATTATTGCTTACGTGTGTGAAGGCTTTCAGAAGGTCGGCTTTGAGAGTGTAGAGAGTAAAAAGAGTAGAACGAGCAGTAGCCATATCACGAATGCGTTTTAATGTACGTGATAAAAATTGAAATAAATACAAGAAAACCCAGATAAGAGCAACAAAAACCTAGCTTTGTATTTTAAAAGTGTCAAATTGATGTGTATTAAATAAATTAAAAAGCAGGATTGAATACAAAAACTAGAAGGAATGCTGCACACAAAATCTAATGGAGCTAGTACTTAACAAAAATTTGGCAATGAGGCTACGCAGAATTTCGTCAACCC
Organism: Teleogryllus oceanicus; assembly: GCA_964035755.1. NCBI lineage: Eukaryota > Metazoa > Arthropoda > Insecta > Orthoptera > Gryllidae > Teleogryllus > Teleogryllus oceanicus. The sequence continues at coordinate 167,624,049 of CAXIVR010000001.1, read as the reverse complement.
AAGCTGCAACTGTCTAATACAATCAGTAGATTATACTTTACCGTAATTAGATAAAAGATAATATCTGAAAGTTTGTCTTCGATATACAGAATAAGATTTGAAACAAATTTACTTTGATACACCGTCTTAGTAGCGTTGAAAAAACGGAATCGTCACTTGTCACAGAAATAGAATAAATCTTTCAGAAAATTAATTACCACGGTGATTTAATATTGGAAATAAATTGAACTGTGAATAGATTTAGACATTTATCACCACCTCGTAAATCTGAAGTTCGTTGAGGTTTGAATGTCCGTTTAAACTTTGTAATCTGTTTGTCTAGGTTATAGCAAAAAAATCAGTTGAAATTATATTCTCAGCTTACCTGCAACAAGTAATAAAAGCACTTAAAACACACTAGGCACAGTCAAATCGCTTAATAAAAAATCGCTTAATAAAAGGTTCTACAACGCTGTTATTGCAATAACCAGAAAAATGGTCATGACCTAACGGTAAATTGTACGTGATCAATGATAGTTGATAAGTTTGGCATGCACAATAAATCGTAATTCATAGTTTGAAATAAAGCTGATTCTCTTTTGCCTTTACATGCAATTCGTGAATAGACATTTTAGAATTATTCTCAGATTCCCCGCCACTCCGTATGGTAGGCAGATTGAGTAATTGGTTGTGGAGTAAGTAGCAACAATTATTTCATAAGAACCCGTCGACCGAGGTAGCGGAATTGACATTTATTTGTAATATATCCGAAGAAAGTAATAGATAATCAGGAATTTAATTGTAACCTTTTCCTGGCGCCCATATTATTTATAATTTCGGAAATTGGTTACAATTTACATGTACATTTATTAATATAGACATTTTGAACTAAATGACAAATCTCTAAATACCATACTGTTTGCAGACGACCAAATTATTTTTAGTAGCTCAGAAGATGCAGCACACAAATTACAGCACACAAACTATACGAACAGGCAACCAAATATAATATGCAAATCCCCACTAGGAAAAGAAATCAATGGGCTTTGAAGAAACAAACTACATTAGAAAAAAATTGGGATTAATAATGAACCAATAGAACAGACAGACAATTTTACCTATTTAGACTTGAATGTGTCTTATTGCCAGAAAAATGACATAGCCAGAAATTAAATAGATTTTATAACATGAGTGGTACAATAAGAACAACATTAAAAAACAAGACTTTAAAAACCACGTAACTCAAATCCTACAAAGTAATGACAGTACCCATGTTAACTTATGCATGCGAAAACTGGACAATAAATAGAACAGACACAACGAAAATAGAAAGGGCCGAAACGAAATTCTTCCGTTCAGTAGCAAATTATAATATCTTAGATAGACAATATAATAATGACATCACAACCGAACTGAATATATTCAATATCATTGACAATCATTAAGGAGCATCTCACATGATCATATTCAACGCATGCCTGCAAACAGAATTCCCTTAATAATGTACCGGTATAATCCTAAAGGAAAAAGAAATGTTGGCCGCCCGTTAACAGGGTGGAGAGACTCACTCTTTTGGTGTGGGAACAGGCCTTAAGGCCTAAATCCACGAAGCAGAAGAAGATTAAATTTGTCAGTGGAAGTGCTTTAAAAGATTTTTTTCGAAAACTCAATAGATTCCTGTGAAAAATAGCTTCAAATTTCGCGTTTACAGTAATGCTTAATCGCCATTTTCTGAAAAACGGATTCAAATTTTTCAATGAAAATTTCTATTTAGGACGAGGTTGTACTCTTCTCTAGTATTCTTGTAATATTTTGGTTGTACTATTAGGAATGCAAAAAGTTGAGAAAATGTCAAGAAAATGTACTTTGGGCGACGAAAGATGGCAGCTGGCCTGAAAATGGAGCCAGACCTTAAAGCCAGACCACACTAAGGAAATTAGAAAAAATTGTTACGAGACAATCTGTGCAATTCTGTAGCATCTCTAGTTTATTTCTGGGTTAATATTTCTTTCAAGACAAATATGTTAATTTCTTTGGTAAATAATAAACAATTTACATGTTTCTGGAGTGTTTTTTTGCTATGAGCTTATCATGCGTGGTTTTTCGAGCTGGCTCCCGGCATATAGGATTTCCCGGTCGTAGGCACTGCAGTCACATGAAGTGATGCCCTGAGCCTCCTATGCCGGAGTAAAAACAGGAAAATCATGGATTCAAAATATATACAGAAAATGGTTTTTATGGCGTACGGCAGTAGAGCCCCTTGGAAAATATTTGGGGTGGCTATGGATCCCATGACTACCCCTCTGCATACGTCTAAGTATGTTTTGTACTTTCGATTCTTTTGCTTGCCGCAAATGTGAATGCAAACGACAGACAGTAGTGTCTCAATAGGCGAGTAACATTTTTTAACCCGACATAGTACGGCGGTCCAACTTGCTGATCAATATCATTAACCGTTAAATAGTCCATTAAATATCCATGATAAAGGCTTGGAGATCGATTCTGTATTTTGCTCAGATTCTTTCTCTTTTTCATTGTGCACTTGTAAAAATGACTAGTTGTGTTTCGTTCGCTCTGCGCGTGAGACGGAATGGAAGTGCAGGGGGCGGGGGTGGAAGCAGGTGCTCGCGCGGGCGCGCGCGGGAGGCGAAGGGCGGGGGCGGGGGCGGGGCGGGGGCCGACGCTGTCCGTTAGCGCGCTTTACACCGCCGCGGTGGACGCTCTATTCATTAATTCTCCCCTGTGCTCCGAACAGCGCCGCAGGCTGAGAGCTGCCTGCTCCGTCCCCTAATCCCCTCTCCTCCTCCCTCTTTCTCTTCCTCTCTTCTACACCGACCCCGCTCCATTGCGCTTCCCTCTTTGTTTCCCTCCTCTTCTTTGTCCCTTGCCACTGCGGCGGCCGTTCTACCCCATTCCCCCGCCTGCGTGGTCATCTGTACTGGCCGAGAGTTATTTTGTCCACACAGGAAGAAGGCGGGAGGGTTTAGATCCAAGGGCGATCTCTCCCGTGGTGTATCATCTGTTGTTTATACAACTTTGTTGTGTAATGTTCGTTAATCATGCTGGGTTCGTGTGTACAAAGCCGTGTTGTCTTGTTAGCTCACATGCAAAGGAATCGTGTTTGGTTTTATCAAACAGATCGCTCCTTCCCACAAGCGAATATTTGCTCCATCATTTCGTTTCTCTCTTTTATTTGTCGACCATGTTTTATTTCTGCTCTCGCGCCAGTATCTGATAAATCATTGTTCGAGGGTTTACTCTGTTGATGTGCAAGCCTTAATTTCACTTTTCGTATCCCGTTTATATATTACTTCGTTCTCTAATTATTGAAGAACTGCGTTTACATAACTTATTTAATTCAATATTGACCCAGTGAGGTTTGATAATGTTTCATTAGAGAGAAGTTTTGAGTTATGTAAGTTCATAATATTTCAGATAGCCAGTAAGAAAGTATGTAATATGACATATTTTTTTAGTTACTGAGAACCTTTAATTTCAGAATTACGTTCCCTTCCGGCACCGAGAGGAAACATTTGACCTGTGGCAGTAGATCCCCGGAGGTCTCAAATATCAAACAAAAGTCCCACAGGTCTGAAATACGAATTTATATCATACTGATATCATGTATCCAAGGTGAGGAATAAACCTGTATATTTGTAAAAATTTTAAAAATATTGTGATAAGCCAGAAAGAACCCCGTTTTTTATTAATATGAACGGCATCGGGATATTTAGTAAATATATAATATACAATTCATGTAATTTATGCATTCAGAATGGGGCAAAGTTAAGGAATATAGGGTGTCAGGGAGACCAGTAAATAAACAAGTCTCGAGATGAACAAAAAAGGTGACATGCCGGAAGAGAAAAAAAGAAAAGCAAATGTAATTTTTTTGACTAGCCTCTCACGTCATTAATATTTACATTAGCGGCGATTTGTTCACATTGCATTTAGGAGTACAAATGCTTTAAATAATGTCATCCAAAATTTCTCGATAACTCTCAAGTTTTCTGTGAAAACGAGCTCAAAATTTCGCATTTTCAGAAATGCTCAAACGTCAATTTCTCAAAAACCGCTCCAACTATTTCAACAAAAAATTCTATATAGGACGAGGTTTTACTCTTCTATTATATTCTTAAAGTAATTTTTCGTTTCTGTCATTAGGAAACCAAAAAATTGAGCAAATGTGAAAAAAGTGATGGTTGGGCTGTGAAAAACGTGATGTTTGTTGCTAAAAGGATGGAGTGTGACCGAAGAACTATACCTGGCCAAAGAAATTGGAAAACTAACTAGTACGAGAAAGTCTGTGCCATTCTAAAGAATCACTAGTTATATTTGCCCGTCCAGAAGCGGAGGAAGAATAATTTTAAAATTGAAAGCTACAATTCTCGGAGATGTGTTCGTGTAACAGAGTCTAAAACGCATTTTGTAAGTTATTTATTTTCTCTAATAAAATAACTATATTAGCCAGACTACTTGGCAAATTATATGATATTAAATATTACTATAGTAAAAGATGAAATGTGGATATGAAGCTTATTACTCGTCGAGAGTTATTTAAAAAAACGCGTTTTATTATTGTTTTCAAATGTGTTTTTACTGGGAAATTGCATGCATTTATTTAATTAAATGTGTATACCACAATTTATGTAAAACTATTGGTTGGTTTGCTATTCAGTTTAAAATATTTACCATAATATAACTCACGTTCGCTGCCATTTTGTAATGTTCACGTTGAATAGCCCTGATTCTCTGAAACAAAGCTACAACGGATTAGTCAGTTTGATCCCGCAAGGCGGGGCAGGGGTTGGCAAATGTGGTAAAGTTCGGCTCAGGACAATGCCTATTTTTTGTGTCATCGACGGTACATTAACAATACACAAAAACTATACATAGAAGTAGGGGATTAGATATCATAAGGCTGATATATAACCAATATTGATTATTGACATTTAATTAATCTTTATCTAAATGCAACGATAATATAAAATATAACTGAATTTTGAAATTCGTAGTGCCGACGCACAGTGGACTGAAATGACTCGAAATACGCGCATTGGAAGAAAAAAACGAAATTGTCATAAATGGCGAATAATGTGACTAAATAGTATTTATGAGTTCCTAAATCCCATTTTAAGTTTCAAATGACATTTTGATCGAGAAATATATAAGAAATATGCATTCAAAACGAAACATTTTTGTCAATAAAATTAATTTCCATGTTACTCATTTTCAGTATCTACATTAGAAATTTCAAATTAGGAAGCATTTATTGTTCAAGTTTTTAATTCATTTAATTTATTTTACAGGCATCCTCAAATACCGAACCCCCGAAAATGCATTGTCATATGGTCTCTTTATAGAAATATTTTGAAGAGTGACCACGAAATATGCTGTGTATACGAAACCACAGCACAAGAGGATGAATTAAATGTGTGGACTTGCTTCCTCCTGATGCAAATGTACTAACTTACGAGAAAAACAAAGAGACCCAATTTAAGAAAAAGTGATGTTTCTTACCTATGCATCACATCAGTTACAGTGTTTTCGGAAAGACTTTCCTGTACAGCTGGACTGATACATAACAAAAAATAAAAGAAATAGAATGAACTCAGAAAGAGTTAGAATGTTAGCTTTCCTTAATAAGAACCTTTAAAAACTTTGAAACACGTACGATCATTTCAATAGTTTTTAAATATTAATATGTATGAATGTGTGAAGAACAAAATATATCCTTTCGATTCTGATTGAACTTCTTTCGCTGCTGAGTCTTTAAGGTAGTACAGTATCGAGTATCAAAGCTCTCAGACAGGAAACGGTATCGAGAAATTCAGGTATCTACCCATCACTAGATAAAATACATCTGCGTCCACCTGCGTCAGTGAAAATGACAGCGTTTTGAAAAAAAGTTTGAGATTCCAGAAAATCCTGGCGCCATGACAGAAATCTACGCATGCGCGAGAGGGCGCGCCCGTCTTGCTACCGGTGGCTAGCATGCCAAACTGACGCTCCGACTTTTGAATTTTGTCACCTACATTATTTCATTTACAATACATTGATTTTAACAAGCTAGTAAGAGAAGTAAAAATAATCTAAAAATTGCGAAGAAAAAATAGATGCAAACTCGTCAAGAGATGCACGTATTAATTGTAATATTAGGTTAATTTTAGGTTTATTTCTCCCCTAGAGTTGGTAAGAAGGGTTAAATACCTTTACTTCGCTCTGCCTGAAGTTGTGTTTTAGCTTGTGACTGTCGTATATGATACTATTTTGTAGTACATAATTCTTGTGACTTACGTTTTTCTTGCATATTTATGTTTCATTGTTTGTTTTATTTGCAGTAACTAAAGGAGGGAGTGTACATTTTATTTTAGAGTTAGTAGAACAAAATTATATCAAACTGTTGAGTTTTTCAGTGAGTAAGATAATTCATGACTGTTACTTTTACTAGGTAGAGTGTTTTTCGATCTTATTATATTGTGTGCATTGCATTTGCACTTTTTATACGATTTTGTAACTTCATTAAAAGTGCATTATATGACATAACCTATGAAAAGCAATCTGATGTTTTCTGAAAATAACATTGGCCAAGTTACTGCAAGCCAACGCCTATTGTAACTGAAAATAAACTATGATGTGCTGGAAAAGCAAAAGATCTTAAAAAGAGACTCTCGCATTTTACAATGTGAAACATTACACGTAAGTTGACTTTTATTTCTCATTGTTTTAAGAATAGTACAAAAACCAGTAATGGCATATATCATGTTTATATGTGGCACTTATCATGTTTATGATCTTAAAGGTAGTTAGCAAGATTCTAGTTAAACTCAATTGTTTTTGCACGTTGCTCTTTAAATGGACAGAAACATTACGAAAAGAAGAATGATCAGCTGATCATTCCACAGAAACTCAGGAGAAGTCTTATGTTTACACTCAGTGGATTATTGTGGAGAATGTTTGTTCGTTTCAGTAATTTGTTGTTTTTGTAGTACAAGTTGTTAAACCAATGGTGTGGCTTGTGAAACAGTTTTGAAATGTTTATTATAAATTTAGCAACATACTCTTCTTTAAGATGTTGAAACCATATTAAGGCCTACGATGTTTTTAGTTGTTCAAAACATTTTTTTAAATTTTTTTAAATTGAAACCTTCTTATATAATTACTGGGAGGGTAGTGCGGTATAATACATTAAAATGACTACAAAAAATATTTTAAAAATATTTCACAATTTCAAAACTTGTACAGTTTGTGCCTTGTTCATGATTAGAAGTTTTGAAATATGCAAGTCAGTGTTGCGCATTGTTATCAGTAAGATGTATTGTTTTACTAGTTTTTTTTATACAGATATTTTGTTTTTGCCATATGATCCCAATGAAAGTATCCTCTATGATGACTTAGAAATATCATTATAGTTAAACTGTAATGTTTTTCTGGAATAAATGAAGTACTTTTAAATAAAATTTTGTGGCTATAATCCTTGGAACTGTTTCCAAAATTTTTGTAATGATATTTTTGTACTAAAAATCTTAAAAAATCGTGCAATAAAAAACAGTGGAAATTATTTTTGAATAATGATTTTAATAATTTGAAATTTTAAATAAAATTGTAAAGAATCAAGGCGTAGTGCTGTGACATTATTATTAAGCTAGAGGTGAAGCTACATACAAACTTGAACCTTAGACGTATGAATGAGTTGCAACTCTAAAAAAAATTTAAATAAATTAAAAAAAATTAAAAAAATTAAATTAATTTTTATACAGTGCATTCAATATTTTTATACAGTACATGCAATAAAGGGCATCAAAAATATGAATGATAGAACTTTCTTTTCAATTTACGGTTTCATTTTATTAAATATTCAAGAGGAGTTAAAATCTTTTTGTTCTGTTTCCCAAATATCTCCTGTAAAAAAAGGAATGTTTGCTGAAGGAAATCGCTGTTTGGTTGTTAGTAAGTTCTAAAATGATTCCTAAGTTGATTACTTCGATAAGTGCAAAGCGGCGATATTGCATTTAGGTTTGATCCCTTCCATTTTCGCGAGAGTTGTACCACAAGTACAAATTGTCTTCGTGGAAGATAAAAACTTGTTTAGCTGTATTGGGTTTATCGAGGAGTATGTCGAAAAAATGGAACAATCATACCAGAAAACTCGGTCACAAATTCTAGTCGCGCACTTTTGCGGCACTCGCGGCTTGTCCTAGTTCAGGACGGCCCATGCGGGAATACAGTAGTTACACATGAACATATTCAAGTGGGGCCTTCCGAATATTTTCTTCTCCCACAGGTCCTCCAAATTTCAGTCCTTTTATTCATACTTATTGTTACAAAGAGTTATAGATTAAAAAAGTTTTAGGAACGAAACACTAGCTTTAAAATTATATACTGAACATTTATGTAACTGGGTCATTTATAAATATACAGGCGAATTAAAAACTAGATATTTTGCTTTGAAAAAAGTTTGAGACGATTTTAACAGCAAACAAAGGTAAAAGGAAAAAAAAGTATTTTGCCATGCTTCAAAATTACAATTACAATATATTGATTTATTTTTCATTGTTGGAGTTTATGTGAAAAAATTGTATTCAGTTTTAAAAAATGCACTGGCGACAATGCATTACTGTTGTCAAGTCGCTCTTCAGTTTTTCTGTGCTACCAATTATACGAATTTTCAAGTTAGTTTTAAGTTTCTGTGTAATCTCATTTTATTTTAGACATTTTTTAAGTTTTTTATTTAAAAAGATAAAATTCACAATATATACATATACATACACAATATAACACATACATATATGTGTATAAATTGTGTGTCCAAAATCCGCATAAATGCTTATTTTTGCCAAAATTGGATGACATTTTGAAAAATATTTCCACTATTTTAAATTTTATTTTGATAGCAAATTCAAAATTAACAACCCCTAAAACCCAACAGTATTCATCCCTTTACAATACTTTCTAAATCTTCCTATTTTCGCCAGGCTTGTGTGCCTTTCTAATCCCCCCCAAAAACAGGGTGAAAATAATTATTCAAAATAAGTGACCTCTTCTGTAATTTCTAAGTCTTTACAAAACTTAGTTATTTTAGATCTTATATTAAAGATCTGTTGCTCGCAACTACATTTTGAACGCTTTATTTTAGCAGAATTACTCGTGAAACCGAATGCGCGCGTTTAAGTCCAATACAGCCCACCTTGCGGCGTAGGTCGGCGTCAGATCGCGCCGTTCACAGAGGGATGATCTCCGCTACATCTCGCAATAAAACAAGCACTACACTTATGGGACTAATGTCCTCAGAAGGAGACGTGCCCGGAATCACTTATCAATAAATCAACGTCGAAACAAAAGAAAACTAAAAACACATAAACAAATTCAAAGGCATAAGAAATAAATTTCAAATCTGAGTAAATTTTAATGACAGCAATTTCTATTGAAAATATCCAGAAAGAACTCATATGCCTCAAGTTCACTACCGTGCCAATATTCAACCGTGATGGTCATCTGTGATGGGCTGAGGCAACGTTGTTTTTGCATTTCAGCGTTTAATTGTATTGAAGGTATTTTAGACATTCCAATTTACACCCAAGATGAATTAATATTTTATACCAAGAGGGCGAATCCCAATACACGAATGTAAATCCAACCTAATTTGACATTGATTTTTCCATTAAAACGTTTTAAATATCAAAATGAAAACGCCTTAAAAGTTATCCATTTTTACGAAATTATAATATCAATTCTATAAATGTAAAAGTTAAATATATTGGTAAAACATTAGCATATGCAAGATGTCAATTAATTCACTTCCCCGCCAAAGGTTAGAGATTTTAAGAGTTTTGTTAGGCTGATAAAATTAAAGAAATTAGAATGAGTAAGTTAAATATTAAAAGAAAAATATTTTCCTTGCTTCATAAAATGTCACTTTTTGAATTAAAAGAAAAATAAGTTAAGAAATTAAAATTTTAATAGTTTAATTAATGTATTTACATGTATTTAGATATCAAAATATATATTTATACTCGTCAATTTTAAAAACTTGTATTAAGTGTTATGATTCATCACCAAAAAGTAGCTTACATTTTTTATATACTTCTGATTGCTGCTGACTGAACCACGCATACTATAAATTACAAAATATCTATAGCAGCCGTATCAGCACAAGCTACTTGCCCACCTAGGGAGCTAACGAAATCTAACGAAATTTCAGAACGAGGTGAACACGAACAAGCTGAAGCGGCTCCGGGCGTGGAATAGTGGCAACATATGAAGATGTTCGCTAGATTGTGCTATCAAACAATCGAGATTTGAATTATGGTTATGTTTTTACTATTAATTACTATTTTATGTTTATTATCTGTTTAAATTTAGCCTTCTGTTAACCTTTTTGCCAAGTGGCAAGAATATGTTTTGAAAGTCGAATTCTTTTTATTGTTACGTTTCTAGGTGGTAAATTAAAAGTCTCGTATTATTTTAACAAAAACGTTCGCTTTGTTTCTCAACACAATCACTGAAAACCTTCATTATTTATTTACACTACACTTCTCTTTATTTATTTACACTACACTTCTCTTGACTAATTACACTACACTTCTCTTGATTATTTACACTACTCTTCTCTTGTTTATTTATTTACACTACTCTTCACTTACACACTCGCACAGTCCTAAGCACTGGCCACAGTTCACTGCACTGATCACAGTTCGATGCACTGGTCACAGTTCACGTCACTGACCACAGCACGATGCACTGACCACGGTTCACGTCACTAAGCACAATTCCTGCATTGCTATTTACCGCGATGGACACACTTCACAGTTCAGCTTCCACTGACTCGCGGTCGCCGGCCGCCGCGTATTTATACTCGGCAAGTGCCTTCGAGAACTTTCCAGACCCCGCGAATGTTCTGGAATAATCCGCCGGCAGATGACGCCACCCGCGATCACAGGCAGCTAGTGGTGGCGCCGTCAGATGACACAATCCGCGCGTACAGGTGGTTCGTGGTGGTTCCAGAGGCCGGCGACGCAAAATTCGTTACATTATGTTTGCGTTTTGTGTTGTATTTGATTAAATCATTCAGTTATTTGTTAATAAAGCAATGTAATATATTAAACTATATTATGAAAAATATCTATAAGTAAACAATTATCGCTTTCTCTTTTAACAGACAAAAATAGATCCAAAAAAGAACATGAAGATCCAAACCTGAACATAGGAAGTGAAAGCAATTACTGCCCTCTTACGTAAATATATTACGAAATCATGCTCGCGGTACTTTTGATTCAAAATGTATAATTTTACTCTCAACAGATAATTTCAAACGTGGTTGATGTATTTCTTGGCCTTAGAACACCGAGATCATTTCTTTGCCTTAGGAGAGGAAATTAGAATTAACATAAATAATTTTGGAGCAATAACTGTCAACTGACTTCTTGAAAAGACTGGCATGGATTCAATAGCCTGTGATGTACGGACATCTCGGAGTTAATTGTTCAACTCTTACTTGTAAATCTCGTGCCATGTGCATGGGACCCAGCGCCCGCAAGCTCTAGTAAGCTAGTTACTTTGCATGCAACCTTGACATGCCTGAGCCACAGAATCAGGTTTTGTGCCAAATTAAATTGTTATATGTGATCTACACATGCACAGGATACAGGACATGTTTATACGTCGAGTCTCGACAGCGGAAAGATTTTCGACACTGGCTTGTTAGGTAGGTCGAATTCAATGGCTGTCTGGAGGAGAATTCCAGAGGCCGGCTGCTCTGAACGGTAGTTTTCCGTGGTTTCTCCGATCAACAGCAGGCGAATGCCGGAGCACTACTCTAACTAACGGGTCACGGACCGCGCGTGATCTTTCCTTCCTCTTCCTTGTCTTATCCTCCCCCTCACACGCACACTAACATACACTTCACTACCACACAGGCCGGGAGAGCGGTCGGGGGTTTAGAGTTTGCCCCGGCTGCACATAAGCAAACTGGACATGTATTTGACCTCGGGTTTCCCTGACTGGCTAGCGGGCGCGGTGCGCGAAACCGTGCGAAATTCCTATGTTCTCTTTCTACGGAGCTCTGCGCAGCCACATGGAGCGTCAGTGTACTCGGCTTCTGTGTTCTCAGGCAAAGCGATCCACTCTGCGTTTTCAGATGTTTTTCTCTGACAACTGTAATATTCATCTTTACCGTTACGGGAACTAACAAATCTACGTGTTTGGTTAGTAAGTACCTAAACTTATATTTTGGTTTTATATAAATAAATGCCAACTAGGAAACTAAATCATATTTCTTTTTAAGCGAATTACAGCTAGGAAGGTGTAAAGGACATGGAAGTACAAACTGTCATATGAAATGCAATAAGTTCAATTGCAGACAGTAAAAATTGGGTGCTGAAGAGAATAAAAATCCGTGATATTGATCTAGATTGGTTATGTTCGTACCTTAAACAATGATCCCAGACAGTGGAAATACCTTACTGGAATGATGGAACATTACGTACGCACCTTTCCAACTCTTTGCCCATTGCACATGGATTTGATTCAAGGATCAATTTTGTTTGATCAAGGATCATTTGTCATTTGATCAAGGATCGATTTTAAGCCTTATTCTGTTCCTACTTTCCGTAAACGATATGGCCTCGACGATTCGAAACGGAAGAACAGTTCTCTTTGCGGATGATACGAACATCCTTTGCAATAAAGAAACCGTAAATAGGACAATATATGTTCCGAATTGGTTCCGAAATAACAAATTAATAGTAAACGAAAAGACAAAGGTTTTAATGCATTTTTCTATTTCACATAAACGATTCTGTGCTCCATTCAAAATGAACGGTGTATGACTGATGTTAAAGCAACAAAATTTTTAGGTCTCTCAATTCAGTCAAACCTTAAATTGAACGTCCATTTAAATCAATTGAACACAAAATTAAGTTCATTATGTTACGCGTTCAGAATTCTTGCAAATTCAGTCAGCATTCATACTGCTCGTTGTGTATATTTCGCGAATATTCATTCCCACCTGAGATATGGCATAATATTCTGGGAAAATACATCTTATAGCTCGCAGACAAAACGAATTACAAAAAGGAATTGTACGAATAATAACCAAATCCCACCCACGTGATTCATGTAAGCCTCTCTTCACTAACCTAGGCATTTTACCATTACCTTGTCTGTTCATTTATGAATCAGTGGTTTTTGTCAAAAATGACTTGCTTAAGGGCGGGAATATATTTTCAGAAAATGCCGATGTCTATTACTATAACACTCGACGTAGAAATCATATTCATCAGGTGACAGTATCAACAGCTCATTACAAAAAATTCACATACAATATAGTACATTATTTTACAACATTTTGCCAGATGACATTAAACGATTAAATTCGATAGAAAAGTTTAAATCCAAAGTGAAATCGTTTCTGCTGCATAACTGTTTCTATACAATTAGGCTATACTGAGTATCACAAGGAAAGTAACATTAATTTTAACAGTGATATTTAATGTGTTATGTACCATTGGACTGTATAATTCTAAACAATATGTAACACGTATTGTATCGCAGCTTCTGGGTCAATGACCCCAATCTCGATCAAGTTTTTCCTCTAGTTTCCGTGAACCATTGAACAAATGCTGAGATGGCCCCTTGTTTTGCTTCTCGACATAAATGTAACTTCATTGTCTGTGCACGTCTTCTAAAATTGAGTGGGAAATACAGTTATTCAAATTATCGTTTCCATATTGTCGCGACAGGAAATATTATTCCGAAGAACGACATGGATAAGAGCCCAAAATTTATTGCTAAGTTATCCTTGAAAATATATTTTATTACATGGGAGGTTTTATTTTCATTCAAAATTCAATTAGTATATGACTTATTGTAGGGATCATAGAATTTTGAAAATGTGCACAGAATTCACTTCTCTCCATAGCACGTCATACGCAGCTTTAACTACTTAACTTTAACTTCTACTTCCTATGAAATTCTCAAAATAATCGGTAAACTAAAAAATAAATATTCGTCCGGTTTAGATGAATTCCCGGATTCTTTGTTAAAGACTTGTGCGTATGCCATTATACACCCTTTAACTGACATATATAATGCATCTTTATGCACTGGAACGTTTCCAGATATTTTCAAAAGAGCTAAAATTAAGCCGCTTTTCAAAAAAGGCAACAAAAATGAAATTCAAAATTATCGGCCCATTTCTTTTCTATCAGTTTTTTCAAAAATATTAGAGACTTTTACGTACGAATGGAAACCTTTCTCACTAAACGCTTTCAGATTGCCAACATGGATTTAGAAAATCAAAATCAACGGAAACAGCTATATTTTCTTTTCTTAAAGATGTCGCCTCATCATTGGATCAAAACGAGGCACCTATTGGATTATTTTTAGATCTCTTAAAAGCTTTTGACGTCATTGATCATGACATTTTACTTTCCAAATTACCTTCATATGGAATTCGTGGTATTGCTCTAGATTGGTTATGTTCGTACCTTAAACAACGATCTCAGAGAGTTGAAATACCTTACTGGAATGATGGAACATTACATACGCACCTTTCCGACACGTTGCCCGTTGCAAGTGGAGTTCCTCAAGGATCAATTTTAGGGCCTATTCTGTTCCTACTTTACGTAAACGATATGCCCTCGACGATTCGAAACGGAAGAACGGTTCTCTTTGCAGATGATACGAACATCCTTTGCAATAAAGAAACAGTAAATAGTACAATATCAGATGTTTCAAATTGGTTCCGAAATAACAAATTAATAGTAAAAGAAAAGAAAACGGTTTTAATGCAGTTTTCCATTTCAAATAAACAATTCTGTGCTCCATTGAAAATGAACGCAAATACCATTGACTGATGTTAAGGCAACAAAATTTTTAGGTCTCTCAATTCAGTCAAACCTTAAATGGAACGTCCATTTAAATGAATTGAACACAAAATTAAGTTCATCATGCTACGCGTTCAGAATTCTTGCAAATTCAGTCAGCCTTCATACTGCTCGTTGTGTATACTTCGCGAATGTTCATTCCCGCCTGAGATATGGCATAATATTCTGGGGAAATACATCTTATAGCTCCCAGACTTTTAGATTACAAAAACGAATTGTACGAATAATAATCAAATCCCACCCACGTGATTCATGTAATCCTCTCTTCATTAATCTAGGAATTCTACCATTACCGTGTCTTTTTATTTACGAATCAGTGGTTTTTGTAAAAAATGACTTGCTCAAGGGCGGTAAAATATGTACATTACATATACATGTACATACATACATAAATACATGTACATTATTTTACAACACTTTGCCAGATGACATTAAACGATTAAATTCAATAGAAAAGTTTAAATCCCAAGTGAAATCTTTCTGCTGCATAGCTGTTTCTATACAATTAGAGACTATACTGAGCATCACAAGAAAAGTAACATTAATTTTAACAATGATACATAATGCATTATTTACCATTTGGACTGTATAAATGAGTATAAACAACCTGTAACAACTATTGTACTACAGCTTCCGGGTCAATGACCCCCATCTCGATCAGGTTTTTCGTCCAGTTTTCCTGATCCATTAAGCAAATGCTGAGATGACCCCTTGTTTCGCTTCTGGACATAAATGTAACTTCATTTTCTGTACACGTCTTCTAGAATTCAGTGGGAAATACAATTATTCAAATTATCGTTTTCATGTTCGCGGCAGGAAGTAACAAAAGCCAAAATTTATAGCTCATTTATCCTTGAAAATAGATTTTATTACATGGGAGTTTTTTTGTTTTTTTCTCCCTTTCAAAATTCAAAATTTATTGCTTATTTATCCTTGAAAATAGATTTTGTTACATGGGAGTTTTACAGAATATAGCTCATTTATCCTTGAAAATGTGCACACAATTCACTTTTTCCCATAGCACGTCATACGCAGTTTTTAACTGTTTTTTGACGTAAAATAAATAAATAAATAAACTGTTTTTTGACGTAAAACAAATAAACACCATCAAACATGGCTAGAGGAATACGCGAAGGTCACCCATACTAAATGGAATGGCAGGTCATCAAAACCTCCAGGAAAACGATTTGTTTGTTCCAGGCGCGGCTTGGCATTAAAAGTTGTATGGTCCTCTGCTAGAGAAATTGCCTCCTAAAGGAAATTTAAATATATATTTATAACTGTATTTATTTATTAATAATGGATTTCTGAGTTATATTACATAACAATCATATCAAAATTTTTCTTTGTCTGTACGATAACGGTCGTCCGTAATGCATTTGAAGCTGTTGACAGGGAAGAAGAAAGAGTTAGGTTCGCACTTCATTCCGCCATAAGGCCTGTGTAAAACGAGGAGGCGTGACGTCATTCATTCACTGCACAGGCTTACCGGCGGACGAAGGCTGCGGCCAGGCAGCCTTCAAGGGTGAGGCCTAGAGTCTGAAGAAGGGCGTGCTCACGAGATAGCGTTACTATGCAGCTCAGCGAGTAGCATTACTCATCAACTAGTTTTCCCAATATGCCGTAGGGCACTACTCCCTTAAGCCTTTATCAGAAGCGCGAAGTCTACAGGATTGTAGTCTTCGTGATTGGGAGAAAGTATGTGTTGAAATGCAATGCAATGTAAAGTAATGCATTTGCAGCCTTCCACATTTAGAAAACCTCGAACCACCATTGGTTTGTTCGTAAATTGACAGAAATACACCTTATGTTTTAATTTTATTGTAGAGATAGTAAACATTGTCTTTTCACTCTCAGAAAAGTGTATGTCTTCATAGTACACTCAGAAAAGTAGTAGGAGAGGAAAATAGAAGACTTTCTAAAAATGTTGGCTGTCCAGCTCCATTATAAAAATAAAACTTAACACTGCATATTCAAGATACAATACACATGTCTTTATTAAGATACGCAGGGTTTTCAATTTCTTTATATTGTTTTAAAATTTACAGGAGTCTTTATACCGCCTCAAAAAACTTTGCCACACATAGTATTGGTGAAGACATGGATATTAATCGCGAGTTATAATAGTTCTAAAACTGATGTCCGCGATTATCTAAAGAAGCATGAAAGGGTCAATTCATAAAAAATACGGACTACTTGTGATTGTTGTTATTGTTTGCCTCGTCCTGTAGAGGAATTCAATTTAGTTTTTCTGAAACTTAATTTTGTAGTTTAGGCACACAGCATTTTCGGAATCAAACCGCGTATGCCTACAGGTTTAGGTCTACTGTATTTGTAATTTCTCCCACGTTGTGACGCGCAATCAGATGTTTCAGACTGCAAACATCCGGCATATCATTTAACTCTTGGAGCTAATCAAAGAATGAAACAGTGACTTTGACGGACTATTTACAGTATAGATCCCCAAACATCGTTTGTGCGTTTTTTCAGTGCAGTGCAAGAACAGTTTACAAAAATGTATCTTTTTTCTGCCTAGCAACCAAACCCCTAAAAGAATTGAATTGAATTCAAATTGACGTATACGAATAAAAATATCAAAAACATTTTCTTTCAAAAATCCTACTTAAGCAATTGTGGAATGCATAAGAATAATTAAGTTGTAAATCAAAAGTAAATATCCAAAATTTACAAGGAATGAATAAAAATGAAAAAATTTATGTATCTATTAATTAACAAACACTCAGAGGCGTCATTTCGACTCCTGGCTGTCTTCTTGCCTTTGAAGATAGGATTTTGTAATTTTGTGACTCATCATTTTCATTTATTCACAGTATGTTAAAAATTGAGAAGTGTAAAAAAATACATTTCATGAAAAATAATCGAATTTACCTTGAACGCCCGGGGGGTGTCATTTCGACTCCTTGTGTGTTTTCTCCATCAAGTTTTTTGTTTTGTTTTTGTTATTTAACGTCGCATCAACATGTAGGTCATTAGCGACCACTATTGGAGTTAACGTTATGGTAACTGTGAAGATGAAACGATATGATGATAAGGGGTGAAAGGACGAACCCAAATACAACCATGCCCGAGAAGGCACTGGAACCCGCGACCCTTTGGTCTGAGCGCGCTACTACACTACTGACTTAGCGATCTCGGACACCGGATCGACTCTCAAGCTTTTGTTTCACACATTCTAACGCTTAATTTTTTTAAATGTCTCTCCAATATTTTGGATATCTTCAGAAGAAATATGATTGATTGATTAATTAATTGTGATTTCGGGCGCGTCAACTACTGAGGTCATTATTCCCGTAAGATTAGTGCATTTTTTTCATCGGGAGGTGGCGGTGATCGTCCTCCAGTGGATGGCGAGATACGGCGCCGATCTACCGTCGACTAGCGAGGTTTTCCCCAACCATTTCCTACCAGCGGGGCACCGCCCCCGCCGGGACAAGTAGTAAGTCTCCCGGCATTCGTGGTAGTGTAGTGCATGTTAGTAAGTGTGTGTGTAATGGGTGAGGGTAGAACAAGGAAGAGGAAGGGCAGATCGCGCTCGGTCTGTGGCTCTGGTATTCGCCTGGTGTTGATCGAAGAAACCACGGAAAACTACCAATGAGAGCAGCCGGTCGCCAGAATTCTCCTTCAGGCAGTGACTGAAATCGACCTAGCTGAAAAGTTAGTGTCGAAAATCTTGCCGCCGTCGGGACTGGAACCTAGGACCTCCCGATTAGAGGCACTGCAGTGACATCAGTTGGTGCACTGAGTCGGGATCAGCTGATGCACATATCCCGGTCAGAAGAAATATGCAACCATTATTTCCTTCTTTGTTTCATTTCTCTTGCTCTCGTGTGCAGTACATGCAAATGAATGTCCACACCAACCCCACAGTATTGAACATCAAAAGTTTACAGCTTTTGTTCAGAATGTTTCTAAATATAATCACACATGTGCAAAGATTTTTAATTAAATGACCAACTCCATACTGTTTGAGAGAGCGAGGTTTATGATTCATCCAAGTTACTGACACAATACCGTATTACTTCAATGCTACCATGAGCTTAAATATAATGGCTCTGAAAATTATTAAACGACTAATAATATAATCTTTCATAATTAGTTCCCCTTCTTCTCAAAGTTGGTCTGAAAATTATTTAACAAACAATAATATAATCTGTAACTTTTATAGACAATTTCTAAATAATTTAATATTATCTTTCTTACGTAGTTACAAATATTTCTTTCTCATTTCAGATGATCAGAATGTTAGTAAATCCCAGATGCTATATCAGTTAGGAAATTGTGAAGGATGCTTTAAATTGCAAGGATAGCCTTCACTGTTCTTTCTAATACGATAATGTTGTGTCAGAACATATCAAAATACACGTGAAACAAAAAATAACTGTTTTTGTGTGCGTCCACATTAGCCCTACGCGTTGTCAACATTACCCCCAAGGGTGGGGGTGGCGGGGGCAGGGCTAGAGTGAACAAATGTGTGTTTTAAAACAGTGTACCTATTTAAAATGTTTTAGGATCAAAATATTAAAACTGCTTATATAGAAAAGTAAAGGTGAAATAATAATGTATGCATCAGGCACGGAATGTCCTTTAAATTTAAATTAAAGAAAGAGTTTAAGTTATAGCATTCTGAATGAAAAATGTCTAGCCCCCATATCCCCTAAACGTGTCGATTTGGGGCAAATTATACAAAAGTTTCCAACGTTTAGTGATATCGTGTCGGTTGGAGAAGGTTAACTTCAAGCACATTATAATAAGTTTACGATTATTATGATATATAATTAATCATTTCTTTTCTTAAATAAATAATATAGTTTAAAAAATATAAAATTGCCTATATTTGAAGGAAAATCACGCGAAAACTACTCAAATTTTCCAAAAAAATTGAATATGACTATTTCAAAAACCGTCTTTGAAGAAGAGATTTCACTAAGGAAAAATGTCGATCTTCAATATTTTTGTTGTAGGATAACGCGGAAAAAGTTTTTATTTTTGCAATTTTCGAAAAATTAGTCATCATCATCTTAAGTGTCCATTCTGCTATCCGACAACAAATTTACTCAAAAAATGTTGGGCCATTTTTTTTAAATTTTGAGAACGTCCCAGGGACTTCATGTACAGTTTCCCGAAAATTAAAATATCGGTTTCAAATTCAAGGGGCGCGACATCAGACAAATCGATTGGAGATCGAATTTTGGGGAAAATCAGCTGAACGGTTTAGCCGCTAGTTGTGTTCACGGACAGACGTTTTGCCGTCAATTGATTTTTCGGTGTTATAGACCACAAAAGAGCTACACAACGTGCTAAATGATTTTTTTCTTATTTAGCGACTGAATTTATTCAATTTTCGCTACAACGGCCCGGCAATTAGAGTTTTTGTGTCGAAAATTCGTCTTTCCCTCTCAGCATTACATAACATTCTCTAAAGTGCGTAGGCAGTCACGAGAAAGTAGATAGGATATCTGAAGAGTAATATTGTTATTTTCCAAGCATCTCATTACTAACTTTGAATATAAGGAACTAAGTGACTCTCCTATGGGGGTTCCTTCTATCTGGTGGAAAACTATTGTCAAATGTAATTCAATATTAGCTAAAATGCAATAACTAGTGAAAGAATTTCATTTTTGGGAATGGGAATTTTGTCAATGTTTTCAAAGGCCTCGTCTAATCATTCTATGATACGATGTGTGGTATGTTAGGGCAAATTCCAATAACATCAAGAAAGGCAAGGATGTAATTTTCCCGTATCACAACTTCTATAATTTCACTTAGTAATTCTGGTCTGTTCTGGATTACAATTTGCGAGTTCTGTTCAAGTAAGAGCATCAGTATCTGTTTTAGATACAGTACTGGAAACATAAATTGATCGCGGCCGTCTGCGGCTAAGTTCAGCTTTGGCACGGCTTGGACAGCCCTTGTCATGACGAAACGTCGCAGGCGGAGCCTCACAAACCATCGTAGCCAATCTCAATGCAGGGGGGAGTGCCCCAACAAAATTACGACGTACAAAATGGCGGGCGCCGCTAGTTCAGATGTGGAAGTATTTTCAAATAAAAAACACACGGAAGAAACACTTGTATGAACATGAAAGTAAATTCATTGAAATGTATATGAACACATAGCACTTAACCACTGTACACAATTTTTTGAAGAAATTACATTGATATCAGATAAAATAACACTAATTTTAGAACGATTACGTTCTTATACACACTTAAATTCCAATATTCTTGTCCAAACACAATTTATGAACTTTATCAAATGACCAGTTTACTACAGAATTTTGCGATAAGAAAAACTATTATAATTGCATATTTTCAATTGTTCATAAGTATATTACATTTGCAAAAATGCAAAATACTGTCTTTCTCGAATCGTTAGGACAGCTAGGGAACCATTTCAATTAAAGAAACTAAAATTCAAAGACCAACTGTATATTTATCACTAAAGTAACAATTAAATTAGATATTAAGCAATTAATTTGCATCTCATGTGAAAATTGTTATTTTGCTATCATCAAATTAGGGACAACTTGGGGACACTCCCCGGCAGAAATAGCGCACATTTCGTAATTGTTTATAAAATTGTTAATAGTTGCAAAATTGTTAATTCGCAGTTTTTGGTTCTGGGACATCAGAAAACCCTTCTCACTTTAGAATTGCAAAAATTGGAAATTGTTTATAATTTTACAAATTTTGAAATTCTTTTTTATTCTCTCATCTCAATTCCCTTTACTTTTTTTCCCCAATTTTTTGGAAAAAATTAAATTTTTTTTTTAAATTGTTTATAATTTTACAAATTTCGAAATTGTTGCTCATGAGCTTTCTTAACTTTCGAGATTTAATTTCTATTCTTCATGTATCGTTGAAACAGTAGTTTGGTTATTTTGATTCGTCTGTGTTATAAAAAAATTCTTTCGCAAATTTCAAAACGCTGAGACTAACTATTGTCCTGCAAATTTGAAGATTTCTTTGTGGTTAGATGCTTTCTATTCAGTGGTGCAAAGTGTATGCCAATATGTTTAATGTCTAGCGAGGAAATTCATTATCAACAAATTATTTTGCAAAATGCTTTTGGACAGAGCGGTGGCATGATAGATCATTTTCATATTTATTTTACGAGGCAAGTTTAAGGCAGCAGATATATTCTGTGTATTATTTTTAATTTTGGTGAAATTGAATCACATGTGAATTTTCAAATAGAACCATACATTTTTCCAAGTCACATTGATCTTTTAATATTATATTTGACACCGGGCTTGAGCAATCCTCAACTCTAAGACAAGCAACGCTTATCATTGGCTCTTCTAGTAATTCAAGTGGCCTATCCTCGGAATATTTCACCATTCTCCTCGCCTTAAAAGGTATAATAGGCGGAGTCTGTAGAATTTGGCACCAATCGAAAAACACTTCCTCCCCGGAGAGTGCTTCGTTACTCCCTTTTGTGGGAACACGTTCTTGTCGTGTATTAAATTGTAAAAAATAATTTAAATTCAATATAATAAACGTATAAGAGTTTTGTTTACATTGTAATGCTACACACATTTTAATTTAGAAATAAGACATGCAACTAAACAGTACACACATGTTTTAGGAAAACGAAAATTCTTTCTTATTACAACTCTCATTTGTATACTTTTCACAGACAATTTTGAGAAGTACACCATCAATATGATGATTTGTTCTGGTAATAATCGATTTTGTACATAATTGACATGTAATGATAGAAATTTCTAATGTCTGGTATGGGAAATAGCTCAGTTAATTTTAATGAGAGAGCAATTTCACGATGAAAATGTTTATTTAATGTATATATTCCAAATCCACATACTTCCTTATTTTAATTAACGTTGCTTCCATTTCCATTGAAGGCAAGGATATAACATCCCTCACGCGCCTATGTTTTGAAATGACCCTCAGAGAGGTCACTTGCTCGAGTCGCCGTGTTATTGAATTGAACTCTTGAAATGTTCTGTTCATACAGTAGTTCCCGAAACACGTAAATTCCAACAGGCCATCTCAAACTTATAGTAGTCACACCCTACTTTCAAACATTAGTAGATACCGCGGACTGTGAGACCGCACGTAAAGTTCTAAACAAACTTCATTCTCGTTCATGAGCATGTGTTAATCAGTCCAACTTTTTTTTGTGTCGGAGGGCTGTGATTCTTGGAGAGATAATAGAGTAGTGGACATGGTAACAACTCTCTGCATCTAGCGAGTTCGTTTTCTAGTGTGGACAAAACGTTTGGGATTGGAAACCTTTCTCCAGACTTCATGAATTATAATAATAATGCGGTTACCAAATAGTGCGTCCTATTATCATCACAGTTTTAATTCAATTTTTTGTCTTTCATTTTGTTTGCATTTTTATCACTTTTCTGTTTCTTATATAATTTTGTTAATGTATTTTAGGAATGAGGTTTGACTGATTCCAATGTAATTCTTGATTAAAGCTAGATTGCTGTTTCCAAGTACTCGCGGTTCAAGTCACGTCTTATTGCGATCGGTGAGCTGAAGAATATCTGCATCAAGAGTGGACTGACAATATGCCAAGCTTCAGAAAAAAAATTCAGAATCTCGGAGGGAATATTGATGACTAAAATAAAAGATCGTAAAATGTCGCGATCGTAATAGTTGTGACTGTCAATCAAATAATATCTTAGCAGAATCTATAGCAAGGGCAGTCAGTTTTGCCTGCATGGGCATTCGTGTTCCAGTTTATGACTCGCAGGTGCTGCCACTCAAAATCGTCACTGCAGCAAGCAACGAAAGAAATTTGAGCGCGAAACATTCCTGGGAGGTGGGTAACCATTACAAAAGGGAAACAATGTTTTTGTGAAGTTTTTATTAAATAAAACATAATAACTGTTGTAAAAAGCGCTTATTTATTGGAAAATAGAAAAGTTCGTAATGAAAATTTTCTGAGAAATAGAATTATACAGTCTCACCAACTATGGGCCACCTCATAACTTCTAAACGGTTCCCGATATCTAAATGCAGTTTTCGCCTAACAATGTGGAATCATAGGGGAAATAATGTGCGGTAGATATATAATTCGAAATATTTTTAGTTTTCGAGAAAATTAATTATATTTGATTTTTTAATTGGAACCATAAAATGTTTCCCTAGCGATAGATAATCTTAAATAGACGAATGCATTGATGTAAATTACGTTATTGTTTTTATAGTATATTGGGTATACAATTTTACTTTCAGACATGTGATTTTTAACTAAATGTCGAGATTTCCTGTTAGCAACCGTTGCAATTGTGGCATTTGGGAAGGTTGCCTTCCGCGCAACACTTCTGCGAGAACAGGAGAAAGATCTGAAGGCTACTTTACCCAAAAGCGACAGTGTCGACGGCTGCAAGAGGAAAATTGCACGTTTAATTTCAAATCTCAAGTCTCATAATATAAATATATAAAAACGGGTTTATACGGTTATATTATTATCGGTTTTTTACATCACTACCAATGCGTGAACTATTTTTTATTTAGTCGCAAAATATCAAAAAATACTAATACAGCCTTACCAGTCAGTTTGAATTCATGTAATTCTGCAATTACAAAGTTAATTGTGAATGAACTTAAGTTAATTAAGTAATTTAAATTAATTAAATTAACACAAATTAAAGACTATTGAAATATTTTATTGAAGTTTCTCAAGAAAATGTTTGAGTCTATCTAAACGGAGATAGGGAGGTAAGCTTTCTCTAATTGTAAATTTGGAGTCAGAAAATAAACGGACGCAGAATATTGCCTGGGAAGTGGGAAAATGAATATTACGCAACACTGTCGCTTAATGCCATCATTCGACGACTTTCTTGCTATCGAAAGATCAAAATATTTTAGAAGATAACATTATTATTCAGCTTCATTTGTTAGCATAAAGAACTCGATAAATGGATTAAGACGTACTTTTTTCGTTGGGACTCATCAGTTTTGTAATATCAAAAACCTAGACTATTACCATGCATGCCGCCATTAGATTTTATCAATCAAAATTTCAGAAAAAACGTACTGCTAGCACTTCGGTCAGAACATTATAATATGTAAGTTCAGTACATTGTCCATAATCGTTACACTATGCAAAATTGTGTGGAGTGGATAGTTAACGTCAGAAAATAACTCCAGTTACTCGTATTGATATACAGGACAGTTTAGTTAACTGGGAGAGATATGTTGTTTTTTTTGCATTTGTTTATCTTAGGTTAGCCAAACTTTTATATAATAATATGAAATTAATATAAGAAACAGTAATTCAAATTATTAATTTTCAAGTTTTAGCAAATTTCGTGGGATGCAGAAACGTAGACGAAAAAATGATCCACTTAACTGCAGTATGGTATTAATTGAGGCTCTTATTGTGGTGAAGTGAATTATTACGAGCATGTTGAACACAGTTCTAGGAGTATATTATAAATAGGAGACAGATTTTAATAAAATATCATTTTTACTTTCTTGCATACCTACGTATATACGGAGTAATATACGTAATGTAGAGAGAGTTATGTAATGCTGCGCAAAAAGACGGCGGATTTTCGGCAGAAAAAAATTCATTGCCGGATCCTGATGAAGATAAAATTGGATAAATGCAGTTGCTTAATTAAGATAAAAAAGTGGTCTAATACGTGATGCAGCCATAATCCCTATTTTGTTGGTCCTTGATGCCGAAAACTCAATTGAAAGCGAAACGCCCGCCGTCTGTCCGTCGGTGAACACTAGCGCATAAACCATGTGTAGGATTTTTTTCAAATTGAAGAAACATCTATCTGTAGTTGAAGCTTTGAAATTTTGAAATCCATTCTTTTAAACTTGGGGGTTTTTGGATCAAGCCCCACGGACATTCTCGAAATTTTCTCAAAGTTTTGCTCAAAATTTTTTCTTTAAATTTATTGCATAACAGAGGAAAATACACTTATACGCATTTTTGAAAATTTTAATAGTTTCCTCGCAATATGGCGTACAATATTTTCAATTTAAGAAAAAAAGAAAGACTCTGTCTTGTCTCTCACGTAGCTCATATTTTCATTATAGACAATTTGTTCACATTATTGTATTTATGTATACATATGCTCTTAATAATGTTGAATAAAATTTCTCGAAAACTCAACTTTTTTTGTGAAAATGAGCACAAAATTCCGCATTTTTAGAAACACTCAAACGCCATTTTCTCAAAAATTGCTCAAATGTTTTGTTTCATACGTTTTCAACAAATAGTACTAATTGCACTGTTTAGTATGACGTTAAATTCATTTTTGTGTACTCTTTCGGGTTTTTTTAAATACACAGATGTAATTTTTATGTACCTCTCACACCGTTAATATGAACATTTGCATTGATTTGCATTTATAAGTGGAATCCTTTAAATGACTTTGAATGAAATTTTTCGAAAACTCAAGAGATTCCTCTTAAAAGAGTTTCAAATTCCTCCTTTACAGTAATACTAAATGCCATTTCTTAAACACCACTTCAAATTTTTCAATGAAAATTTCTATTTAGAACAAGGTTTTCTTCTTTAATATTCTGGAATGTTAATATTCTATATACGTTCTACTATTTGGAAACCGAAAAGAGGAGAAAAAAGTCGAAAAATGTGTTTTGGGTGACGATAGATGACAGCTGGCGAGAGAATGTAGGAAGATCTTAAAGCCAGTCCACACAAGGAAAATTAGAAATATTTGCTACGAGAAAGTCTGTGCCATTCGGTAGCACCTCTAGATACCTTTTTTCGCATATTTCATATACTTTAACATAATTTTAATAGTATTTAAAATACTTTTACGAGATGCAACAATAGTTCTT
This sequence comes from Teleogryllus oceanicus, assembly GCA_964035755.1. Lineage (NCBI taxonomy): Eukaryota > Metazoa > Arthropoda > Insecta > Orthoptera > Gryllidae > Teleogryllus > Teleogryllus oceanicus. The sequence goes on along the minus strand of CAXIVR010000001.1, from coordinate 167,597,363 downwards.
TCTTTCTTTATTTATTTACGTCAAAAAAAACAGTTAAAAACTGCGTATGACGTGCTATAGGGAAAAGTGAAGTGTGTGCACATTTTCAAAATTCTGTGATCCCTACACTAAGTCATATACTACTTATATTTTGAAAAAAAGGAGCTCCCATGTAATAAAATCTATTTTCAAGGATAAATAAGCAATAAATTTTGGCTCCTATCCATGTCGTCCTTCGGAATAACACCACCGCGACATGTCCAGAAGCAACACTACGGGCCATCTCAGCATTTGTTCAATGGATCAGGGAAACTGGACGAAAAACCTGAACGAGATGGGGGTCATTGACCCGGAGGCTGCGATACAATACTTGTTACATGTTGTTTATACACATTTATACAGTTCAAATGGTAAATAATGCATTATGTATCATTCTTAAAATTAATGTTACTTTTCTTGTGATGCTCAATATAGTATCTAATTGTATTGAAACAGTTATGCAGTAGAAACGATTTCACTTGGGATTTAAACTTTTCTATCGAATTTAATCGTTTAATGTCATCTGGCAAAGTGTTGTAAAATAATGTACATGTATTGGATGTGAATTTTTTGTAACGAGCTGTTGATTCTGTCACCCGATGAATATGATTTCTACGTCGAGTGTTATAGTAATAGACATTGGCATTTTCTGATAATATATTTTCGCCCTTAAGCAAGTCATTTCTGACAAAAGTCACTGATTCGTAAATAAACAGACAAGGTAATGGTAAACTTCCTATATTAATGAAGAGAGGCTTCCATGAATCACGTGGGTAGGATTTGGTTATTATTTGTACAATTCGTTTTTGTACTCTCAAAGTCTGGGAGCTATAAGATGTATTTCCCCAGAATATTATGCCATATCTCAGGCGGGAATGAACATTCGCGAAATATACACAACGAACAGTATGAAGACTGACTGAATTTGCAAGAATTCTGAACGCGTAGCGTAATGAACTTAATTTTGTGTTCAAGTCATTTAAATGGACGTTCGATTTAAGGTTTGACTGAATTGAGGGACCTAAAAATTTTGTTGCCTTAACATTAGTAAATGGTCCACCGTTCATTTTCAATGGAACACAGACTTGTTTATTTGAAATGGAAAACCATTAAAATCGTTTTCTTTTCGTTTACTATTAATTTGTTATTTCGGACAATTCCTTCAGACAATTCCTGAGTAACCTATTCCATTTCATGGTTCACAAATTTTAATGGAATCGTATGAAATCTAAGGTTCCTGCGACGCCTATCAACACCATTGTGGGTGCGGCGGATTTCACGAAAACTAAAGACAGAGATTTTCTGGTCCAGTTCAAACCAAACATTTGCAAGTGAAGTTCACTTGAACCAAAGGCAGCAGACATGATTACATCAATAAGTATTCAACAGCTTGAGTAGTTCATCTGACCTTTTTGGATCAATTTTTTGTCATTTTATGTTTGATTTTTTAAACATTTTAAAAACATTTTTAGAGTATTTTAATGATCATTCTTCGTAATGATTTAGTTTATCACAACTATTGTTGTGAGCAGCAGGTCACTAAAACTCCTCAATACAGGCTGAATTCGATTACTATTTAACAAAGTAGTATTGAATATTCATCACCGTCGCTCTACCACAGATGCTGCAGTAGCAATGATGGTTGTCACTGAACCATATCAGCCGGTGCTCTTGGGTGTAAGTTGCTTTTTTGTTGATCTTGCTGTCACTATAATTCTCCTGAATTCTCAATTAAAAATATTAAGATTTTTATACAGAAAGGTTTTTGAGGACTTAACTGAGCCACTATCCACCTAATCTCAAAAGATTGGGGCCAGCTAACCGCATTAACATGAACCTTAATAACTTTTAATACGTTATTATAACTAAACTTTAAGCATTACACGCGGCGGAAACTACATACTTCATCAATGCTAAAAAGTTCCTGATTTCATGAATATACAGTTCTTATTTTATTATATTTATTGATGTGTAAGTTTTAATTAAATTATCGAGAAAATTGCACTCACCTCACATTTAAAAGCGAAATATCTCCTTAATGGGCTACCACATCCAGCGACATAACAGCTTTAAATGTGCCAGGGAGTCACCCTTTTAATACAAATTCAAATAATTTTTCACTTCAAGAACATTTTAACTTTCTCAACATCTGTTTTCTGCATTATTTTTTTAGACATGTTTTTTTCTCTATAGTCACTAAATACCATAGATGTCCATGTGACTTAAATAAATTACAAAGAATATTTTAGGTGGGCTGACTGACTTAATCCAACTTCACCATGCTCACTTTACAGGATGAGTTTTTAAATTTCCCTCTCTAAACTAGTTTATTATTCTCAAAACATATGAGTATTCTTTCTCAAATTTATTTTTTCAAATGATATTTTTATATTCTATCCCATAACTGACCACATATGACATACAGGGTCATATGTGATCAGTGAATGTCAGGGAATTTAAGAAGTGAATGAATTTGCTTTCTTAGTGTTTTAAGGTAGCTATGATCTAGTGGCGCCTCTAGAGTGACCAGATTAGTAACCAGAGAGGGCACCAAATATAACAATATTTACCGCTTAAATGTCCGACCTATTTTCATTACTGGACATGGATTGATGCACAAGCCTGGTCTAAGGGATCCCAATTCTTTTATGAATATTCTGTCTTCATAATTCAAGTTTCTGTTAGGTAAATATATTACTTTATTCATGTTAAAAATGGATGACGATATTCATATTGTTTTGTGAAATTTTAATTTAAAACACGTTTACGAATTCTCGTACAGATCAAAATATAACCAATTTCGCACAGAAGCATTGAGAACAGATTTTTAAACACCGTGCTAACATACGTTCCTAACGTGTTAGCAAATTTCAAAATTCACGCAGACACATGGCGCGGTCGCACATGATTTATGACCGACGAGTGCAATAAGCGCACATAATTCCCTCTCACTTTCTTCCCTACAATGAAGAAACCCTCCTCGTGTTAAAGGGCCAAGCAGCGGCCACAGGCCTCCTGTGACCAATGCCCTGTTGCCAAATCTGGTGCTGTTGCCACTTGCTCGGTTATCGCTTTCGAGCAAGGATAGCAAAAGGCACATTGCCGGCGTGGAGAGCCGTTACAGTTCTGTCGGAAAATAAAGAGTTCCAGTGCACTGGAACAGGTAATCACTGGATTCTCAAAAATATTTGATTGAAAAAAAAATCTACCATTGACACAGTTATTCACTTTCTGTTCATTGCACTACCAATACAAACAATAGAAAATCCGGTTTAATTTTCTTGTTTTATTGATAACGGTTACGTAATATATTACAACTTTTACACTACTAACACTTCATTCTTCTAATAAACTTTAAGGAAACGACAGAACAGGCTGAGAGACAAAAAATATATAATTATTGAAAAGCAAAACGATATATAAAATTCGACGTCTACAACTGATTTCAAGGTCATTTGTCAGATACATACTCTAATGTATAGAATAAAAAATAAGTAGTGCAGGCTAGGATTTGAACTCGAGATCTTCAGCACAAGAAGAAGCCACCCAACCTAATACGCTACGATATTGTCCGTGGGCAGGTCGCTTATGTAGTGTTTTGAATATTACAATGTTCTTGATGCCAGAAAATTCTTTCGAAAAATCGCAAAAGCTACATTTTTTTCAGACAAAATTCTAAATAAAACGTATTTTAAAATTTAGTATTTAAAACGATTGCACTTGGAAATAAATCTCCAGCATATGTATTGGTGGTGTTCGAAAACATATATATTGTCACCATATAACTCAAACTTTTGCGAAAAACACTCATATTTTAAGAAACGTGCACACGAGATGATTTGAAAGACTAATATTAAGAGCAGATTGCATTAAGAAAGAAATATGTATTAAAATTTTAAACAACATTCACAAAGTAAGAAAGTCACAGAAAACTGCCAAAATAGCAAACATTCGTTTCGTACATTTTTCATTTTAAGGAATATCATTTGTCACACAATAGATCTTCATTGTATTAATTGTAATAATTGATTATATGTATTGTAATAATTTTTTCAAATATACAATTTGTCCGATTTGTTACACACGATTCAAGCAGGAAGCTTTAAGTTGAATTTACTATGCGCACGAATAATATGAAACAATTGAATATTTGTAATATTGAAAAATTAAAACTTTGTAATGGAAATAAGACTTACTATGTTATTAAGTACACGTGCAAAGGTTGCGGTAGCTCAGTGGCATCGTTACAGTTTTCCCTGTAACGTTGCTAACCGCAAAGCCCTAGAGTTCGAGTTCCGACGTTGGCGGATGTTCGACTGTGGTTACATATGTAGGTCGAAAAACTTTGGAGCCCTTTTAAAAAGAGTTTGAAAATGCTCCCCTGGGGCTTCAACTAAATTAACCCCAAAATTTAAAGAATTATTTTCAAAATCGCAGGGGCCTCGATTCGGGCCAGATCGTTAATGGAAAATTAAATTTTTGACAAAAATTCTACAAATAGTTTACACACTAGTGATCACAGAGAAACAGACAGACAGAAGAGCGGACACATGGACGAAGAGACGGACGTTTTGAAATAATAATAACACTCTCTTGGTAACTTAAGACCCCAAAAGGTGTATTTCCATTAAAATCTCGACATCGATTTACTGCAACATTACATACATACATCTCTAAATATTACTTTTCTACTCCCAATGTTTACGAGAAAGTATATATATACACACACACACTTTTACACACCACAGAGTAGGTTACACGCAAAAAAAATCACCAATTACAGAGCCTGATTCCTGCCCGTCAGAATGCAGTTGTAATGCTATTACATAAACAGCGGGTCCCACCAACTATGAACCACCCCCACAACTTCTAAACGGTTCAGGATAACGAAATGCAGGTTTTGCTGAACAATGCGGAATCATGGGGCAAGTAACAAGCCGTGGATAAATTGTTTATAATATTTTTAATTTTCGAGAAATTTAATAATTTTTTTTTAAATGGACTAATATTTTATCTCCAGCAATGGAAGAATTTCGATTTTTTAAATGGAATATATATTTTGATAGTAATTTGAGTATAAAATTAGGCTTTCTGACAGGTGATTTTGAATTAACCAGGTGATCGTGTAGCAGCCCTTGCAACTCTCGCTTTTGGGGAAGGTGGCCATCACGGCGTCTAGACGGTTACGTCTTGACTGAGAGGGGTGGCAGTGGGGGATAAGAGGCATAACTACAGCAATTCTTGGTGATGGCACAGACTTCACACTAAGAAATACCAATTTTAACAATCAGAATGGGAGATTTGTTCCATTTATTTATTTGGATTTAACTTGCCTTCTACTAAAATTCAAAACATTGATCGTTCAAAGACGATATAAAAAAATTGGTAGCGTAAAGAAGATGTTAATAATAATAAATATCATTTTCAAACTGAACAAGAAGCCAACCACCGTCTCTTCGTTGGTAGATGTCATTTTTTAATTAAAATGATCGCACGTCCACTTTGCAACCATACGACTGCTGTTCTTGAATGGAAAAGAAAACGGTACACTTCCGTCTTCTGCATTTTCAAGTTTGAGGCAGCACTTGGCGCTATGAAATGAGAAACTCTCTAATCAGTATGAGCAGTAGCGAATACAGATATGCATATTTGTTAAATTTTGGTAAATTTACACTGATAGAACTGTCAAGAGTATTTGAAGTTTTTTATTACTTTGTTCTTCTGATAGTACGTGTTTAAATAGGAAGTTTAGGTACCGTGAATAATAAGAGAAAATGTCTACCTATCTATTATTTGATGAATTAATCAAGAGATTACAATGAAAATCTTTAAGAATTCTTTCGCTTCCTATATATTAAAATGATGGCTTGTTTCTGCACCGAGTTAGATTTTTGTTAATGTAGATATGGCCTTTATTATTATTATTATTATTATTATTAATTATTATTATATATTAATTATTATTATTAATAATAATAATAATAATAATAATAATAATAATAATAATAATAATAAAATTATCGTTTTCGCTACAATATTTTTTATATCGTTCTTTTCGATTATCGTTGATTTGGAATTTCAGAGGAATAAAAGTTCAACTCAGATGAACAACTGGGAAAAATCTCATTCAGATCGTTAAAATTGATGTTTGTTCATAAGTTTTTCATGTCCAGATCATGAATTGCTGCAATTACACCTTCCTACACCACCATCCCTCTCACACTTCTCTCTTCACAAAACAGTATCAACGTCGCGAAGGCCATCTTCCCAAAACGGCGACTGTTGCAATGGCTGCCCGTTTACTTGAAAATCTAATGCCAAAAAATCTAATTTTATACTCAAACTACTCTTAAAATACTAACATATGATACATTATTTTATTCCAATGTTCATGATCTATCCATTGCTGATGAAAAAATATATAGTTCAATTTAAAAAATCAAAGATGATTAAATTTTCGAAAGCTAGAACTATTATAGAGAATTCCTCTACCAGCATGTTACCTGTCCCATGATTCTACATTGCTCAGTGAACTCGATACCCTGAACCGTTTAGAAGTTATGGGGGTGGTCCATATTTGGTGGGACACCTGGTATCAATAAACATGAGAAACCCTATGTAACATGATTGATGATAAATGAAAGCGATTGCAGTATACTAAGCGAATGAATAAGGATGACGAAATACGTCTCGCAGTGGAAACCTCGAAATGTTTACTTTTCATAGCGTCAAATTCGGGTAGCTATATTTTCTTAATTAAACCGCAAAATATCCAAGCAGTTATTTAAAATTAAATAAAACTACAATTTTATTGACAATAATACTAACCTGATATGATTTCTACAAACAATTACGAGAAGATGTGAACTTCATTTCAAATTTTCATCCTAAATCGTTACTTTTAATTTTAACGATTATGTTAATGTTTGCTACTCAAACGGAACCTGATATGACTTTCTACAAACATTTACGTTTAGTGGTGAAATCTTTTCGTATTATGATTATTATGTCGTAGTAGCTTCATTGTTGAAATGACGACTGATTCCTTCATATGAGATTTTCTGTGTTTCATGGAGATGACCTCGGCGTATACGTATTTCGAAGACATGAAAACTTCCATGATTTTGACGCGATAAGCGATGACCTCAAACAATCCACTTAGATTCAGAGGGTGGTGTCAAAAAGCATTGGCGTGCAAAAGAATGCTTCTAACAATTGTTCTGAACTTGGAATAATTGAATTTTAAAAACATGTTTATTTGCAAACTTTGCACCTTCATTGAAATTTACTTAACCGCATACGTAAGTTCACATTCCTTCAAGTACAAATGTCCATAAATAAACATATGTCAATACCATATTATAATAGTATTATTACTTTTTCGCTTAATCCATGCTGATGCTATATGCTTCTAAAGGCAGCAGACTTACTGGTTAGAATGAAATTGTGGATGTTATAACAATGTATTTCGTATTTGGAACGTGTGAATACTGAGGAGCCGGAAGCTTTAATGTCTATATTTATACGTGAAGTCAATTATAATGCAAAATTATTGTTTTCTTGTATATTTAATTTGAAATTTTTTTCACAATTTTGTATGTAAAGAATTGGCTTCCTAAGAAGGTGGATAAAGGCTTTCTCGAGGGAAAGCGAGTGTTACGATTTACGCTTACAAGCTCAGGCTATTTCGCCTTGAAACGTGTGGAGGAAGGACGCAATCTTTTCACCGGGGGGTATTTCTGGAAGTCAATTGATGACTCTTTCTTGCTCCCAAGTTGAAGATTGTTCGGTAGCCGACTCGAGTAGTATTTTAAAATTTATGCTGTAATTGGTAAACAAATGGAACTTAAAGTATTTAGAATAAAATGAAAAATTAGGGAGCTGAAAACCAGGAATATCTAAAGAGTAACAATGTTCGTGGCAATATATGCAAGCGTTGTGACCGCTTGTCCTCTCCACCCCCGTTAGGAACTACAAATGTATTTGCCGGAGAAACTAAGCGAGCAATTCTAAAGTGAGAAGGGTTTTCTGATGTCCCAGAACCAAAAACTGCGAATTAACAATTTTGCAACAATTAACAATTTTATAAACAATTACGAAATGTGCGCTATTCCTGCCGGGGAGTGTCCCCAAGTTGTCCCTAATTTGATGATAGCAAAATAACAATTTTGACATGAGATGCAAATTAATTGCTTAATAACTAGTTTAATTGTTACTTTAGTGATAAATATACAGTTGGTCATTGAATTTTAGTTTCTTTAATTGAAATGGTTCCCTAGCTGTCCTAACGATTCGAGAAAGACAGTATTTTGCATTTTTGCAAATGTAATATACTTATGAACAATTGAAAATATGCAATTATAATAGTTTTTCTTGTCGCAAAATTCTGTAGTAAACTGATCATTTGATAAAGTTCATAAATTGTGTTTGGACAAGAATATTGGAATTTAAGTGTGTATAAGAACGTAATTGTCTTAAAATAAGTGTTATTTTATCTGATATCAATGTAATTTCGTCAAAAAAATTGTGTTAACAGAGGTTAAGTGCTATGTGTTTATATACATTTCAATGAATTTACTTTCATGTTCATACAAGTGTTTCTTCCATGTATTTTTTCTTTGAAAATACTTCCACATCTGAACTAGCGGCGCCCGCCATTTTGTGCGTTGAGATTGGCTACGATGGTTTGTGAGCTCCGCCTGCGACGTTTCGTCATGACAAGGGCTGTCCAAGCCGTGCCAAAGCTGAACTTAGCCGCAGACGGCCGCGATCAATTTATGTTTCCAGTACATACTTCATATTGATACATATTTCATATTGATACATTTCATACTAGATACGAATGGCCTCATCGGTCGTTCTGGATTGTGAAGTTTTAAGAGGCCGTATGATCTAGCTAATCTGCCCGTTGTAGGATATACTTTATATTACGAATTAATGTTTAGTGTGACATACCAATATGTGGGACCTTGTATTGCGTCACATTTATTGTAAACAGTGTGAATTGTAAGGATAGACATTTGTAAATATGGCGGCATAGCAACGGTAGACGAGTTGTCGTCAAAGTCAACAAACTGCATTGCTTTCAACCACGGGGCGCGGTTAGTTGATAAAGTAAACTGTTTGGGGATTGGCCGAGAAAGCAATGACAGTCTGGGGCGCGGCTAGTTGAATTTGTAAGTAATTTAGGGATTGGCTAAGCATGGAATGACAATGTATTTCGACGGAAGCGGGTCGAAATTTTTCTGACAAGAAACAGTAGAATGTATGGATCGAGTTTTGAAGGGCTGAAGGAGGGGAATATGGAGGCATTCCGACTTATGCCGTGGTGCTGTGCGGATCGTGTGTAGATAATTTTGATGTTGGGAGTTTGGGAATTGTGAACATCTACTTGGGAGCTTATGGTTGTCGGACTTAGAATATGTGTAATTGGAATTAATTAACTTAAGTGAATTTGTCGGTAACGGGACTGGGGTATTTGTTGCAGATAATAATTTGCTGAACTTTAATATTTTAAGTATACGCGTAGAAAGAACTGGTAACTTTTAAAAGGAAAATTAATTCTTATCAACTTATGAGGCGGTGAGGATCAGTGACTTGAGTACACTTGTGCCAGAACAGAAGAAAAAAAAATTGGTACTTGGACCTGGAGCCATCGACACCGGGGAAGATTGAAAATTGTTCTACGCGGCGACATCGGTCAAGAGCGCGTGAAGACGGGTACTGCAACATGGTTTGAGACTGGTCATGACCGAAAGGTTCATATTGTTACCAATGAACATTGAATAAACTTACAAGTTTCTGTGAATAGAAAAGATGATTTTTATTTAGCTAATTCTAGCAAATGAGTAGCTAGAAATGTATATTTGCTTTTCAGGTTCCTCAGCCACTCTGTACAGATGGCAGATCGAATAATCGGCTATTAGTATGCAATAGCTTTATCCGGCTAACTGGGTCGATGGGTCTTATAGACCCATCGACCCAGTTAGCCGGATATTAATTTAATGGAAATAGCAGTTGAAGATTAATTTTAATAATTGAATTAACGTAATCTTTTCCTGGCGCCCATATTCTTATATAAATTTGGAACGGGTTACGTTGAATTTATATTTAATAATGTTAGAAGGGGAGAGGAAATGTTAAATTTAAAAACTAAATTAGACAGTTTGTTCAAGTAAGAGCATCAGTATCTGTTTTAGATACGTACATATTTCATATTGAGGACTTCCAATACTGGATACTAATGGCGTCATCGGTCGTTCTAGTTTGTGAAGTTTTAAGAGGCCGTATGATCTAGCTAATCGGTCCGTTGTAGAATATACTTTATATTACGAATTAATGTTTTGATATTTCCATCTTTTTATCCTATAGTACTTTAATAAATACAGTACGTTTGTTTTTGATTTTGATATTTCAGTGAACTTAAACAGGTCTGAAAACTGAGCTATTAGGTTTATTACGTATTAAGACAGGACTTAAAATAAGGTCATGTACGAGTTTTCTAAAAATATGAGTAGTTTTTTGCGTGGAATGTGGGCAATTTTAAATGTTTTTTAGAACATTTTTTTCTCAAAAACAATAAAAAAATATGTTAAAATTTTTGAAAAACTTGTTTTTTTTTGCGCAAATCCTTCGTTAATTTTGAGTAATTTTATATAAAACATTTTTTCGAAAACCGCTCTAAACTTTTCTTTAAATTTTTGCAAGGATAAAGCAATGGAAGGTTTAAATAATGGCGCAGGTCACATTTTCATTGATCGCGGTGAACTTTCGAAAATTGCATGCTGGAAATCATGGGAGAGACAATTAAATTTTTAAGCGTCGGCCCAAAAGTGCACGGCACGGTGACGGCGTGGTGTAGAGGCAAAGCGCACGGTGAGTTACGTCGATGAGTTTGAATTTGCGCGCGAATGTTTTGTTGTTGTTGTTGTTGTTGTTGTTGTTGTTGTTATTTGTTTGTTTTTGTTTTTTGCTGGTTTACTTTGCATGTTGCAAGTAATATACTTGTAATATTGCTGTTGGATCTCATGGAACCTTTATAAATAATATGGGAAAATATGTGCTGTTGTAGCACATAGCAATACCAGAAAATGTGCTGTTGTAGTACTCTCTCCTGTACATAAATTTATTATTTTCGATGTCAATATTTGAAGTGTGCGGCTAAATAACGGTACAAGCTTCAGTAAGCAAATTTTTCTGGTGAAGCAATGAAAACTTTTCGATTCAGTTACTTCAAATCACCGTTCTTATCACCTCGAGAAATTACAAATGAGTAAAAAAATTACAATTTATATAAAAAGATACAAATTAGTCAAATGTGGGATAAAAAATTAGTTTCATTGCGTATTTTAACTTATGTCCCGTTGTTCCACTGGAAATAAAACGTGGCTCATTCAACTAAATCGTGCATTCCTCGAGATCCAGAAAATGAGATGCGTTAGAGGCGGCTTGAATCTCAATTTCATATAAAAAATCGCAAATTTGCTCAAGTTAACGCTTGTTCCGTTGTTCTGTAACACTCTTCAGTTCTTGAAGAATAAGCTGTAATTGATGTTACATAAAGTAAGAAATCGTATATGCTCCCAATTATCACTTGAATTGTTGGATGTAAATGTGGTAATTTGAATGAATCGAACTTCAAACAATTTATTACTCCATCCATATTCTTTGGCGTGAAGTTGATTGTCCTCCCGACTTGTCCTAGAGTTCTGAAGAGAAGCTCCAGGTGGCCCCAATGAGGAGAGAAATGTCGCCAAAAAGAATGGAAGCTTCATCACGGTGCCTTTTGATGGCGCGCGGCCGGAACGGTAGGTTGCGGCGCTCTTCAATGCCACCCTGGCGCCACGCCCAGCACTCGCAGCCTCCGCCCCCCCCTCCCCCTCGCCAACATTCGCTCAATCGCCCGGTGCCCAGGAGCCCGAACACTGCCCGCCACTTCCTAGCCCTGAACTCTTAAGCTGGCACTATCTGTTACCACAGAACCAAATATACCACAATTTAGAACTATTTAATTGATAATTAATTACGCAAAAATTAATTTAATTGCTCTTCACACTTTCGAGTACTTAATAGCTTAAGATTAAGTTGGCACCAACAAAATATGCCACAATTTATAACTATTTAACTGCTAATTAATTTCCCTCCCAAAATTTTTTTCTTCAAATTTTTGTGAAGTTAATGGTGAGCCATCTTAAGATTAAGATTAAGATTAAAATTAAAATTAAGATTAAACTGGCGCACCACAAAAGCAAATGTGAAATGGTTTGACGTTAGGAGCGGGCGAATGCAATAAAGCAATGCACAACACACAATGAGACTCACTGCTTTTGTAAAATAGCATTACAAATTTATAAGAGAGTCTAAGTTAATTTTGATAAACAACATTATTGTGACGTTACGTGTATTTGACATCTGTGCAAAAAAGTGGTCGGCTCTTCCTTTTACCGCTAACTCCCTATGAATCCCTGGCTGAAAGTGGAAATTATTCGTGCCAGAAACGGCCAAAACGTCATAATCTGTGTCGTAAGATGCCCTTTTCTGAACGATTTCTTGTAACGAAAAAGGTCGTTTATAATGCTGGGAACAAAAGAAATGTTTGCCTACCGTCTCGTCATGAAGGGCCGTGCTGCGCGCGGTGGCCTGGGGGCGCTGGCCAGGTGGGCGACGCGTGCCTGCCAGCCCGCGCTGCCGGGAGGACGCCATCGACCAACCAGCAGTCACCGGCGTTTCTATGGCCATTGTTCTCGTAATGAAGGGCCTCTCGCGGTCAACGGCCATGGCCAAGAGAATGCGTGGCTCCTGTGCCAACATGATGACACAAAGCGGAAATCCACTGTGGAATTCGATTTGAATTGGCTGACTTCTGATGTTTCCTGAAGTGGGTTGGTGGTCGATAACGCAGGGCTCTTCGATAGCGGCGACTAGAGCCGGACACAAAGACACTCCAGTTCCGATCGTTCTCAGGCTGAGACCAACGAAGCTAGAATATAGATAGAGTGGCTGACCCTCTGGTTTCAACGCTCTCGGGATGCTCGTCGAACAAGCGGCCGCCATGTTTTTTGCAGTCAAAACATGAAAGTGCCTGATGGTCGCGTGTAGAACTATTGTACTGAATCGACGTGCTGTTTGTATCAGATATTATTTCTATATTGCTGTCTTTTCGTTTATCCGTATTTCAATTATATTAGTGGTTAGAATAATGATATGCACATTGCCTTCAGTATGTTCGGCAAAAAACTGTAAAAATAGAAGGCATCAAACCACAAATATATAATTTTTCAAGTTTTCCACCTAATTTGTGACTTGTTTGCTTCTTATAGCAAAAACATTCATTTTCAGGCGTTATGATAACTACAATAGCATTTCAACAGCTTCCATTCTTATGACAATAACCGATGCAGGATGCAAAGTGTTTCTACAGTTTTTCAATTCCTTCTCCTTACATATTGTGATTTCGTTTTTAAATGATTTGTTTTTGGCTGTGAAACACAGAGTAAGAGGATTTATTCGCACCCACCCGGCTTGAACCAGCGCCAAACGGAATACTAGAATACTCGATTTCTCCAGAAGGCGCTGCTTTGACTGCAAAACCATGGCTTCAATTTGCTGCAAAGATGGAGGCGCTTAGACCACTCTATGTATATTCTAACTCGTTGGCTGCGACTGCTATGTCCGAGAATGCTAATTCCGACATTGCCAGTATCGAGAATGAAGGATACCGACGCTACGCATATTACTGGGATGTCCCCTTCACGTCGGCGAGCGACAAAAATGCTGGAAGTGTTACCGGATCTCTCGGCACCGTTTGTTGCTCAAGCGTTTCTATTAACATCTTAAGCACATTATTTGTTTCATTTTCATTAGGGAGCAACTGAACTATGCGTACAAAATAGTATCGCATGCTTTCTACGACGAAAACTGAAAACAAATTCGATCGCACAAGGCACGTTCTGATCCTATTTTATAACATTTTATAAAATAGTTCTTATAAACAGAAATCCTACGAAACGTTTAGAAACGCTAACTTCTCAACCCATCAATTATCAAGCAAATGATTTTATCATTTCTTTTTCAACGAAAACAATAAACATATTTACTATCTCTAACTTAAGTGTTTACTTTCTCGCCCTTAACATACTTACGCAGTAAAGAAAAAGTACACTAAAATTGCTCTGCAAAGTGAGGATTTTCGCCCCCTCCCCAAAAGCTCGTACTGAGCGCCCCTGATACCGAAACGTGTACAATACTCTCTTCCAATGTACCACATTACTTTTGCTAATACGTTGTGTAGTCAAGACACTTGTTTTGTGGTTCGTTGATACTCCGTGCTCGGCCTCCGTCCGCCCGTGAGTGAACAACATCCGCACCTAAACTGTACAGACAATTTTCTCGAAAACTGACATTCCCATCGATCTGACCGAACTCGAGGCCCTGCGAATTTGAAACGGATATTTTGAGTTTGGAGATATTTTACCTGAAGCCTCAACGGCATTTTTAAATTATTCTCAAAAATGGCTCCAAGTATTTTCTTTTCATTTTTTCTTGCTCAGAAAAAAAAACGTTAATAAAAATGGCGCATGTCCTAACTCTGTAGTTTCAAAAATTGCAAAAGTTTAAAACGTTTCCGATGTCTTCAACTACCTCACATAAGTGATTTTTCTCCCTCAATAAAAAACCTGTTCAAAATTTATCCTTAAATAAGGTTGTGTACAATAATTTTAATGATATATACAAACACAAACTTTTCTCAAAAACAGCTCTTTTCTTTAATAGAACAAAATACATTTATAATAATGATGCAGATTCCACCTTCGTTCAACTCTCCGTATTTTCGAAAATTGCCAAAGTTAGAAATGTTTTCGGGATCTTCCTAAAATTTTAATATTGAATGTCATCAACGACCACAGAATGTTTGCATTTTTATATTTTCTAGTTTAGAACAAGTTATACAAAGGATTTTATATTTAAATCCAATTGATACATTCTGAGTAAAGGTATCAGTCTTCAAACTGTTTTAAAAATACTACACAAATATTTATTGAAAATTAAATGGTCTTTTATGTGCTAGACTTGAGCTTTCTAGGAGGAAGTATGGAGTTGATATAATATTTCCAGCCTTTGGACACAGTTTAGGATTGGTTTTCGTTATGAGGTGACCGTGACTAAGGTTGAAATGTTCAATCCGTAATATTGTGAGGATGACTTGACATCTTTTGCTGATGTTGGATTTTGGGAAGACTTCTTTTGTTACTGATTTTCTAACGAGATGACGTTTTGGTGATGTTAATTTCCATTGTGAATTAATCCGTAATATTGTGAGGATTCCAATGCTTAACTATGAGACCATTAATCTCTTTTAACATCACGTAGTGTCCCATGAGTAGTGTTTATCCGGAACATGGCGCGTTGTTACAGATTTAGCAGCCATATCTGCCTTTTCATTACCATCAATGTCCTTATGAGACGGGAGCCATATCAGTTCAATTTGAATTCCATTGTTACTGAGGATAGAGAGACAATGTTCAATTCAATGTTTTGGATCAGTGGATTGGTTAAATATATTTTTCTATGGCTTTAAGTTAGGAAATTGAGTCAGTGGAAATGGCCATAGGAGATATGTCAGCCTCGTGAGATCTAATTTCAATAGATTTCAGAATTGTCCAAGATTAATAGGAAATATGAAAAAGTAATCTGGTAATCTGTAAGATTCAGCAGTGGAGGATGTGGTGTAGGCTTATTGAAATAAATAGTATTGTTGACAATGACAACGCCTGCAATCATCTCAATTATTATTAGGCTGTTCACATCCCTTACTTAGGGCAAAGGCCTCTTATATTGTAAGGTATTCTAAATAAGATCGGAAGTAGTGAACCTTATTATGATTAAGATTTAAGATAGGAATTAAAATTGCTTCTCTCTGGAAGGGTTTGAGTGGTCTAGATGAAGTTACATAATCGAAGGTGATATTCAAGTCCTAGAGCAGGAAGGTTTGTCAGTAAGCTGTTGGGAATATCGTATTCTTGGCTGTCCGGGGTGAGCCACGTGTTGGTCGATGGAGCTGACGTTTCGGCCATCTTGTAGTAGCCTTCTTCTGAGCTACACTAATGAAGAAGACCACAACAAGATGGCCGAAACCTACTCCATTGACCAACACGCAACTACCGGACAATCAAAATACATACCTTCGGCCGCGAAGCCTACGAATCCATGTTGGGAATATAGTCTGGACCTGGTGTAGATTCTTTGCTCTTCTTTAAGACATGTTAATGTTCATCCACGTGGAATTATTGGTAGAATTGATCTGCATTATTCTCAAGTAACAAATTGACAGACTCTGAAAATGAGGCAATCTGGGTTGTGGTTTGTCTTAAGAATTTTTGCGTTACAACTGTTGTTTGATTTTTGTAAAGGTGGACGCGAGTAAATTCTTGTGGTTCACTGAATCTGTTTCCATTTTTGTCTTCAAGGTTTCGAGGGCATGAGGTTGGGCAATGGTTCTGGAACCATTGATAACTTAATTGTTTTCATAGTGTGAAAATTGAGATGCGATTAATTATTGAAGATGTGAAATTTTGCCAAGGTGTTAATCCATTAGCCATTTTGATTCATTTAAAATACATGTTGGCTGCGTCTTCTGACACAGCCATCTAGTAAATTTTTGTTGATCTAGTAAATTTTTGCTGATCTAGGAAATGTCAGGGGTTAGTAGTGGTTAATATATATATATATATATATATATATATATATATATATATATATTTTATATATATATTTTATTGAGATGACCATGTCATATTTGCTGTAATGTCATTTGAAGCAAAGCTCAAGCAATTCCGCTTTTCGATCCATTACTGATATTAAAATGAGTATCCTACCCTGTGCTTTAGAGAATAATGCCTTCATGATTGTCAAGCCAATCTTCTGTCATTCTAACTGTTCTGAATATTTTGACTGGATCCCAGAGGGTATTATAGCTATTGAAATCTTCTAAGATCAAAAACGTTTTAGGAGTTGATAAATATTGTCAGGTGATTCCATTTGTGCTCAGATCTTCACTATTCGGAAGATACAAGGTGCAAATAGTCAAGGTAGAGTAAGTTTAATTGTAACGCAGTAGCTTCTAACGTATTATTATGACCTCCCAACTAGTTCAGATAAAAGTAAGAGGTACAGGTCATATTCACATTTTTAACCAGGGACATGGGCTTTTTTCCTCTGGCTTTGCAACAAATAACACACACACTCTCTCTCTACACACAAGAATACCTTGGTAAAATATTCTATAACATAAATAAAATATAAATAAATGTAAATAAAAATTGTACAAATTTACATACACAGAATAATCTCTCTGACAGACATAAAACAAGAAACATTCACTGCAATAACCGACTCAACATCCTTAAATATTTGTCTCATAACAACTGTGGTGCAGATAAGATTTTTTTATTGGTTTATTTAAGGTCGCTTCAACATCAAAGGTCATTAGCGACCACTATTGTTGTTAACGGTATGGTAACTATGTGGATGAAACGATATGGTGATGATAAGGGGTGAAAGGACGAACACAAATACAACCATGCCCGAGGCGGGACTCGAACCCGCGACCCTTCGGTCCGAGATCACTACGACACTACTGCCTTAGCGATCTCGGCCGGCCAGCAGATAAAGATTTAATCCTACTTACTTACTTACTTACTATGCCTCCTCCTTACTATAGTAAGAGCAAATTGATTATGGATGTGTAATTTACAACTCTTCCAAACAAAGTACCTTCAAAAACTCAATACACTTCACCATCAAGGACTCAGAATATACACTGATATTTTCCCATACTAGCCCAGTTGGTAGTAATACTAATTGAAGTCAAGGAACCATCTCTTAAATTTCGCAGTGAATTATTATCTGTCCAGTATGCAGTTAAAGCTGCTTCATCAACTAACTCAACAAGTTTCTATGATGTTTTTCCCCAAGTATATGCTGAAAAAAATGTTTATCCTTCCCATAAAACGTTCTATGTTTATAAGAGATCAACTCAAGGATCTTTACATACAAGATATTCACACAGAAAAAATGTAAAAATTGTAGTACCCCTCTTCGAAAAACACCAAACATGACAGCTGATCTGACGTTAACCAAATACAACAATTGTAGCTTATCAAAAGAAGAATGGATCGCTACCTTCTCTGATTTCATCTCGAATTATAACAACTACTATATTTTATACATTAAAGGAAGTGATAAACCTGAAGCAACTGAAGCCCTTGTATATTTACCGGACAAAATTATCAAATATTAGCTTGCGTATTATGCCAGCTGCACTACTGCAAATTTCTATGCTTAAATGGCAGCGCATAAATTTGTAATCCAAATACACAAATCTAATTTTATCATCTTTTCAAACTCATTTCCAATAACATATAAAGTTATCAACACAAGTATTAAATCGGCAATAATATCTATTATACAAGATCTGTTCCATTCAACAAGGAAAAATGTCACTCTTGTCTGGGCGGCACCTGTATTAGAACATCACATCACAAATAGTGAAAATAGAAGAGTAACCACAGTTGTTAATCTGAAGAACAATAAAATGCGCAACCCATCCTACACTGTCACTGATAATTTGAAGTATGTTGGGAAACTATTGAAAGTAAAATGGAATGGTACATGGAAATAATATATAGCAAGCAGTATTCATAAAACCATTAAAAACTTTATGGCGTTGGTAACCAATAAAAAACTTAGCCGAAGAGGACAAGTGGTTTTAACAAGAATTCGGACGGGACATTAAAAAATAAGTCATTTTACATCTACTACAAAAGAATCCCCCTCGATCTTGTGATGTATGTAGTTGTACTCTAACTTTGGACCACATCATTGAGTCATGTCCCAAGTTTTCCTTACAGCAAAAAACCCCTTTCTTGTCGTATAAACCAAGACTAAGAGTTCCACGGGTGTAAAAGTGAAGTTAATGATGTTATCTCAAACTACAGTTGACAATTTTTTCAATAACATATAATATTTTTCAATAAATAAGTGCCGACGAAATTAGGTCTGTACAGCATTGAGCCCGACAGATGGTTGGCAATTGAGTAACACATAAATATACACATATAATTTATAATATTGCTTATAATATAATTATACTATTGTAAATGTATTTAGCTCCTAATTCCGCATTTTCAGAAACGCTCAAATGCAATTTTCTCGAAAAGGGCTCCAGATTTTGGATTTAAATTTTTTAAACGGATAGTTCTAAATGGACTTAATAACATGACATATTTATGTCTTGTTGATTGTCAATGTTATGTATTCTTTTATTGTTGTTTTTTTAAATTAAACAAAAATATTTATTGAAATATTTCGTATGTCGTCAATATTTACTTTACGGGCATTTCTTATACATATTTGTTTACGTTAATGTTCATTTCCGTCCGGAATATGGCATAATATTCTGAGTAAACACATCGTATACATATACGTATTTGTGAGTATAGCTAATAATTTTTGTAAATAATTGTTCGTCACATGACACAGTTCGTCGCATGATACAATGTGTGACCTTGAATGACGGCATGTTTTCTTAAGCATTTCCTTTCTTGAGCATCTGACTTGCAGTGACGCATCAGAAGTGATCTTTATTTTCCGACGTCAGTCTTCATGCTCAGATTGGATCTCCCAGGAGGCTTCAGTTGTTAGTAAATTCACTTCCAACGTTATGTGTCTCATTTCACTGCCTTTTTCCCCTTTATGTCACAAGAATGAAAAGATAGATAAATACCCAACGATAGTTAGGATTTGCACTGGTATTCTAAAATTAGGATTTTGGGCAAGATATTCCGAGAATATCGGTGTATTTAGGATAAGATGTGAAATCATAAATTGCCGTAATAATGTCTTTAACGCAATGAAGTTACAGTGTGAATGACAAATTGTAGAGGTTTCTTTTCAAAGAAGAGAACATTAGTAGAATTAACATGATCAGTTACTATATCACATGTTACCAAACGCTCCCTTTTCTCATTATTCAATTTCAAAAAATAGCGTAGGAAAAGGAAAAGGTATAGATTCAGAGCACAGGAAAAGGTGCGCAGATGCTACTTTACGACCATAAAGATTTTCACTTTTTATACATTAAGCAAATCAATGAACCAAGGAAGTCAAAAACTCTCTTAAATCACATTACGCTCTAAAAACTTTTGTCTATTTTTAAATGAGTTGATCCGCGAATTTGAAGCCGCCATTTTGAATCTGAAATTTAATTTCATGATATTCAAATTGAGCGAACTCAAAAACCCATTGATACCAATTTTTAAGCAAATCCACTGGCATTTGCAATTATGACCACGTTATAAGCCCGATTCAACCAGTGTGGCGTAGCGGTACCACGATCGGAGCGAACTCTACCTGACGTTACCGGCAACTTGCGCCTCTGCGGCAGGCGCGCATTTTGAAGAATGTGGCGCAACAGTCACTAACGAGTCTCGTTTTATGCTCTATAACAACGAGTGGTCACAGCATGCAAGGGAATTTCATGGAAAAAACTTTCAGATTTTACAAAAATCGCCACTCTTCCGCTAACGATTTGAGCATTGTATCTGTTACAATAGGATGCAATAAAACGATTTGGAATTAACCGATCCACTGAAGGTAACGAAATTTTTCGTCCTCCTGTCTCTCAATTCAGTCAAACTTGAAATGGAACTTCCATTCAAATGAATTGAATACAAAATTAGGTTCATTATACTACACGTTCAAATTCTTTCAAGTTTAGTCAACCTTCATACTGCTCATGTATTCTTCGTGAATGTTCATTTCCGTCCGGAATATGGCATAATATTTTGAGTAAACACATCGTATAGGTCCCAGACATTTAGATTACAAAAAATAATTGTATGAACAATAAGGAAATCCCATCAACGTGATTCAAGCAAGCTTCTATTTATTAAACTATGAATTCTACCACTACCTTGCATCTTGATTTACGAATAAGTGGTTTTTGTCAAAAATGATTTACTCAAACGTTGGAACACATTTTCAGCTAATTCAGCTCAATCTACAACTATAACACTCGACGTAATTCATTGGGTGTCAGTATTAACAGACCACTACAAAATGTTCACATAATATACATGTAGTACATTATTTACATCCTTTGTCAGATGACACTAAACGATTAAATTCGATAAACAAGTTTAAGAGCCAAGTAAAGTATTTTCTGCTATATAACTGTTTCTATACAATTAGAAACCATACCGAGCATCAAAAGAAAGTTATATTAATTTTAACAATTATTTTGAATGTATTAATGACCATTTGGAGTGTAGAATCTTAAACAACTCGTAACAAGTATCTGCACAGTTCAGGCCCAGCTCGCGTAAAGGCAACACCTCTCCGAGCGCTCCGCACTTCTAAAACTTATCGCAGTCTTATCAGCAAAGGCTTATTTATTTATTTATTTTACGTCAGAAAAACAGTTAAAAACTGCGTATGACGTGCTATGGGGAAAAGTGAATTGTGTGCACATTTTCAAAATTCTGTGATCCCTACACTTACTCATATACTACTTAAATTTGAATTTTGAAAGGGAGAAAAAAAAAAAAACTCCCATGCAATAAAATCTATGTTCAAGGATAAACAAGCAATAAATTTTGAATTTTGAAATTTTGAAAGGGAGAAAAAAAACAAAAAAACTCCCATGTAATAAAATCTATTGTCAAAGATAAATAAGCAATAAATTTTGGCTCTTATTACTTCCTGCGACAACATGAAACGATAATTTGAATAATTGTATTTCCCACTGAATTCTAGAAGACGTGCACAGAAAATGAAGTTACATTTATGTCAGAAGCAAAACAAGGGCCATCTCAGCATTTGCTCAATGGATCAGGAAACTGGACGAAAAACCTGATCGAGATGGGGGTCATTGACCCGAAAGCTGTAGTACAATAGTTGTTACAGGTTGTTTATACTCATTTATACAGTCCAAATGGTAAATAATGCATTATGTATCATTGTTAAAATTAATGTTACTTTTCTTGTTATGCTCAGGCTTCGTTTATCTGTGCCTATTGGCACAGATTAGACTAACATATACATTAGACTAACATAACACAGTATAGACTAACTACGTTCTATTCTCTTTGTGCCTCACGATCAGTGTTTTCAATTAGTGTAAAAGTGTTGTTGATTTAACCAGTGTTTCGCAAAGTGACTAGTGAAATCAGAATAATCAGTTTAATCGTTTTCGTAGTACTCCATGGCTTCGGCCATCGCAACTACGTAACATGCCAACTGAAACCATCCCAGACGCTACTGACGCGCAAATTGTTTGTAAGATGCAAATGAGCAGCTAATTCAACAACATCTCTACATCCAGCAACAATTGGCGAGCTCAACATCAGCAATGGCAACATGGTCACCAGAGTCAATGTATGCCACTATCTATGTCATCCGGTCTCCCCAACCCTCAACAGGCGCGAGGCCGCCTCCGACGTCATGAACACCAACACCGAAGGTCAAGGTAGCTTCACTGATAACGAGACATATTCAACGATTAAATCAAATAGTAATGTGCATTCAAATGTTGGAGTAGACAGCAAAAAACGCAAAATATTCCATCCAGATGAAGGAGCTGCCCAGTATAACGTGCCTGTATCTTCGGTATAAAGCCCTGAAAACTTGCCACGATCCCCTGTGCGCGAAACAGTCGCATTAAGCGAACCAGAACCAAATATATTAAAATTCCCCCAATTTTTGTGCACAGAAGTAGACAATATGAAAAAATGATTCAAGACATTATAAACATCGCCCAAAAGAATTCTTTACCAAAAATATTAAAGACTCGGTGAAAGTGATGTTTAGTGACACTGAGGACTTTAGAAATTATAGAAATTTTTGTGACAGAAAACATAGCTTATTACTCTTTCAGAATCCTACGCCAAACCTTTATCAGTTGTCATGAAAGATATCCCACATGTTACTCCGTGAAGTCATTGAGACCGAACTCTTACGTCTTAAATATCCAGTAACTAAAGTCACGATTATATAAAAAAGACAGAAAGCCCATTCACATCTGTGCGATAGAAGTAACCAACAATAGTGAAGCCAGGAAAATGTTTCTCTAAACAAATTTATGTACAGTGTAATTAGAATTCAGCAAGAGCCAATGCTAAAGTAATCATGTGCAAAAATGTCAAGTATGGCCATTCTCAAGCCAACTGCGGTTTCCCGGCGAGATACATGAAATGCGTAGGTAATCACCACTACAAATAATGTGGTAAAACCAGAGATTCCCTCCCTCAATGTGTTAACTGTCATGAACACCACGCCGCTAATTACCGCGGTTGTAAATATTATAAAACTTACATTAAAGAAGACTATGCTCCCAAAAATCAGAGACAACATTACAAATAATTTTGTCACCCCAACTACTCCCATCAGAAATGATCCTGAAACTTATAAACAAAATTTCCCAACACTCCACGTCGCTCCTATTGCGAACAACCCTACCTCAAGTACGGCGCCACCATTAGACTGGACAAATGTCATTTCAAACATTGTTTCTCAAGTTGTAACAGCTATTGTTCCCAAATACAAAAATGGTGGAAATATGGTTAGAACTATGACATACAATGGATAAAAATCTCGAAAGAAATATCTCAACTATGCAAACGGCGTCAAACGACAAGAAAACACATTAAAAATTTTCTTACGTCATCACAATATCAAGATTGCGTGCATCACAGAAACGCATTGCGTGCACGATTGCGTGCATCACAGTGTTTTCCCAGAACTAGACCCCGACCACAATCCAGTGATCATATCACTCTCATCACAGATGTCCAAAGAGTCAAGCTCAACTCAAAGAGGTATTACCAACTGAGATAAATTCTCAACGATAAATATCAACTACAAATTCCCTCAAAAACTCACCACCATTCAGAAATCGACTCGGAGATAGATAATCTAACAAAAACCATAATTTCTGCGGTAAAATAATCTACGATAAGCTGCTAATTCTAACCTAAACCAATCCCGTTCAAAATATTGAACTTAATTAAATCAAAAATAACTTAGAAGATACTGGCAAATTACAGAAGAGGACGTTAAACAGAAACTAAATAATTTACGGATAATAAAGCAACGACTAGACCAATTTCGATATGACAATTACAAAACGTACCTATCGAAATTCACCAAACTCGAGAAATCTGTGGTCAACAGTAAAACGGTTATCTCGAACCAAATCCATTATTCGGCCATTAAAATTAGGAACATCAACGGCATTCTCAGACGAAGAAAAACGAACATATCGCTCAACTTCTCGAAAACACTTTCAAATCTCACCAATTACAAACTCTGCCTTCAACAAAAAATAGAGATTTCTTTAAACAAGAGAGAACCACTGTTGCCGCTGCACTAAGTACATATCACCTTCAGAGACCATGAATATAATCAAACACATGAAAGTCAGAAAATCTCCAGAAATAGATGGAATTAGCAACCTTAGCATTAAAATGCTAAACAAAAAGTAATTGCAGGCTATAACAGCGATCTACAACGCTGCTTTGAGCTCAATTACTTCCCACAAAGTGGAAGAAGGCTTCCTACAGTGCTTAAACCAAAGAAAGATCCTAAAATTCCTGAAAATTACAGACCCATAAGCCTCTTTCCTCTATCTAAGATATATGAGAAGCTGATTCTGGAGGCTCAATAATTTCCTAACAACCTCAAATGCAATTCCGCCTTTCCAATTCGGTTTTAAACAAAATCATTCAACCTCGCCAATTATTAAGATTAGCGGAAGACATAGCTCACGGTTTCCACCGAAAAAAATACACAACATCAGCCTTCTTAAACATGAGCCATGCCTCGACAAAGTTTGGAATAGAGGTCTCAGTATAAATTGCACGACCTGGGTATTCCTGATTATTTAATAAAATTTTAACAAGTTTCATCTCAACAGAGAATTTATAGTTCGAATAAACAATGTCACTTCAGAACATTCCAAATCAACGCAGGCGTTCCTCAAGGATCAGCTCCCCTTTTCCCCCGTTATTTAATATTTTCTGCCACGACATTCCATCTGAAGTGACGCCAATTTAGCATTATACACAGATGATGTAGCAATTTACACTACAACCCTGATAATCTAGTAGCAAAGGATCACCTACAAAGAGGCGTGAATAGCTATGTAGAATGGACTCAGAACTGGAGAGTTAAATTAATCCTCATAAAGTATCTGCAAAATCTTTACTCTGCCACCCCAAAATCCTCCAGAAATTATAATCTAAGGAACAAAAATCCCATGGTCAACCTCCCCTTTTAAATACCTCAGGGTACTCTTCGAAAAAAGACTCACCTGGAACCCCCATGTAAATGCAGTCATTGACCAAACAAATATTAAAATTTCCCAAATTTTTCACATATAAATCGCCGTTCACCCTGAGGTTAGAATGCAGACTTTTAATCTTTAAGTCAGTTATTTTACCAACCATGCCCTACGCATGCCCAGTATAGGGTGGTGCTGCATCAAGCTCCATCAACAAACTTAGTGTTCTCAAAATAAATATCTGAGAATAACTCTCAATGCGCCATGGTTCATCCCCAACCAGCAAATCGACAGGAACTAAACATACCAGAATTTGAGGAGACAATAAAAAATCTTGCCAGCAATTTCTTCAACCACCTACCAACTGCACTGCAAAGATTCAACCTAGGAAGAAACAATAGCAGTCCACGAATCATATCAAGATTCCCGAAAGATAAACTTAGACCTCCTTAACTTGGCTTTCCCCTCGTACCTTTCCACCAGTATACCATCTTAAATCACAGAACAAAAATCTAAAAATAAAAACCAATAAAGTTCAGAAACCAACTGCGACTTAAGGATGGTCATATCCTAAAAAGCCATGTAATATTTGTATTCTCAAAACCCTCGAAGACATAATTGTCGAACAGAAGTAATAAATCAAAAAAAGTATATGGCTTCTGGGTCTATAACCCCCGTCACGGTCAGGTTTTCGTCCCGTTTCCCTAACCCTTCTGGGATTCTGAGTTGGCGCCTTGTTTTGCTTCTGGATATAAATACAACTTAACTATCTGGGCTCTTTTAGAGTCCTGTGGGCAATCAGTTACTCAAATTAACGTTCTCTGAGTTCTCGTGGCATTAAGACGATTCCTTCACGAAGAGCGCGAAGAGGGATAATAACCAAACTCTGTAGCTGATTTGCCTTTGCAAATTGTTTGTATTACACTTCCTGCCATATGGCAGGAAGGACGTGCTATGTAGCACGTCACACATTTTTTCATTGTTTTAGTCATTAAATAATTAAATACAAATTTTGAACAAAACTGTTCATCTGAGCCTAATTTATTTACACAAGAAGATCTCAACATTCACCTACGAGTTTTAAAATTATTTAAAAATAGTCCGAAATGCTGTGTTTCCAGCTAAAAGGATGGAATGTTCTTCAAAAGAATACAAAGATATGTTACTTATCGTAATCGTCATTTTGAATTCAGACTTTTTCCGAAGAAATGGTTCAGTGTTTCGTAATGACATGGCACGACACTTCTCTTATGGCGACACTTGGAAATGAACAACAAAATGGCGCTTCTCCATTGATTCATCTAAAGTCAGTTTAAAAGCCGTACTTCTGCATAATAGCAATAAATTCCCATCAGTCCTTTGGCGCACTTTGCTAATATGAGAAGAAACAATTGAACCTTAAAATTTATATTAGAAAAGCTTCAATATGTGAGTGTTTGAATGGAATATATGTTACGATTTAAAGGTAATTGCACTTATTTTTGGTCCGCAGCTTGGTTGCACTAAGTACTGTTGCTTATTGTGTGAATGGAATTGTAGAGGCAGAAAAAACTTTTGCATTAAAAAAAATGGCCTAAACGCGAATCACTCATTCCTGGACAGAAAATTGT
This sequence comes from Teleogryllus oceanicus, assembly GCA_964035755.1. Classification (NCBI taxonomy): domain Eukaryota; kingdom Metazoa; phylum Arthropoda; class Insecta; order Orthoptera; family Gryllidae; genus Teleogryllus; species Teleogryllus oceanicus. The sequence continues at coordinate 167,570,399 of CAXIVR010000001.1, read as the reverse complement.
GAAACATGACTAGGCAATTCCCATTGTTCCCTCTCATATTATTATGAGAGATTTTGGATTAGCCGATTAGTACTTATTTGTCCATGCTTATAATCTTTGAACAAGTCATTATCTAAATCAATACTATGTTCTTTATTTTATGTGAGTGTCACCTAGAGGTGACACGGGACGTTGCTGATCTAGCAAAAATGAACTGCCCAAAATTTGCAAGCATCTGCATCCCGTACATCAAATGGGCTTTAATATAATGTATCTTCATCGTGGTCATGCCGTTTCTAAAATCTCGTGTACTTCTAAACCGCAAAGACCGCGTAGAGACACGTGCCACCCGAGATCATGCCATAGGATTGATTCTACGAGTATATCAAACATAGGTTGAACATCTCGGTGTCACCAGGAGATGACACCCCGGATTTGCGGCCAGTGAAATCTGTCGTCAACAACTAGTTATCAAATGACTATCAGGAACGAATTACTTGCAGTTTTAAAATTGCAATAAAAGTTATTGTCAATTTGTACTTTCTTTTTCTAATATCTGTAGGAGGAAGAGCAGAGATGCACGATACCCCAAAATTGCTGCAAGACATCTTGAATAAATAAAACAAACAATGCCTAGCAGTGATGCTAAATTTCCATTTCCGTATATTTAAGAAAGACTGAAACACGAGTTTGGTGATACCGACACATTCAAATTCGTAAACAACCATTTATAGAAAATTACATGAAGGTGGGTGAACACATTCAAATTCGTAAACAACCATTTAGAAAATTACATGAAGGTGAAAGTTACATGAAGGTGGTCTCGAAACTCCGAGTTAAGTAATCCTCAAAATGTGTATCAACCTCAGATACATATAAAATTAGGTTTAATGAAGAATTTCGTCAAAGCTATGGACAATCTTCCTGGTTTCGAGTTCTTAAACAGAAGTTTCCTTAAATTAGTCATGCAAAAATTAAAAAGAAATATTTGTGGGTGAACAAATACGATGCATGATGAAAGTTTGAGGAACTATTATATCCACTGGAGAAAGCAGCATGGAAAGGTTCCAAAATGTTACTTGCAGTTGTTTTCGGAAATCGAAAGGCAGAAAATTATCGAGATAATATCAACGCTCTTATAAACTTTTATAAAAAATGGGTTGTATCGCATGTCCTAACAATCCACAACCTGCAGTTGCACCTAAATTTCTTCCACAAAATCTTGGCGCAGTGAGTAATGAGCAGGGAAAACTTTCAGGAGATTTCAGCTATGGAAGAGAGATTTCAAGGCAAATGTAATTATATTATGATGGCCAATTATTATTGAAATGGCAAAATAACAAAAATACTATCTCTTCAATCTGCACAAAAAAGTTTATGATAAACCTATGTCATTTTAACGTAATAAAGATAAAATATAAACACAACTGATTTATGTACCACAAAAATTTTTAACATATGTAAATATACATAACACAAATGATTTATGATGAATACGAATTCATACTGTTTTGTTTTTGTTTTTTTACTACATGAAAAAAGCATGTTTGGAGCTTAGCACCCCTAAGTTTTGCAAGGCCTCAATTACCATTGCATGGGCTACAAACTGCCATGAGTAACAATTATAACAAATGTGCGAATAATAATGATCTAATACTTAATCATTCAATACTTAAATTAAGAATTTGTATAGTTAGCACTACAATTGAAAACTTAGAAGTAGATCCCTTATCTAATTTTCCTACTATTTTATGTTGTTTTCAACAGATTGTAGATAATTTAATTGTATTTGTACAATTAATAGATTAATTAATTGTAGATGACATTAAACATTAGGAGAGATGAGATTAGACATTAAAATTGCCTAAATTTTCTCAGAAATGAATTCTGAATTTTTACACTTCTCTGAATGTTAAAATCGATGATTTAGTGTTTTCTTTCATTTTCAGACACCTATCTGTATTGTGAGTACCATATTTCTTGTAATTTGCCATTGTTTTGTGATGTATTCAATTGTGATCTCGCATTGTCTCTTTTACGTGAACTTTTGTTCACAAAATACCATCTCAACAAAATTATATAATAAAAAGTGAACTGAATCCAAATGTCAGTTTGAATTCACAGAAAAATCTACCTTTTATGTGATTAAGCACACTAAAATATTCTCTGTATTATTAATTTACAGGAATTTTCAGAATTTGAAATATTAAGCCATCACATTGTTAACTGTTAAGTGTCAGAACACGACTTGTTAACTCACGCACACTCGTCTATTCCAAATCAGTCAAACAACTTAGAAAATTGTTTACAATTTTGTACATTGAACAATTTTGGACCTTGTGTACGTTGAACTTACCTTAAGAAACTTTCTCGTCCGTCGCTAGCTGCTCCTTTACAGTGTTGGGATCCGGTCGGATCCGGTTTATATTACAGCAAGCAGTGGGAGAGGACAGCCAGACGAATGTGTTCCGGTCAGCTGTCTGGTCCGGCTCTGGGGGCGGGGCGTTTATCAGGGAATAAACTCATGGTTTTAACGTCTCTGTGATAAATTTGTGGGGAATTCCCGCAATGACACCAATACACAAATGCTTAAATGTTGGCGCTTTAAATTATAATAAATTATATAATTTTTGTTTCATTCAAAATTTAAACGTGTCTAATCCAGGGATTCGTTACGACTTAAATTTTTAATATTTGGTTTTTATAAATACCTATATAAAATATATATTATAAAATATTATATTTAGGACTTTGTTCTCCCTGAAGTTACGTTAATTTTATATTAGCTACGATTTTATCCATAATTGTACATGTTTGCCATGAATAATGATTTTATTATATTGTTTCAATTGCAGGAGCTAAAGGGAAGAAAGTACAGTTTATTTTCGAGTTGATACAACAATACTATACCAAATTGCTCAGTGTTTCATTGAATTTTCGGTATTGTGAAATAATGTAGTTTCTGTAAGTTTCTGTAGAACGTTGAGTGTATTTTTACCTTTTTATATTGTTATACCATATATTAGACCAGTGACTATATGAATTAGACTGCGTTTTGCATAGCAGTTACAGTTATAAAATTATATAACTTTATTAAGAGTGAATGTATTACATGGCATAACATATAAATACAATCTGATGTTTTCTGGAAATAACATTTTCCAAGTTACTGCGAGCCAATGCCTATTGGAACTAGAAAATAAAATAAAGACTGTTCATAGAAAGGAAAAGAAAAGATTATTAAATCCGCGTTTCACACTAAAAAAAAGATATATTATACATAAGTTGACTTCCTTTTTTCTCATTGTTTTGTTACTTGTACAAAACCAATGGTAGCATCACTATGGCACGATTTATGTTAATTATCGTTTAGGGTAATTAGTAAAATTCTTGTTCAATGAAAGTGTTTTGCAAGGTTGGCTATTTCATTGGACAGAAACAAAATGTAAAGAAATTAGTCCAACCTTCTTCAGGATTTGACGCAGTGTCCTTGCAAAGTTTGGTAAAGATTAATACAATACAAATGCGGAAAATAAATAATTTAAATAATATACTTGTAGATGCAGCACGGTCGTTATTTTTCGCCTGTCGCTAAACGCTACAACGAGCAGTGGGGGGTGAGACGGCCAGACAACGTGTGTGTACTGATCAACTGCTGTCTGCCAGACAGTATCTGGTCCGGCTTAAAGTTGTTATTTGAATTTTGAATCGCGACGCCATATACAAATTGTATTTTTACCATTTTGCTCTGGCGGTAAATCTGTGAACTATACTTGGGTTTTCGTAACGTGGCGGATGAGATTAGTCATTTTTACACCTCCCGCCTTATAAAATGAATCTTTTTATTAATTTGCGAACGACCTTCTCAATGGGGCTCATGGACTCAAACATGTGCTTAGCATTGTAATAAAGATATACTCATAAAATCATTCTCAATCCTGCTGCAAATTGTCGCATGATCGCGACGGCATAAAACAGTGCTGCAAGATTGAGCGACTCTAGCGGCAGGACTGAGAACGACTCAAAAAGTCGTGCCGAATTCTACCTTTGAAATACTACCCTCAGCCGCCACGTTAGAAAAATCTAAGTAGGTATAATGCCACCGTTGGCCACGTGGTGTCCAGTCACCTGTTAATCTGAGCAGACTTGAGTGCTTGGTGTAGGAAAGAACCATGGTGGAAATAATGGTGGTTATTTCCACCATGGAAAGAACTATAGTGATCGATCGTGATTTTTACTGCTGAATCGCATTATCTGAAGGGTGTGTTATGACTACAAGAAGATGCTGGGTGCCCAATTGCACAAATTCAAAAGAAAGTTAGCCATTAAACGCGGTAAGTTGGGTTTCCGAGAAATGTGAAAAAGCGAGTTTCATATTTCGTATCTTACGTTTTTATGCATGTAATTTGTTGATTAATGCTGTCGTATTAATTTTTTTAAGATTACGTGTGTAAAATGGCCATTTATGTTCTAGATGCAGAATGGCTAAAAGATATTGGGAACAAACTCTTTTTCCAATACACGTGTAAGTATTTAACCGTTAGTGAGACAAAATGCAAAGAACATTTTCTGGAACAGTATGTAACTGCGTACTACAATGCTACTTGGGATAATTGGCTACTTGTGGATATGAAACTTTGTTAGACTGCGGGGAAATGTACCTGTTGCATTTTATGACAGTGATAGTCTGTTAAGTGTTGCCTGAAGATCATTCAAATAACTTGCATAAATTGTGGAACTGTTTATGTTTAGTGTTGTTTTGATCCTTGTTTGAACCCATAATTGCTTTTCCAACTAAGTATCTGTAAGCTGGTAAGATTTTGTAAATAGAATTCATCTCTCCAAGAGTGTAGCACAGTGATTACAAAACAGTAGATACTTTAAAAGAGGCTTATACCTGTATTTTTAATTTTCAGATTTTGGGCACCAGTAGCAGTTCCATACTGATAGAGTTTTTTGGATGTGTGAAAGGCAAATAAGTATGCTACTGAAACCATAGTGTATTAGTTATAATTATTACTTGATTACTACAGGGTTCATTGCCTTTCCAAATTCTAAAAGAATTATATAGTATGGCAGATAAATTTGCTCTTGTCCATGCACTTATTTTATGATTAGGGATATTCATCAGAGTATGGTATTGCAAACAGACTGGCATGAAGAAAGAATGTAAGAAGATTATTGCTGATAATTCACAATTTTGCAGTTAAAAAGCATGGAAATGATTCATAATAGTGAAAATAACATTGATATTTTTTTTTATTTTAAAAGTATACCCCAATAATGTACATGAAGAGATAATTTTGTTTTTAAAATTATTTTCTTTGAGTAGATTAGAGCTCAAGAGGGAAATTTTTAAAGAATTTTGTTACAAATACAGTGAATGACTTTAAGTAATTCTCCATAAAGAAGTTTTTCAAACACCTCTTCTGATCTGACCTGATTTGTAATGAGCATCGTATTACAGCATGAGATCAGTGTGTATGACATTAGTTCTGGATCATTGTATAAACTATTTTTTCCACTTTTCTTTTTGGAAAGTTCTAATTCCAAATTAAGCAGTTTGAGAATTCAATTATTCTGTAGAAGATGGTCAATTTCCCAAATTTGGAATACCAGTTTGGCTCAACCTTTATTTGGAAATTATGAATACAAAGTTTGTTTACTGTTCAGAGCTCTTTTATCAGATTTCTGGATTTCTTTAGTGCTTAACATCTGTTCTCTAAGAAGTTTTATTAGCAATAATATAGTTTACATCCACTCATATAAATCTTTGGGTTGAAGTGAACCAAGGTACAACCTAAAACCGTCGTTTAGAAAGCTGGCCTTCACGCCGCTCGAGAAAATTCACGATTGGAGGGACGGCGGTGGTTAGATGATTATAAGGAGAAATTCCTGTAGTATCTTGCTGGAGCTCTGTACTTAATAGTACTGCGATCGGGGTGGGTAACGTGTGATAAACCTTAATGTTCTTTTTTCAAAATGTATGTCTGCAACTCATGGTTTGAATTCAGGGATTTTTCTCATAAATTGCTTTCTTATAAGTGAATTGGTAATTATCGATAGATGCTCAAGGATGTTATAAATGATCACAGGCGTATTAAACCTAACCGTAAACTTGGATCAGCGACTGAAGCTAGAAAACTTGCCTTTGGAAGTAATTTGGCATTAAATGCAGTGGGGACAAAGTGTGTTAGAAACCATAAATGCTATAAAGTAAGTTTGTAATTTCTATCTCAAAGCATGCAGCGTAATTTGAGGAGGCTTGAAGGACCTCATTTTGCCTGCGCTATGCTCTAAGGGTATACCGTGTTCCTAGTTTAATAAATCATTGTTTTAAAAGTAAATGCAGTTTCATACTGGATCCCAATATTGAACAGCCAGGCCCTGAAATGTGAGAAAGACTCCTTACTGTGCATGTATAAACAAACTGTCAAATGTTTTTTAACTAACAAAAACCTTTTTAGTCAACAAGTTCAATTTTTAGTACTAGTACTGAAAGTGAGACTATACTGTTCAGATAAATCTGCAAATGCAACAAAGAAAAAATTATTTTGTCTCATCATATCTGTATCGTTAAAGAGAATGTCACATGGTGAAAGTGATTTGTTTTGCCCAAAGAATTGTGTTACTAGGCCTATTGGCCTCGTGTCACAACATTTCGTACTTGCAAAATGAAATGTCACTTGTACCACTCACACCATAAATAATACTATTGTTTGTGCAATATAATTGTGAATATTAAATAATCAATTTTATTTTGCATTGAACATAATATCCTCTACATTTCTAGCCTCACTGTACTAAGTAGTGAGGTATTTAGTTCTAAGTACCAAAAAGAGCTAAACCACAAAAAATATAATTGAAGGTTCAAAAATGTCTCATTTAATAGATTACAAACAAAGAAACATTACTTGGAACTCGAATGGGATATTGTTAAAAAAACGTATTCTAATTCATATGTACTGGTTCTCATTCTCCATAATCTTAATTAGCTGGCCTTGTTTTTCTTCATTGTGTCATAAACACAGACTCTGAGTTTTAAATGCAGTATTCTGTTATAATGAACTTTTTTGAGCAAAGCTGGACAACAGGAAATTCCACTAATTGGTTGAGAAATGTGCCCTTACAATGCATCTTGATAAAATTGAAACTGGAATAAGGATAGACATATTTATGAAAATGACCCTTAAAAATTACCGATGTTGTTGTTTTATTATCATATCTGCGCTTTCAATAAATACGAGTCTTTTATTGTGGCAGAGCAGCGAAACAAACGCTGTTAGTGTAGGACCAGTGTTGCCAAAAAGTTGAGCACAAAGACGCGAGAACGCTATGACATTGGCAGAGAATAATCAATTAGTTGTATGCCAAGTGTTATTATCTACAATGTTAGTAAACCATTGCGTGCTCATTGCAATATTTTGTAATCATTCATGTTGAAAAAACAGTGCTTTTCCATGCATTGTTTGATCGTAGTCTGTCAGTTGTGCTATTATATTAAACATGTAATTCCATCTTATTATTTGAATACTTGGACATGTAAATGTTGTCATGTAAAATAAACATCAACCTCTGAAATCACCACTTTCTCATCACTAGCTGCATCAGCTCAACCGTAAACGCAGTTTCTTACAACTCACCACAACTGAGAATGTAAAATGCTGCTTGGAGAGTAAAACTGAGATAATTGCTAGCTATCAGTTCTTACAAGTATCTCTAACACAATAGTCACATTAGGTATGAAACAATGGCCAAATAAACAAATGTAAATGGGAACATCAAAATATCAACAATAATGGCAAATTAGGGGTATCTTGTGTTTCCCCAGAGTCATTCCTGTGTAATTCAAAAACCATATTACTATGAAAAGTGTTAAAATCTTGAAAATAAATGAATATTTATATACGTGAGAGAAAAACATTTTATCTTTTTTCAGCTAAAATGGCGAAAAAAGAGAAAAGGGAGGTCTCAGGTCTCCCGCTCGGCCATGCGAGGGTTAAGGTTTGGACAACATGCAAAAAGTTCGTTTTAGTACTTGTGCAAAAATGGCGCAGTGCTCAAATATTCGGATAAAACTGTTAAAGCAAGAAATGAACATAATTCTGTCATCTGACCTAATCAGCTACTACTGACTTTATTGTAACTTAGTACATAATTTGGCGACTTGTATTTTTTAATTAAATAATTAAATACACATTCAATACTAGTTTATTATACTAAAGATAAATTAATAAATGTGCCCGTGTATCATATAAACATTGCTGAAACTACATCAGAGTTACCGAACTAAGCCAGAAATTCAAATTCAAAAATACAGAGAACCAACGAGCACAATCACATAAAAACTGGATATAGATAATAGATATTCAGAACTAATTTTTTACTCTATACACGATTTAATTGCTCCTGTTATTTAATGTATAATATTTTTTTAATGTTTCGTTGTTATAAAACTTCGAAGACATTCGAACAGGAAATGCGAGTGTGAATACACATTCAATACTAGTTTATTACACTTAAGATAAACGAATAAATAATGCCGTGAATTATATAAACGACCAATGAAACTGCATTAGAGTTATCAGGCAGCCAGATATTCAAATTCAGACATAGAACCAACTTGACACAATCTCATAAAAATGGAACATAGTTAATAGATATTTAAAACAAAATGTTTACTTTATACACGATTTAATTGCTCTTGCCAATAAAAAAAAAATTAAAACTTCGTCCTTATGCAACTACGTACAACAATCAAAAGAGAACTTCCAGGGTACTAACGAGCACAAATAGCTAAAATCAAGTAATAATTCATTATATTGTTTAGTTTATTACAGATTAATTGGCCAATGTATTTGTAGTTATAACATTGTTCAAACTGCATGGCAGATTAACGAACCAAACCAGATATTCAAATTCGAAAATACAGAGAACCAAGCTAATCTGTATTAAGTATAGTTAATGGATGCTTATCACATTATTAGTTTCGCCATACACGATTTAGTGCCCTTGTGTTTACTAAATAATTTTCAAAACTTTGTTGAAACCTAATCATTTCGAATAGGAAATAGAAGTATAATGACACTTCTATGTAAAATCTTGTATTGTGCATTAATTTTTAATAATTTAGACTAAAGATCAATTATTGATAAATATTGCCAGTATATATAAATATTATTGAAACTGCATGGAAGTTAACGAATAGCCAGATGTTGCCCTTTTCAAATTCAAAAATACAGAGAACCAACGAGCACAATCACATAAAATTAGGAACATAGTTAATAGATATTAAGAACTAATTGTTTACTCTGTACCCGATTTAATTGCTCGTGTAATTTATTAAATAACTTTTTTTTGAAACTTCTTTGTTATGAAACCTCATCGACTTTCGAACAGGAAATGCGAGAGTACCAAGGAGCACAAACATCTAAATTCTATTTAATTATTGAATGCACATTCAAAACTAGTTTATTACATTAAAGAAAAATTGATAAATGTGAATTATATAAAAATTATTGAAACTGAATGGCAGTTATCGAACCAAGCTAGATATACAACTTCGAAAATGCACAGAAACAAAGAGCACAATCACATAAAATTAAGGACATTGTTAATAGATATTAGAACTAATTGTTACCCTATACATTTAATTATATATCTTTATTATGTATTTTTAAAGAACTGTTTGTTGTGTGGGACATAGGGCATTTCGAACAGGCGAGTTCAACATTTATCAATCTGTTTAAGGCGATTGGTTTCAAACACGAACAACACTGCGTACTCAGTATTATATTTGTAAGTGGTCTCTAACCTGTAGGCACGCAGAGAATTTATCAACAAATATTTAGTTCAAGCAAAGAAAAAACCCAAACGACATGCTATAAATTGGAACATAGAGATAAATTTAATTAGAACTAATTGTTTACTCTATCTTTGATTTAACTGCTTTGTATTTATTAAATAATGTACCAAACTTTGTTTCTTGAAACTCATCGACTTTCCAGACAGGAAATGCGAGAGTACCAACGAGAGCAATGTATTAAATTGTTTAAAATTTGAATGCGTTCAGTACCAGCATGTTACACTGAATAAATTGATAAATGTTACCGTAATTATATAAGCATTGTTTAAACTGCATCAGAGTTATCGAACTAAGCCAGATACACAAATTCGAAAATACAGAGAACCAGACAGCAAAATCACATAAAATTCGGAACATAGTTAATGGATGTTTAGAACCATTTTTTACTCTATACACGATTTAATTGTTCTTGTCATGTATTAAACAATAATTTTTTTATACTTCGTTGTTGTGGAACCTCATCGACGTTCGAGCAGGAAGTGCGAGATTTACAACGAGCACGAATATCTAAAATCTATTTAATAATTGAATGCACATTCAATACTAGTTTGTTACATTAAAGAAAAATTGATAAATGTAGCCGTGAATTATAAAAACATTACTGAAACTGCATGGGAGTTATCGAACCAATCCAGATATTCAAATTCGAAAATACATAGAACCAACTAGCACAATCACATATAATTAGGAACATAGTTAATAGATATTTAGATTAATTTTTTTTATATATATATATATATATATATATATATATATATATATTATTTAATAAATGACAAGAGCAATTACATCGTGTATAGGGTAAGAAATTAGTGCTATATATCTATTAACTAGTTCTTAATTTTATGTGATTGTGCTCGTTGGTTCTCCGTGCTCAAGACCAAGTCATCTCGCTTGGTGCCACTATAACTGCCATGCAGTTTTAATAATTTTGTATAATTTAAAACAAGCATTTATCATTTTTTCTTTTCTTGTAATAAACTAGTATTGAACATTGTTAATTATTAAATAGAATTTAGGTATTAGTGCTCGTTGGTACTCTCTAGCATTTCCTGTTCTAGTATATTCAAAATTTATAACTGTGAAGTTTAAAAAAATATTAATGAAATAACAAGAGCAATTAAATCGTGTATAGAAATAAAAAAAGTTCACAAACGGCCATTAACTATGTTCTAAATTTCAATAGCGGTGTACTGTAGTTCTCTGTATTTTCGAATTTAATCTGACGTTCGATCAATTCTGATGCGGTTTAACAATGTTTATATAATTCCGCAACAACATTATCATTCTTTAGTGTAATATGCTAGTATTGAACGATAAATTCAGAAAACACAAATAAATTTCTATACCAGTTCTACTTCATAATTCTCATTTAGTACTTTTGCATTTCCTGTTCGAAAGCCGATGAGTTTTCATGAAAACAAAGTTTTAAAATATGTGTTATTTAATACATGAACATTTGAATACAACTTTTGCAATATCTACTATATATATATATATATATATATATATATTCATTTATTGCTTCTACTTTAGACATATGCGTCAAGCCCCTTAGAGGGCGTTAGGCGCTTGCGCTTCAAGGAGTAATCCTCATTACTGCGCTTGTTTTTTTGTAGGTAATCCTCCGTTAACGCATTATCTGTCGCGTCTCGTCGTATTCGATTTGTCAAAGAGGACTATAGGTAGCATCTCCCATGCAGCGCCTCTACCACTGCTCTGCGTCACTACCAACGGCCCAGAATTAGGAAGAGATATGAGTTAGGGGTGGGTTTAGGACCCCACTTCACATAGAGTTGGACTAGCTGCTTGTGGAAGCCGAACTCGTTTTGTTGGAACAATTACCGCTGATATCGGCGGAATCGAACCCGGATCTCAGTGGTGGAAGGCTTGCGACTTTGCAATGAGCCGCGAGTTCAGTTTCTTTAAAAAACCTATATTGTTACGATTCTAGGTGGTGAATTAAAACTCGGGTATATTGTGACAAAAACATATGTTTCTTTTCTTAACACAATCACTGAAAAGAGTTTGAATCAAGTGTTGATATCTATTATATATATATATATATATATATATATATATATATATATATATATATATATATATATTAATAGATATTGCAAAGTTGTGTTCAAATGGATATTGCAAAAAGACGGGTTTATATTGCAATGCACTTAGATGACACATAGCAACGCGAACTCGTCTGAGACAGGTGCGGGAGTCACCCAGGAGAGCTGTAAAGTAAACACACTGGAGGCACCGCAAGGCAAAATCAACAAGTTTGTTTGGAGCAGAGATTGCACCATGTAATGCAGAAAAACAATAGAGAAGAAAAACAGCGAGCTTTGAAGGGTGGACAAGATTGGGAATTAGGGCATTCCGTCTCGAGTCATTAATTGGTAGGCAGATCGCTCGCGCGCTGATAAGTTGAGTGTATTTGTGGAACTTAGAAAGTATCTTGAGGTTTATTTATCTATTTTATTTTACGTCAAAAAACAGTTAAAACTGCGTATGACGTGCTATGGGGAGAAGTGAATTGTGTGCGAGGTTAATTATCAAATCGGGACTTGTGATATTTCGAGAGAGTTAACATTGAACTTGAACGTAGAATATTTCCGCATTAGGTGTGCCACTGGAACTTGTAAAATGTACGTGTTGTACTATTGTGAACTCGGAATTGTAATATTTTCATGAGTGAACTGGAAAGAGAGCTGACTGAGCTGTGGGAGTGAACTGGAGCTTAGAATATTTTCGCGATGGAGTTACAAGAACTGACTTACAAATTTAGATAGATAGAAATTTATTCTACAATTGGGCAGATGATGCCCGGTGGCAGAATTATGAACAAGTGAATTATTTTACCAGTGAATTATGAATTGCCAGGTTAGATGATAGAAAATAATATTAGAGGGATATTATTCCGACTTGGAAAACGCAATCAGTTTGAGATAGGTGCCCACCTGAGGTGGAAAACAAAGAATATTGGCAGAGCTTGTGAAGTGGTTAGAGGAAGTTTCAACATGGTCGCTGATCATCGTGGACTTCAACAAGAAGGAAGATTGGTCTACTCTACGTGGCGACATCGAGCGACGTACGCGGGAACAGGCAAGAAAGGATGATAGGTTCTATAACTCTATTATTGCAATAACGAGAAAAATGGTCATGATCTAACGATGAATTGTAATAATCAATGATAATTGATAACTTTGGCATGCATAATAAATTGTAATTCATAGTTTTTGAAAAAACTAATTCTCATTTGCCATTACATGCAATCCTTGAGTAGACATTTCAGAATTATTTTCAGATTCCTCACTACTCCGTATGGATGGCAGATTGAGTAATGGGTTAAGGAGTAAGAAGCAAGAATTATTTCATAAAAACCCGTCGACCGTGCTAGCGGGATTTACTTTTATTAGTAACTATCAGAACCCGGCAGACGTCCTGCTCTCTCTTCTTTCTCTTTTTCCCCTCATTCTCTCTCCCTCTTTTTCCATCTCTTGCCTCTTCACTTTTTCCATTCCTTTTTTATCCCGACCTCTCTTTATCCCTCTCTCTCTCTTTCCCTTTATATTTCCCTCTTTCTCATTTCCCCTTTTTTCTCTTACACCTTTTTTGTCTTCCCCTTTTTTCTCTTTTCCCTTCTCTTTCTTTCCACTTTCATCCTTTCTCCCTCTCTCTTTCCCTTTCATTTTCTCCCCTCTCTCATTTACCTTTTCCCCTTCTCTCGCTTTCCTCTTATTTCTCTTTTCCCATTCTTTCTTTTCCCTCCTCTCTTTTTCCACTTTGTCCGTTCTCCTATTCTTTTTCCTCTCCCTTTTGCCATCTATCGTTTTCTTCTCTTTCCTCTCTTTTTTCCTTTTTTTGCTTTCTATCTTTTTCAACTTCCTTTATAACTCTCTCTTTTACCCCACTCACTCTTTCCCCGTACTCTTTTCGCCGTTTGTCCTTTTCTCTGTTTAACTTTCTTTTTACTCTCTCGTTTTACCCTGTTTCATTTTCCCTACTCCTGTCTTTTCGTCTGTTTCCTCTCTCTTCCCTCTGTATTTTCCTCTCTTTCTTCTTTCTACTTTCTGTCCCTCTCTTTCCCTATATTTTCTGTCTTTTTACATGTATCTTTTCCCCTTCCCTTTTCCCTCTCACTTTTTCCATCCCTCTCTCTTTTCCTCTCTCAATTTCTCTCCCTTCTTTCTCCCCTCCCCTCTCTGATTCCCTCTATCTCTTTCCCTCTCTTCTCTCTTCTTCCATTGCTGGTTCCTCCTGGCTTCCTTGGCCTCGCCCCGCGTCACACGGCAACGCTCAGCAATGATGAAACTGAGTTCCCATGACTGAGAATTGAATTTAACTGAAGCGCCAACTTGTGACACAGAGCCTTCTAATGGTGTTACAAAAAACAGTATAAAAACCTCCATGAAAACACATAGAAGTACCAACTTTCATGGAGATCGGTCACGGTCATTCCCTATGCTTCCTCTGTGGTTCTAATACACCGCTGCTGGCCTCTGGCGGATATTTGAAACCCGCCTCTTAGCGTCAGGCGAAGAATAAAGACCGTGGTGCATCTACCAGCATTTTATTTAAATTATTTATTTTCCGCATTTGTATTGTATTAATCTTTACCAAACTTTACAAGGACACTGCGTCAAATCCTGAAGAAGAGCCTGTAAATATTTCGTATCTGTTCATACACTCATTTATGTGGAATTGATGTCGATTACATGTCGTTGAATTCACTTTTATTAGTATAGAAGATTTGTTTCACGCGGAGAAGCGGATATATATATATATACATATATATATATATATATATATATATATATATATATATATATACACACATACATATATACATACATATATACATACATATATACATACATACATACATACATACACACATATACATACAGCGAGTTGATTACGGCTGACACCGCATCTCGTTTCTCGATCTCCATTTTTCACTATCTTCCCAATCACCCTCCTGTAGTCCTCAGGCAGCCATCGCGTCTTGTACGTGTTGGAGCCAGCTTCTTGGTGGTCGACCCCGTTTTCTTCTCTCGGGAGGAATCCATTTCCATTTTAATTTAGGCCAGAACTTAGGAGAAATTATGCATACTCTACTCTTTGCCGACGATCGTGGCCGGGGATATGGATGACTTGAGTTATATGCTCCGTAAATTGAAAGAGGAATATGAAAAGGGAGTTTAAAGATTAATATGTCTGTAACTGAATATCTGAAAGTGGGAGATGGCGAGCTGGAAGATATAGACATAGAGATAGAAAAAATTAAAGGTTGTACAAGTTTTAAATATTTCGGGGTCACCTTTCACATCATCTGATGTAAAAGCTGTGATGACATTAATAATAAAATTGGACACGGTAAAAGAGCGATACGGCAACTAAACCCAAAGCATATTATGTACTCCTCAGTGGTTGAAAGTATCACTACCTATGGCTCAGATATATGGGAACTGAATAAAAGAGAACGAAACAGACTTCTTGCACTTGAAATGGATTTTTGGAGAAGAAGCACTGGCACTTTAAACTGGAACGCGTACGAAATGAGAAAATAAGGAATATTATTGGTGTTAAAAGATTATTTAAAGCCGTTAGCGGGCGTTGAAAGATCAGCGTCCGCTAAACCGGGGGAAATAGCGGGACTTGGCGGGGCCCGCTAACACTTCGAGTTCGATTTTGAGTTGACGCATGCGCAGAGACCCAAAAATGTCGATAGCAGCTCGCTAAGGCGTGCTGCTAAGTGGTGTGCTCTATGGCGTGCCCAAACTCTCTTTTAGAGACATAGCGTACAGCAGTTAGTGTACAGCACTATCGATCTTCTCCGCGTGAGCAGATTCACAAAACTGATGCGAAACGTGAACTGCGCATGCCCGGAACATCGATAGTGCTTTAACGTTCGAACTTTAACTCTCTAATAAATTACCGTATTTGCCGGTGTATAAGACGCACTTTTTTCCTTCAGGAACTCGTCAAAAAATAGGATGCGTCTATACAACGGATGGGATATTTATATAACTATTTGTTTAGTAAGTTTAGTATATAGCATTACGAAATCAAATTTTTGTACACTGAAAAACAGGAATTTGTATTTCTACCAAATTGATTATTACAGAAACTAAAAGTAGTGCAAGAAGAAAGAATGCTGAAAATTTTGTTGGGCGAACGTCATGGTGCAGAAGGGTCTTTCCATGCGTACTATTTCTTGTCCGACGAGAGAATTAAGTATATAGATGTAAACGAACCGGAATATATCCCTCCGCCGAAGCGCATGAATCGACGCCTCTGCTGATATCTGACAGTTGTCAACACTCCGCTATCACCGTCGCGCTTGTCGTGGCGATCTCGAGTTCATCCACACGTTGCAGAACATCCTTCTATCTATGGAAATCTGCAGCATGCGCGGAACAAAGCGACTATTGCAAGATAGGGAACGACATCGAGGCACGCGAAAGAACAAATTCACTCACCACATTATTTCTTGATATGGATGAATTATATTAAATTATTTTTTAATGTTAATAGTAATGTAATTTTATTGCCAATATGACTAGGAAATTCATGCACTCAACGAAAATCGTGGGTTTCCCGTGGTTTGAATGTGAATTGCAGACTTTTTTGTTAATACACAGAGGCAAACATTTACCCAAAAATTATACTTAATTAAGCATGAAATTTTCGACACAAGTGCCAGAAAAAATCTAGGGTGCTACAGGTGGCGCCAGTATTTTACGTAGTAAAATTTTCTAATATCCTCCATGTGGGCTAGCTGTACGGTCCTGCCCACCATCCTCTTGGCGGCTGTCATCTAGTATCATTAAGAAGTTCATTTTTTGAATTTTCTCCTTCTATTTCCTATAGAACCGGTCATAATCTGTGTCGTAAGATGCCCTTTTCTGAACGATTTCTTGTAACGAAAAAGGTCGTTTATAATGCTGGGAACAAAAGAAATGTTTGCCTACCGTCTCGTCATGAAGGGCCGTGCTGCGCGCGGTGGCCTGGGGGCGCTGGCCAGGTGGGCGACGCGTGCCTGCCAGCCCGCGCTGCCGGGAGGACGCCATCGACCAACCAGCAGTCACCGGCGTTTCTATGGCCATTGTTCTCGTAATGAAGGGCCTCTCGCGGTCAACGGCCATGGCCAAGAGAATGCGTGGCTCCTGTGCCAACATGATGACACAAAGCGGAAATCCACTGTGGAATTCGATTTGAATTGGCTGACTTCTGATGTTTCCTGAAGTGGGTTGGTGGTCGATAACGCAGGGCTCTTCGATAGCGGCGACTAGAGCCGGACACAAAGACACTCAGTTCCGATCGTTCTCGGAGCTGAGACCAACGAGCTAGAATATAGATAGAGTGGCTGACCCTCTGGTTTCAACGCTCTCGGGGATGCTCGTCGAACAAGCGGCCGCCATGTTTTTTGCAGTCAAAACATGAAAGTGCCTGATGGTCGCGTGTAGAACTATTGTACTGAATCGACGTGCTGTTTGTATCAGATATTATTTCTATATTGCTGTCTTTTCGTTTATCCGTATTTCAATTATATTAGTGGTTAGAATAATGATATGCACATTGCCTTCAGTATGTTCGGCAAAAAACTGTAAAAATAGAAGGCATCAAACCACAAATATATAATTTTTCAAGTTTTCCACCTAATTTGTGACTTGTTTGCTTCTTATAGCAAAAACATTCATTTTCAGGCGTTATGATAACTACAATAGCATTTCAACAGCTTCCATTCTTATGACAATAACCGATGCAGGATGCAAAGTGTTTCTACAGTTTTTCAATTCCTTCTCCTTACATATTGTGATTTCGTTTTTAAATGATTTGTTTTTGGCTGTGAAACACAGAGTAAGAGGATTTATTCGCACCCACCCGGCTTGAACCAGCGCCAAACGGAATACTAGAATACTCGATTTCTCCAGAAGGCGCTGCTTTGACTGCAAAACCATGGCTTCAATTTGCTGCAAAGATGGAGGCGCTTAGACCACTCTATGTATATTCTAACTCGTTGGCTGCGACTGCTATGTCCGAGAATGCTAATTCCGACATTGCCAGTATCGAGAATGAAGGATACCGACGCTACGCATATTACTGGGATGTCCCCTTCACGTCGGCGAGCGACAAAAATGCTGGAAGTGTTACCGGATCTCTCGGCACCGTTTGTTGCTCAAGCGTTTCTATTAACATCTTAAGCACATTATTTGTTTCATTTTCATTAGGGAGCAACTGAACTATGCGTACAAAATAGTATCGCATGCTTTCTACGACGAAAACTGAAAACAAATTCGATCGCACAAGGCACGTTCTGATCCTATTTTATAACATTTTATAAAATAGTTCTTATAAACAGAAATCCTACGAAACGTTTAGAAACGCTAACTTCTCAACCCATCAATTATCAAGCAAATGATTTTATCATTTCTTTTTCAACGAAAACAATAAACATATTTACTATCTCTAACTTAAGTGTTTACTTTCTCGCCCTTAACATACTTACGCAGTAAAGAAAAAGTACACTAAAATTGCTCTGCAAAGTGAGGATTTTTCGCCCCCCTCCCCCCCCAAAAAGCTCGTACTGAGCGCCCCTGATACCGAAACGTGTACAATACTCTCTTCCAATGTACCACATTACTTTTGCTAATACGTTGTGTAGTCAAGACACTTGTTTTGTGGTTCGTTGATACTCCGTGCTCGGCCTCCGTCCGCCCGTGAGTGAACAACATCCGCACCTAAACTGTACAGACAATTTTCTCGAAAACTGACATTCCCATCGATCTGACCGAACTCGAGGCCCTGCGAATTTGAAACGGATATTTTGAGTTTGGAGATATTTTACCTGAAGCCTCAACGGCATTTTTAAATTATTCTCAAAAATGGCTCCAAGTATTTTCTTTTCATTTTTTCTTGCTCAGAAAAAAAAACGTTAATAAAAATGGCGCATGTCCTAACTCTGTAGTTTCAAAAATTGCAAAAGTTTAAAACGTTTCCGATGTCTTCAACTACCTCACATAAGTGATTTTTCTCCCTCAATAAAAAACCTGTTCAAAATTTATCCTTAAATAAGGTTGTGTACAATAATTTTAATGATATATACAAACACAAACTTTTCTCAAAAACAGCTCTTTTCTTTAATAGAACAAAATACATTTATAATAATGATGCAGATTCCACCTTCGTTCAACTCTCCGTATTTTCGAAAATTGCCAAAGTTAGAAATGTTTTCGGGATCTTCCTAAAATTTTAATATTGAATGTCATCAACGACCACAGAATGTTTGCATTTTTATATTTTCTAGTTTAGAACAAGTTATACAAAGGATTTTATATTTAAATCCAATTGATACATTCTGAGTAAAGGTATCAGTCTTCAAACTGTTTTAAAAATACTACACAAATATTTATTGAAAATTAAATGGTCTTTTATGTGCTAGACTTGAGCTTTCTAGGAGGAAGTATGGAGTTGATATAATATTTCCAGCCTTTGGACACAGTTTAGGATTGGTTTTCGTTATGAGGTGACCGTGACTAAGGTTGAAATGTTCAATCCGTAATATTGTGAGGATGACTTGACATCTTTTGCTGATGTTGGATTTTGGGAAGACTTCTTTTGTTACTGATTTTCTAACGAGATGACGTTTTGGTGATGTTAATTTCCATTGTGAATTCCAATGCTTAACTATGAGACCATTAATCTCTCTTTTAACATCACGTAGTGTCCCATGGTGGTGTTTATCCGGAACATGGCGCGTTGTTACAGATTTAGCAGCCATATCTGCCTTTTCATTACCATCAATGTCCTTATGAGACGGGAGCCATATCAGTTCAATTTGAATTCCATTGTTACTGAGGATAGAGAGACAATGTTCAATTCAATGTTTTGGATCAGTGGATTGGTTAAATATATTTTTCTATGGCTTTAAGTTAGGAAATTGAGTCAGTGGAAATGGCCATAGGAGATATGTCAGCCTCGTGAGATCTAATTTCAATAGATTTCAGAATTGTCCAAGATTAATAGGAAATATGAAAAAGTAATCTGGTAATCTGTAAGATTCAGCAGTGGAGGATGTGGTGTAGGCTTATTGAAATAAATAGTATTGTTGACAATGACAACGCCTGCAATCATCTCAATTATTATTAGGCTGTTCACATCCCTTACTTAGGGCAAAGGCCTCTTATATTGTAAGGTATTCTAAATAAGATCGGAAGTAGTGAACCTTATTATGATTAAGATTTAAGATAGGAATTAAAATTGCTTCTCTCTGGAAGGGTTTGAGTGGTCTAGATGAAGTTACATAATCGAAGGTGATATTCAAGTCCTAGAGCAGGAAGGTTTGTCAGTAAGCTGTTGGGAATATCGTATTCTTGGCTGTCCGGGGTGAGCCACGTGTTGGTCGATGGAGCTGACGTTTCGGCCATCTTGTAGTAGCCTTCTTCTGAGCTACACTAATGAAGAAGACCACAACAAGATGGCCGAAACCTCAGCTCCATTGACCAACACGCAGCTCACCCCGGACAGTCAAGAATACAATACCTTCGGCCGCGGAAGCCTACGAATCCATGTTGGGAATATAGTCTGGACCTGGTGTAGATTCTTTGCTCTTCTTTAAGACATGTTAATGTTCATCCACGTGGAATTATTGGTAGAATTGATCTGCATTATTCTCAAGTAACAAATTGACAGACTCTGAAAATGAGGCAATCTGGGTTGTGGTTTGTCTTAAGAATTTTGCGTTACAACTGTTGTTTGATTTTTTGTAAAGGTGGACGCGAGTAAATTCTTGTGGTTCACTGAATCTGTTTCCATTTTTGTCTTCAAGAGTTTCGAGGGCATGAGGTTGGGCAATGGTTCTGGAACCATTGATAACTTTAATTGTTTTTCATAGTGTGAAAATTGAGATGCGATTAATTATTGAAGATGTGAAATTTTGCCAAGGTGTTAATCCATTAGCCATTTTTTTTTAAAATACATGTTGGCTGCGTCTTCTGACACAGCCATCTAGTAAATTTTTGTTGATCTAGTAAATTTTTGCTGATCTAGGAAATGTGTCAGGGGTTAGTGGTGGTTAATATATATATATATATATATATATATATATATATATATATATATATATATATATATATTTTATTGAGATGACCATGTCATATTTGCTGTAATGTCATTTGAAGCAAAGCTCAAGCAATTCCGCTTTCCGATCCATTACTGATATTAAAATGAGTATCCTACCCTGTGCTTTAGAGAATAATGCCTTCATGATTGTCAAGCCAATCTTCTGTCATTCTAACTGTTCTGAATATTTTGACTGGATCCCAGAGGGTATTATAGCTATTGAAATCTTCTAAGATCAAAAACGTTTTAGGGAGTTGATAAATATTGTCCAGGTGATTCCATTTGTGCTCAGATCTTCACTATTCGGAAGATACAAGGTGCAAATAGTCAAGGTAGAGGTAAGTTTAATTGTAACAGCAGTAGCTTCTAACGTATTATTATGACCTCCCAACTAGTTCAGATAAAAGTAAGAGGTACAGGTCATATTCACATTTTTAACCAGGGACATGGGCTTTTTTTCACTCTGGCTTTGCAACAAATAACACACACACACTCTCTCTCTCACACACAAGAATACCTTGGTAAAATATTCTATAACATAAATAAAATATAAATAAATGTAAATAAAAATTGTACAAATTTACATACACAGAATAATCTCTCTGACAGACATAAAACAAGAAACATTCACTGCAATAACCGACTCAACATCCTTAAATATTTGTCTCATAACAACTGTGGTGCAGATAAAGATTTTTTTTTATTGGTTTATTTAAGGTCGCTTCAACATCTAAGGTCATTAGCGACCACTATTGTTGTTAACGGTATGGTAACTATGTGGATGAAACGATATGGTGATGATAAGGGGTGAAAGGACGAACACAAATACAACCATGCCCGAGGCGGGACTCGAACCCGCGACCCTTCGGTCCGAGATCACTACGACACTACTGCCTTAGTGATCTCGGCCACCGGGCCGGCAGATAAAGATTTAATCCTACTTACTTACTTACTTACTATGCCTCCTCCTTACTATAGTAAGGAGCAGAATTGATTATGGATGTGTAATTTACAACTCTTCCAAACAAAGTACCTTCAAAAACTCAATACACTTCACCATCAAGGACTCAGAATATACACTGATAGTTTCCATACTAGCCCAGTTGGTAGTAATACTAATTGAAGTCAAGGAACCATCTCTTAAATTTCGCAGTGAATTATTATCTGTCCAGTATGCAGTTAAAGCTGCTTCATCAACTAACTCAACAAGTTTCTATGATGTTTTTCCCCAAGTATATGCTGAAAAAAATGTTTATCCTTCCCATAAAACGTTCTATGTTTATAAGAGATCAACTCAAGGATCTTTACATACAAGATATTCACACAGAAAAAATGTAAAAATTGTAGTACCCCTCTTCGAAAAACACCAAACATGACAGCTGATCTGACGTTAACCAAATACAACAATTGTAGCTTATCAAAAGAAGAATGGATCGCTACCTTCTCTGATTTCATCTCGAATTATAACAACTACTATATTTTATACATTAAAGGAAGTGATAAACCTGAAGCAACTGAAGCCCTTGTATATTTACCGGACAAAATTATCAAATATTAGCTTGCGTATTATGCCAGCTGCACTACTGCAAATTTCTATGCTTAAATGGCAGCGCATAAATTTGTAATCCAAATACACAAATCTAATTTTATCATCTTTTCAAACTCATTTCCAATAACATATAAAGTTATCAACACAAGTATTAAATCGGCAATAATATCTATTATACAAGATCTGTTCCATTCAACAAGGAAAAATGTCACTCTTGTCTGGGCGGCACCTGTATTAGAACATCACATCACAAATAGTGAAAATAGAAGAGTAACCACAGTTGTTAATCTGAAGAACAATAAAATGCGCAACCCATCCTACACTGTCACTGATAATTTGAAGTATGTTGGGAAACTATTGAAAGTAAAATGGAATGGTACATGGAAATAATATATAGCAAGCAGTATTCATAAAACCGTTAAAAACTTTATGGCGTTGGTAACCAATAAAAAACTTAGCCGAAGAGGACAAGTGGTTTTAACAAGAATTCGGACGGGACATGAAAAAATAAGTCATATTTACTTACTACAAAAGAATTCCCCCGAACTTGTGATGTATGTAGTTGTACTCTAACTTTGGACCACATCATTGAGTCATGTCCCAAGTTTTCCTTACAGCAAAAAACCCCTTTCTTGTCGTATAAACCAAGACTAAGAGTTCCACGGGTGTAAAAGTGAAGTTAATGATGTTATCTCAAACTACAGTTGACAATTTTTTCAATAACATATAATATTTTTCAATAAATAAGTGCCGACGAAATTAGGTCTGTACAGCATTGAGCCCGACAGATGGTTGGCAATTGAGTAACACATAAATATACACATATAATTTATAATATTGCTTATAATATAATTATACTATTGTAAATGTATTTAGCTCCTAATTCCGCATTTTCAGAAACGCTCAAATGCAATTTTCTCGAAAAGGGCTCCAGATTTTGGATTTAAATTTTTTAAACGGATAGTTCTAAATGGACTTAATAACATGACATATTTATGTCTTGTTGATTGTCAATGTTATGTATTCTTTTATTGTTGTTTTTTTAAATTAAACAAAAATATTTATTGAAATATTTCGTATGTCGTCAATATTTACTTTACGGGCATTTCTTATACATATTTGTTTACGTTAATGTTCATTTCCGTCCGGAATATGGCATAATATTCTGAGTAAACACATCGTATACATATACGTATTTGTGAGTATAGCTAATAATTTTTTGTAAATAATTGTTCGTCACATGACACAAGTTCGTCGCATGATACAATGTGTGACCTTGAATGACGGCATGTTTTCTTAAGCATTTCCTTTCTTGAGCATCTGACTTGCAGTGACGCATCGAAGTGATCTTTATTTTCCGACGTCATGATCTTCATGCTCAGATTGGATCTCCCAGGAGGCTTCAGTTGTTAGTAAATTCACTTCCAACGTTATGTGTCTCATTTCACTGCCTCTTTCCCTTTATGTCACAAGAATGAAAAGATAGATAAATACCCAACGATAGTTAGGATTTGCACTGGTATTCTAAAATTAGGATTTTGGGCAAGATATTCCGAGAATATCGGTGTATTTAGGATAAGATGTGAAATCATAAATTGCCGTAATAATGTCTTTAACGCAATGAAGTTACAGTGTGAATGACAAATTGTAGAGGTTTCTTTTCAAAGAAGAGAACATTAGTAGAATTAACATGATCAGTTACTATATCACATGTTACCAAACGCTCCCTTTTCTCATTATTCAATTTCAAAAAATAGCGTAGGAAAAGGAAAGGGGTATAGATTCCAGAGCACAGGAAAAGGTGCGCAGATGCTACTTTACGACCATAAAGATTTTCACTTTTTATACATTAAGCAAATCAATGAACCAAGGAAGTCAAAAACTCTCTTAAATCACATTACGCTCTAAAAACTTTTGTCTATTTTTAAATGAGTTGATCCGCGAATTTGAAGCCGCCATTTTGAATCTGAAATTTAATTTCATGATATTCAAATTGAGCGAACTCAAAAACCCATTGATACCAATTTTTAAGCAAATCCACTGGCATTTGCAATTATGACCACGTTATAAGCCCGATTCAACCAGTGTGCGGCGTAGCGGTACCACGATCGGAGCGAACTCTACCTGACGTTACCGGCAACTTGCGCCTCTGCGGCAGGCGCGCATTTTGAAGAATGTGGCGCAACAGTCACTAACGAGTCTCGTTTTATGCTCTATAACAACGAGTGGTCACAGCATGCAAGGGAATTTCATGGAAAAAACTTTCAGATTTTACAAAAATCGCCACTCTTCCGCTAACGATTTGAGCATTGTATCTGTTACAATAGGATGCAATAAAACGATTTGGAATTAACCGATCCACTGAAGGTAACGAAATTTTTCGTCCTCCTGTCTCTCAATTCAGTCAAACTTGAAATGGAACTTCCATTCAAATGAATTGAATACAAAATTAGGTTCATTATACTACACGTTCAAATTCTTTCAAGTTTAGTCAACCTTCATACTGCTCATGTATTCTTCGTGAATGTTCATTTCCGTCCGGAATATGGCATAATATTTTGAGTAAACACATCGTATAGGTCCCAGACATTTAGATTACAAAAAATAATTGTATGAACAATAAGGAAATCCCATCAACGTGATTCAAGCAAGCTTCTATTTATTAAACTATGAATTCTACCACTACCTTGCATCTTGATTTACGAATAAGTGGTTTTTGTCAAAAATGATTTACTCAAACGTTGGAACACATTTTCAGCTAATTCAGCTCAATCTACAACTATAACACTCGACGTAATTCATTGGGTGTCAGTATTAACAGACCACTACAAAATGTTCACATAATATACATGTAGTACATTATTTTACATCGCTTTGTCAGATGACACTAAACGATTAAATTCGATAAACAAGTTTAAGAGCCAAGTAAAGTATTTTCTGCTATATAACTGTTTCTATACAATTAGAAACCATACCGAGCATCAAAAGAAAGTTATATTAATTTTAACAATTATTTTGAATGTATTAATGACCATTTGGAGTGTAGAATCTTAAACAACTCGTAACAAGTATCTGCACAGTTCGAGCCCAGCTCGCGTAAAGGCAACACCTCTCCGAGCGCTCCGCACTTCTAAAACTTATCGCAGTCTTATCAGCAAAGGCTTATTTATTTATTTATTTTACGTCAGAAAAACAGTTAAAAACTGCGTATGACGTGCTATGGGGAAAAGTGAATTGTGTGCACATTTTCAAAATTCTGTGATCCCTACACTTACTCATATACTACTTAAATTTTGAATTTTTGAAAGGGAGAAAAAAAACAAAAACTCCCATGCAATAAAATCTATGTAAAAAACTCCCATGTAATAAAATCTATTGTCAAAGATAAATAAGCAATAAATTTTGGCTCTTATTACTTCCTGCCGCGACAACATGGAAACGATAATTTGAATAATTGTATTTCCCACTGAATTCTAGAAGACGTGCACAGAAAATGAAGTTACATTTATGTCCAGAAGCAAAACAAGGGGCCATCTCAGCATTTGCTCAATGGATCAGGGAAACTGGACGAAAAACCTGATCGAGATGGGGGTCATTGACCCGAAAGCTGTAGTACAATAGTTGTTACAGGTTGTTTATACTCATTTATACAGTCCAAATGGTAAATAATGCATTATGTATCATTGTTAAAATTAATGTTACTTTTCTTGTTATGCTCAGGCTTCGTTTATCTGTGCCTATTGGCACAGATTAGACTAACATATACATTAGACTAACATAACACAGTATAGACTAACTACGTTCTATTCTCTTTGTGCCTCACGATCAGTGTTTTCAATTAGTGTAAAAGTGTTGTTGATTTAACCAGTGTTTCGCAAAGTGACTAGTGAAATCAGAATAATCAGTTTAATCGTTTTCGTAGTACTCCATGGCTTCGGCCATCGCAACTACGTAACATGCCAACTGAAACCATCCCAGACGCTACTGACGCGCAAATTGTTTGTAAGATGCAAATAGAGCAGCTAATTCAACAACATCTCTACATCCAGCAACAATTGGCCGAGCTCCAACATCAGCAATGGCAACATGGTCACCAGAGTCAATGTATGCCACTATCTATGTCATCCGGTCTCCCCAACCCTCAACAGAGCGGCGAGGCCGCCTCCGACGTCATGAACACCAACACCGAAGGTCAAGGTAGCTTCACTGATAACGAACATATTCAACGATTAAATCAAGTAAGTAATGTGCATTCAAATGTTGGAGTAGACAGCAAAAAACGCAAAATATTCCATCCAGATGAAGGAGCTGTCCAGTATAACGTGCCTGTATCTTCCCGGTATAAAGCCCTAGAAAACTTAGCCCACGATCCCCCTGTGCGCGAAACAGTCGCATTAAGCGAACCAGAACCAAATATAATTAAAATTCCCCCAATTTTTGTGCACGAAGTAGACGAATATGAAAAAATGATTCAAGACATTATAAACATCGCCCAAAAAGAATTCTTTACCAAAAATATTAAAGACTCGGTGAAAGTGATGTTTAGTGACACTGAGGACTTTAGAAATTATAGAAATTTTTGTGACGAAGAAAACATAGCTTATTACTCTTTCAGAGATCCTACGGCCAAACCTTTATCAGTTGTCATGAAAGATATCCCCACATGTTACTCCGTGGAAGTCATTGAGACCGAACTCTTACGTCTTAAATATCCAGTAACTAAAGTCAGCCGATTATATAACAAAGACAGAAAGCCCATTCACATCTGTGCGATAGAAGTAACCAACAATAGTGAAGCCAGGAAAATGTTTTCTCTAAACAAATTTATGTACAGTGTAATTAGAATTCAGCAAAGAGCCAATGCTAAAGTAATCATGTGCAAAAAATGTCAAAGGTATGGCCATTCTCAAGCCAACTGCGGTTTCCCGGCGAGATACATGAAATGCGTAGGTAATCACCACTACAAATAATGTGGTAAAACCAGAGATTCCCTCCCTCAATGTGTTAACTGTCATGAACACCACGCCGCTAATTACCGCGGTTGTAAATATTATAAAACTTACATTAAAGAGAAGACTATGCTCCCCCAAAAATCAAGAGACAACATTACAAATAATTTTGTCACCCCAAAAGCTACTCCCATCAGAAATGATCCTGAAACTTATAAACAAAATTTCCCAACACTCCCACGTCGCTCCTATTGCGAAGCAACCCTACCTCCAAGTACGGCGCCACCATTAGACTGGACAAATGTCATTTCAAACATTGTTTCTCAAGTTGTAACAGCTATTGTTCCCCAAATACAAAAAATGGTGGAGAATATGGTTAGAACTATGACATACAATGGATAAAAATCTCGAAAAAGGAAATATCCTCAACTATGCAAACGGCGTCAAACGACAAGAAAACACATTAAAAATTTTCTTACGTCATCACAATATCAAGATTGCGTGCATCACAGAAACGCATTGCGTGCACGATTGCGTGCATCACAGTGTTTTACCAGAACTAGACTCCGACCACAATCCAGTGATCATATCACTCTCATCACAGATGTCCAAAGAGTCAAGCTCAACTCAAAGAGGTATTACCAACTGAGATAAATTCTCCAACTTGATAAATATCAACTACAAATTCCCTCAAAAACTCACCACCATTCAAGAAATCGACTCGTTTGGAAAATAATCTACGATAATGCTGCCTAATTCTAAACCTAAACCAATCCCGTTCAAAATATTGAACTTAATTAAATCCAAAAATAACTTAAGAAGATACTGGCAAATTACAAGAAGAAGGGACGTTAAACAGAAACTAAATAAATTTACACGGATAATAAAGCAACGACTAGACCAATTTCGATATGACAATTACAAAACGTACCTATCAGAAATTCACCCAAACTCGAGAAATCTGTGGTCAACAGTAAAACGGTTATCTCGAACCAAATCCATTATTCGGCCATTAAAATTAGGAACATCAACGGCATTCTCAGACGAAGAAAAGACGAACGCTATCGCTCAACTTCTCGAAAACACTTTCAAATCTCACCCAATTACAAACTCTGCCTTCAACAAAAAAATAGAGGATTTCTTTAAACAAGAGAGAACCACTGTTGCCGCTGCGACTAAGTACATATCACCTTCAGAGACCATGAATATAATCAAACACATGAAAGTCAGAAAATCTCCAGAAATAGATGGAATTAGCAACCTTAGCATTAAAATGCTAAACAAAAAAGTAATTGCGGCTATAACAGCGATCTACAACGCTGCTTTACGGCTCAATTACTTCCCCACAAAGTGGAAGAAGGCTGTCCTACCAGTGCTTAAACCAAAGAAAGATCCTAAAATTCCTGAAAATTACAGACCCATAAGCCTCTTTCCCACTCTATCTAAGATATATGAGAAGCTGATTCTGGAGAGGCTCAATAATTTCCTAACAACCTCAAATGCAATTCCGCCTTTCCAATTCGGTTTTAAACAAAATCATTCAACCTCGCACCAATTATTAAGATTAGCGGAAGACATAGCTCACGGTTTCCACCGAAAAGAATACACAACATCAGCCTTCTTAAACATGAGCCATGCCTACGACAAAGTTTGGAATAGAGGTCTCGAGTATAAATTGCACGACCTGGGTATTCCTGATTATTTAATAAAAATTTTAACAAGTTTCATCTCCAACAGAGAATTTATAGTTCGAATAAACAATGTCACTTCAAGAACATTCCAAATCAACGCAGGCGTTCCTCAAGGATCAGCTCCCTTTCCCACGTTATTTAATATTTTCTGCCACGACATTCCATCTGAAGGTGACGCCAATTTAGCATTATACACAGATGATGTAGCAATTTACACTACAAACCCTGATAATCTAGTAGCAAAGGATCACCTACAAGAGAGCGTGAATAGCTATGTAGAATGGACTCAGAACTGGAGAGTTAGAATTAATCCTCATAAGAGTATCTGCAAAATCTTTACTCTCCGCCACCCCAAAAATCCTCCAGAAATTATAATCTAAGGAACAAAAATCCCATGGTCAACCTCCCCTATAAAATACCTCGGGGTACTCTTCGATAAAAGACTCACATGGAAACCCCATGTCAATGCAGTCATTGACAAAACAAAAATTAAAATTTCCAATTTATCACATATAAATCGCCGTTCACCCCTGAGGTTAGAATGCAGACTTTTAATCTTTAAGTCAGTTATTTTACCAACCATGCCCTACGCATGCCCAGTATAGGGTGGTGCTGCATCAAGCTCCATCAACAAACTTAGTGTTCTCCAAAATAAATATCTGAGAATAACTCTCAATGCGCCATGGTTCATCCCCAACCGACAAATCCGACGGGAACTAAACATACCAGAATTTGAGGAGACAATAAAAAAATCTTGCCAGCAATTTCTTCAACCACCTACCAACTGCACTGCAAGATTCAACCTAGGAAGAAACAATAGCAGTCCACGAATCATATCAAGATTCCCGAAAGATAAACTTAGACCTCCTTAACTTGGCTTTCCCCTCGTACCTTTCCACCAGTATACCATCTTAAATCACAGAACAAAAATCTAAAAATAAAAACCAATAAAGTTCAGAAACCAACTGCGACTTAAGGATGGTCATATCCTAAGAAGCCATGTAATATTTTGTATTCTCAAAACCCTCGAAAGACATAATTGTCGAACGAGAAGTAATAAATCAAAAAAAAAGTATATGGCTTCTGGGTCTATAACCCCCGTCACGGTCAGGTTTTTCGTCCAGTTTCCCTAACCCTTCTGGGGATTCTGAGTTGGCGCCTTGTTTTGCTTCTGGATATAAATACAACTTAACTATCTGGGCTCGTCTTTTAGAGTCCTGTGGGCAATACAGTTACTCAAATTAACGTTCTCTGAGTTCTCGTGGCATTAAGACGATTCCTTCACGAAGAGCGCGAAGAGGGATAATAACCAAACTCTGTAGCTGATTTGCCTTTGCAAATTGTTTGTATTACACTTCCTGCCATATGGCAGGAAGGACGTGCTATGTAGCACGTCACACATTTTTTCATTGTTTTAGTCATTAAATAATTAAATACAAATTTTGAACAAAACTGTTCATCTGAGCCTAATTTATTTACACAAGAAGATCTCAACATTCACCTACGAGTTTTAAAATTATTTAAAAATAGTCCGAAATGCTGTGTTTCCAGCTAAAAGGATGGAATGTTCTTCAAAAGAATACAAAGATATGTTACTTATCGTAATCGTCATTTTGAATTCAGACTTTTTCCGAAGAAATGGTTCAGTGTTTCGTAATGACATGGCACGACACTTCTCTTATGGCGACACTTGGAAATGAACAACAAAATGGCGCTTCTCCATTGATTCATCTAAAGTCAGTTTAAAAGCCGTACTTCTGCATAATAGCAATAAATTCCCATCAGTCCCTTTGGCGCACTTTGCTAATATGAAAGAAACAATTGAACCTTAAAATTTATATTAGAAAAGCTTCAATATGTGAGTGTTTGAATGGAATATATGTTACGATTTAAAGGTAATTGCACTTATTTTTGGTCCGCAGCTTGGTTGCACTAAGTACTGTTGCTTATTGTGTGAATGGAATTGTAGAGGCAGAAAAAACTTTTGCATTAAAAAAAATGGCCTAAACGCGAATCACTCATTCCTGGACAGAAAATTGTGAAACATGACTAGGCAATTCCCATTGTTCCCTCTCATATTATTATGAGAGATTTTGGTTAGCCGATTAGTACTTATTTGTCCATGCTTATAATCTTTGAACAAGTCATTATCTAAATCAATACTATGTTCTTTATTTTATGTGAGTGTCACCTAGAGGTGACACGGGACGTTGCTGATCTAGCAAAAATGAACTGCCCAAAATTTGCAAGCATCTGCATCCCGTACATCAAATGGGCTTTAATATAATGTATCTTCATCGTGGTCATGCCGTTTCTAAAATCTCGTGTACTTCTAAACCGCAAAAGACCGCGTAAGAACACGTGCCACCCGAGATCATGCCATAGGATTGATTCTACGAGTATATCAAACATAGGTTGAACATCTCGGTGTCACCAGGAGATGACACCCCGGATTTGCGGCCAGTGAAATCTGTCGTCAACAACTAGTTATCAAATGACTATCAGGAACGAATTACTTGCAGTTTTAAAATTGCAATAAAAAGTTATTGTCAATTTGTACTTTCTTTTTTTCTAATATCTGTAGGAGGAAAGAGCAGAGATGCACGATACCCCAAAATTGCTGCAAGACATCTTGAATAAATAAAACAAACAATGCCCTAGCAGTGATGCTAAATTTCCATTTCCGTATATTTAAGAAAGACTGAAACACGAGTTTGGTGATACCGACACATTCAAATTCGTAAACAACCATTTATAGAAAATTACATGAAGGTGGGTGAACACATTCAAATTCGTAAACAACCATTTATAGAAAATTACATGAAGGTGAAAGTTACATGAAGGTGGTCTCGGAAACTCCCGAGTTAAGTAATCCTCAAAATGTGTATCAACCTCAGATACATATAAAATTAGGTTTAATGAAGAATTTCGTCAAAGCTATGGACAATCTTCCTGGTTTCGAGTTCTTAAACAGAAGTTTCCTTAAATTAGTCATGCAAAAATTAAAAAAGAAATATTTGTGGGTGAACAAATACGATGCATGATGAAAAGTTTGAGGAACTATTATATCCACTGGAGAAAGCAGCATGGAAAGGTTCCAAAATGTTACTTGCAGTTGTTTTCGGAAATCGAAAGGCAGAAAATTATCGAGATAATATCAACGCTCTTATAAACTTTTATAAAAAATGGGTTGTATCGCATGTCCTTAACAATCCACAACCTGCAGTTGCACCTAAATTTCTTCCCACAAAATCTTGGCGCAGTGAGTAATGAGCAGGGGGAAAACTTTCGGGAGATTTCAGCTATGGAAGAGAGATTTCAAGGCAAATGTAATTATATTATGATGGCCAATTATTGTTGGACCATTAAGAGGGATGTTCCACGGACGAAATGTAGCAGAAAATCGCTAGTTCTTACTTTCTAGTTGAGTCAGATTATTTGAATATTATATTAAGTTATGAATGAAGAAAGTATTAAAATGTTTGAAATTATAAATGCCTATCTCTCGGAAACCTTGCGTGATGGGGGAAACCAATAACATTTAAATTCAGGAGAAAAAATACGAGAATCACATATTTTTCTTCTTATGCAAAAACGTTTATTTTTTGTCCCCTAGCGTTACTTGAGGTATTTTGTGTAATTTTGTTGTCTTCATTGCGAATTTGAGTTAGCGTTTGCTTAACTAGAACTTGTGTTTGCTTAGCCGGTATTTTCAAATAGTTCCAGTTTCTATAAAACCTTCGATTGTTATGGTGTTTCAATGTATTGTCCTAAGCTATGTCCATGCCTTATGAGTATTGACATTTGTGGGATTTGTACCCAATTCTAGTATTTCTGTTTGTTGTATTTTGATAAATATTTTTGTTTAGAGCAACATCAAGAAGTATGTGGCAATATTTGTGTTGCTGAAATAGAAGGTAGGGGTAGTTGGGGAATGTATGTAGATGTTATTCGTAAGACGATATTAGAATTGGGTTTTCCCATGGTAGCTTGTTGTGTTAGAAACCGAAGCTTCATTATTACTATTCAGAATACAACAAATGAGATTGGAAAGTTGGTAGAGAATATTTGATTTAATTTTTTCGTAGGAAGTTTTTAACTTGGTGGTCTTTAATTTGCAAGTACATTTATTGGCCGAGAATCGGTTTGAAACTTAATTGCTAGTTCTAGTGGTTGTGGATGAGTGAATTTGTGAGTTGAGTTTGCTGTGAATTGCTGTACTGTTTCCCCAGAGGCTGTTGGTCTGGATTTATCACATCTTTATATTCTTGGGCCATATCATTTCAATTTTTCTCCCGGTTGTAGGTGGATTTTGCCGTGGTCACGCTTGACCATATAAAAGAAGCCGCAGCGAAGAGGCAGCGCCAGGGGAAGCTCTGCTCGGAGCGGCGCACCGCCCGGGAGATCACGCTCCAACCGGCTCCAGCCGCGCGCCGCCACCAGGCAGCAGGGACACAGGGTCTCTACTCAGCCCAGGAGTAGAAATGGGCCCCGCGGCGGGGAGAGAGAGGTACGAACTCGTACGTGACAAGTGATCTGGTGGCGACTTTCAGCCGACCCTGTCGATTTTTCTTCTAGATATACGGCATCGGTTCTAGTGTTTTTTTAGACTTCTCTCTCTCTCTCTCTCTCTCTGTATATATATATATATATATATATATATATATATATATATATATATATATATATATATATATATATATATACTGTATCCTGACGAGAGTAAAAAGACATATTCAATGATATACATATTGTCATATGTAAGATAAGCATTTTTTGGAGTAATTTTTATTTTTCTGCGATTCATATTTAATGTATATTTTGATTGTAATATTCCGACACAAATGGTCACGCAGCGCTCCACCAGCAAACGCGCGCTCAGAGAAGAGAAGGGATCTTACTATTTGAAGATATAATTTCAGAAAATACCGAAGTCTTTTACTATAACACTCGACGTAGAAATCATATTTATCAGGTGACTATCAACAGCCCATTACAACAAACTCACATACAATACATGTACATTATTTTACAACACTTTGCCAGATGACGTTAAACGATAGATAAGTTTAAATCCAAAGTGAAATCGTTTCAGCTGCATAACTGTTTTATACAATTAGAGACTACTCTGAGCATCACAAGAAAAGTAACATTAATTTTAACATAATGAATTATTTACCATTTGGACTGTATAAATGTGTATAAACAACCTGTAACAAGTATTGTACTGCAGCCTCCGGGTCAGTGACCCCCATCTCGATCAGGTTTTTCGTCCAGTTTCCTTGATCCATTGAGCAAATGCTGAGATGGCCCCTTGTTTTGCTTCTGGACATAAATGTAACTTCATTTTCTGTGCACGTCTTTTAGAATTCATACGGAAATATAGTTGTTCAAATTATCGTTTCCATGTTGTTGCGGCAGGAAGTATTTTTCCTTGACGAAGGACATAATGGATAAGAGCCCAAAAGTTATTGCTCATTTATCCTTGAAAATAGATTTTATTACATGAGACCGTTTTTTTTAATTTTCAAACTTTATGTAGTATATGACTCAGTGTAGGGATCAGAGAATTTTTGAAAATGTGCACAGAATTCACTTCTCCCCATAGCACGTCATACGCAGTTTCAACTGTTTTTTGACGTTAAATAAATGGAACACATTCCAAATATTCACAAAACTGTTGCAGTGTTTTCCTGAACTCTCCTTGTCATCCTTCTGCACTTTCAGATTTTTTGTATTCAGGATTTAAAATTTGGATTTTTTCAGCAGTAGTATGTATTGAAATAAGATTATTATTTCAACTTCAGTTAAAGGGGTGTCATTCCAAAAGATATTAATGAGATCTTGGAAACTAAACACTATTCTAATAAATTATTAAGATTGTACACAGAAAAATGCATATATTCAGCAAATGCTTTTTTGTTAATGCGAATATAATTTACCTTATGAAACGAAGAAATGCAGGAAGATAATGATAATAACTATCCCTATGTTTCTTTATTATATGCTTATTAACATTAAAGTTGTTTGCTCGAAATGTGCAATATTCTATGTAGTCTTAATTATTTATGCTTATTGTGTTTTGTTTCAAGATCCCATTAATATCCTGCGATGTAAAACCCCTTTAATGGAGTTGAAGTAATAAACAATTTTATTACAATACATACTTATGAAAACCTTTATTTTCAATCCTTCAATTCCTTGAATCAACTAAAAACAAAATATTTGAAATCGCGGAGGGATGGAAAGCAGAATTCAGGAGAAAATTGCAACAGTTTTGTGAATATTTGGAATATGTTTGGTATTGAATACTAAATATATGTTTGGTATGAAATACTAAAATCAGCGTGGCTTTGCATGGAGGGCTTTTACATCCAAAATATCCGTTAAATCGCAAAAAAATCAAAATTACTCAAAAAAATGCTTATCTAACATATGACACTATGTATATCATTGAATTCTTCTTTTCACGCTCGTCGTAATAAACTGAAAAAATATATATTGTTCCATTTGAAAACACAAAGTTACCTCAAATATCTCGTGAAATACAAGTTAAAAATATAAATAAATACACTTATCAATTAGCCCCATTCCCTCAAAGTTACAGGAGGTGCTAGAGTTACGTGACTCTCTGTCTCTGTCTCAGTGTCTCTGTCAGTGTCTCCGTCTCTGTGTCTCTTGTCTCTGTTCTGTGTCTCTGTTCTCTGTGTCTCTGTCTCTCTGTGTCTCTGTCTCTCTGTGTCTCTGTGTCTCTGTGTCTCTGTTCTCTGTCTCTCTGTCTCTGTCTCTCTGTCTCTCTCTGTCTCTCTCTGTCTCTCTGTGTCTCTCTGTCTCTCTGTGTGTGTCTCTCTCTGTGTGTGTCTCTCTCTCTGTGTCTCTCTCTCTCTCTCTCTGTCTCTCTCTGTCTCTCTCTGTCTTCTGTCTCTCTCTGTCTCTCTGTCTGTCTCTCTGTCCTCTCTCTGTCTCTCTCTGTCTCTTTGTCTCTCTGTCTCTCTCTGTCTCTCTCTGTCTCTCTCTGTCTCTCTCTGACTCTCTCTGTCTCTCTCTGTCTCTTCTTCTCTGTCTCTCTTCTTTTCTCTCTGTCTCTCTGTCTCTCTCTCTGTCCTCTCTCTCTGCTCTCTCTCCTCTGTCTCTCTCTCTGTCTCTCTGTCTCTCTGTCTCTCTCTGTCTCTCTCTCTGTCTCTCTCTGTCCTCTCTGTCTCTCTCTGTCTCTCTCTGTCTCTCTCTGTCTCTCGCTGTCTCTCGCTGTCTCTCGCTGTCTCTCGCTGTCTCCCTGTCTCGCTGTGTCGCTGTCTCGCTGTCTCGCTGTCTCGCTGTCTGGCTGTCGCTGTCGCTGTCGCTGTCGCTGTCTCTAGAAAATGGTGAAAGCGTGTTTTGTTTTTTCATTTTCTTTTGCATTGAAATTAAGAATGGTTAGTACCTTACGATTATCCCTTCTTGGTGTGAAAGTATGGTAAGGGATTTTTGTTAATAGGAAGGGGGCATAAGTAAGAAGTGGGGGTATCTCATCAACAGAACTGGCTATAAGCCAAGCTCTTCCCACAGCAATTTACTCACCTGGAATATTACCCACAGCAATTAAAAACAGTATTCAAATTTACATAAATCTAATAGAAAACTGGGCAGCGAAATCAAAATAATAAGTAACCCCAGCAAAACCGCACCTAAAATATTCACACAAAAAAAAAAGACAAACCCATCAAACAAGCCAATAAAAAACCTAGGCCTAAACATCGACACCAAACTAAACTGGAAACATCATATTGAAAATAAAGTAATACTGGCCACAAACGAACGACTACACTTAAAACAATACTCAATAGAAACAGCCATTTAGCATATAACAAAGCATTTACAATATATAAAATAGACCGTTTCCATTGTATCCATGTCCAACATGACTATGTGTTGGGGAGTGTTGTCTCTATGAGAGCTGAGCTCCAAAGAGATATCGGCTAAGCATTTCATTAGTACATTGCAATCTTTCAATCTAGAGGAGCTGTAGCTCGCTCGCTTAGACATGGATAGATTTGTCTTGAGACATTATTGTCATTGAATTTGTGACATTATTGTCTCAAATTCCTAAGATCTCTTGGCGAATGGTCGGTTTTCATGGCCAGATATATCCAAACATGATTGCATTTTTATGCCCAACTCGTTAAAATGTATCAAATACAAACAAAACATGATAAACTAGAGAGACTCTCAAAATTTGGAAACGGCTACGGTTATCACTGACAGTTTATCAACATCATGTTCTGTAGTGTATTCTGCGGCAACTATAAACAAAGTGCTTGTGCTCACTATCGGTGAGCACAGACGTTAAACACGCTCCTTTGAATAAGACAAGGGGTTACTAGGCACACTGCCTCCTAGCTTTCTGAAGAAATTCATTATCTAACGAAAGACCGAGAAGTAGCCTTTAGAAAAGTCAATAATTAGAAGACAGTAAATTGCATAGTTAAATTATAAGAAATCGCTAAATATCGTAAATCATGCCAATAGAAATGCGAAAATAAGTTACTTCAAACATTTGATATCGTAGGCTTCTGCTGCCGATCTACTTGGCTGTCCGGGAGACTTTAAAGCTTTTATCAGTTCTTTGACAAAATCGGAGCAATTATTTTATCTTTGGTCAAATAACAGTAAAAACTGTAAAAGACATATGAGGGAGAAATATAATCTGTAATAATATTATGGCAAAATCTATGGTGATTGGGAATTGAACGGAACGACTACTCAGAATTGGGAACAAAAAAACGTCGCACGGGGCAAGATCGGGATTGTAAGGGGGATGGGAGACCACCGTGGTGTTCCTCGGGTATTGAGAATGCCCGGCTCATTTTGAATCAAATCCAATAATTCATGACAGCGCGAAATCGAAGTTCTTTCTCATCTTCCGTTAACACTTTCGCCTCTAGCTTCGCGCAAACCTTGCGCCTTTGCAAAATCCTCGGTCACTATCTCATGTACCTGAAATGTGGCACATGTGTTGTGACCTTGTACTCAGGCTGGGTGTGAAATGTTCATGGATTCGGGGCTCTCCCTTTTGAATATTTTTGTAAAAAAATAACACAAAGTCGTAGTCACTGAACATTTATAATTGGACGTTTCCTTGAGCATTTACCAAGATACAGAATGTCATTCCATAAACACCCATAACAAAAAGAACAAACATTGTACAATATTAAAAAAAAAATAACCCAAGAAAAAAACAACAAGTTTTCCTCAAATATAAACAAAACTTTGTTTCGTTCTGGAGATAATCATTTTATCCATTTAAAACGACTTCAAAAAGTAAAGAATGACATGACAGTGATGTAATGTTTAATCAATATTATCACATTCCTTATTGCACTATCAAACTGGTGCTTCAGCATTAAAAAAACAAATTGAATTCTTAATTTTTTTAAGAACAGCATTCATTGCATGTTATTTTTTTCTTAAATGACCCTGAGTACATCTCACCTTGAGGACAAAAAATGAAGCAAGTGACTGTCTCTTCAGAACACTATTCAGTCTCCGTGTCAACACCACAAAGAAATTTAAACTAAAAAATAAACTATTTATTTATTTATTTAGTCAAAAAACAGTCAAAAACTGTATGTGACGTATGAGGGAGAAAATCATCTGCGCACGCTTTCTTGAGTTTCAGAGTCCCTTCCCAACAATTTAACTACTAATAGTTGAAAGATGAAAATATAATAATAATAGTAGTAATAATAATAATAATAATAAATATAATAATAATAATAATAATAACAACAACAAATTTTAAAAAACGAGGGATTAACATTTCGAAAACTAGATATTTTCGTTGCCAGATTATAGAAAACATATTTTTAACGGTAAAGGAAAAAACAGATTTGATTTTTCTGTATTGTTAACAAAATAGAAACTCACCCTAAGCTCTATTACCACAACAAGCAAAAGGAACGTTCAACAAAACGTGCGCATAGTGAAGCTACATTTACGTCCAGAAGCAAAGCAAGGGGCCATCTCAGCATTTGCTCAATGGATCAGGGAAACTGGACAAAAACCCGATCGAGATTGGGGTCATTGACCCTGAAGTACATTATTTGTTACTGGCATATTGAGTCTTTTTTTTAATTATACAATGCAAACGTAAACTAATTCATTATACTATATCTTGTTTTTGTAAAAGTAAATATTATTTTT
Source organism: Teleogryllus oceanicus (assembly GCA_964035755.1). Lineage (NCBI taxonomy): Eukaryota > Metazoa > Arthropoda > Insecta > Orthoptera > Gryllidae > Teleogryllus > Teleogryllus oceanicus. The sequence continues at coordinate 167,531,060 of CAXIVR010000001.1, read as the reverse complement.
CTTTTCGACGATCAGTATAGTCTCTAGTTGTATAGAAACAGTTTTGCAGCAGAAAAGATTTTACTTTTAACTTAAATTTGTGTACCAATTTTAATTGTTTAATTTCATCTGGCAATGCGTTGTAAAGTGACGTACATGTATTGTATGTGTATTTCTTGTAGTGAGCTGTTGATACTGACACTTGATGAACATGATTTCTACGTCGAGTGTTGTAACTACAAATATCAGTATTACATGAAAATAAGTTCCCACCGTTAAGTAAGTCAGTTTTGACAAATACTACAGACTCATAAATAAATAGGCAAGGCAATGGTAAGATTCCCAGCTCAATGAAAAGAGGCTTGCAGTGATCACGTCGATGGGATTTTTTCATTATTAGGATAATTTTCTTTTGCAATCTAAATGTCTGGGAACTAAAAGATGAGCTTTCCCAGAATATTATGCCATATCTCAGGCGGGAATGTACATTTGCAAAATACACGCAACGAGCTGCATGAAGACTAACAGAATTAGAAAGAATTCTGAATGCATAACACAATGAGCTTAATTTAGTGTTTAATTCTGTTATATGTACATTCCATTTGAGGTTTGATTGAATTGAGATACCTAGAAATTTTGTTACCTTAACATCAGCTAATTGCATATTGTTCATTTTCAATGGAGCATACGATTGCCGATTTGAAACGCAAAATTGCATTGAGACAGTTTTTCCTTTTAATTAATTTGTTATTCAAACCAATTTTAAATTAAATTGATTTTTAAAAATTTTGGAAAAATTCCTTTTTAATAGATGAGGACATATCGTTTACGTACAACAGAAAGAGGATAGGACCTAAGATCGAACCTTGTGGGACCCCATGTTCAATTGGCAAAGAATTGGAGAGATAAGTAAATAATGTCCTTTCGTGCCAGTACGGTATTTCTACTCTTTGAGATCAATGTTTAAGGTACGAGGTTATCCAGTCTACGGCAATACCACGAATTCCATAAGAAGGTAATTTTGAGAGCAAGATGTTATGGTTAATAACGTCAAAAGCTTTCGAAACATCTAAAAATATCTCAATGGGTTCTTCATTTTTGTCCATTTATGAAGCAACATCTTTAAGGAAAGATAAAATGGCAGTTTCCGTAGATTTTGATTTCCTGAAACCGTGTTGTGAGTCTGAAAACGCTTCGTTTTTCCTGAGAAAGGTTTTCATTCGCGTAGAGAAACTATACAACTACAGAACTACGTATAGAACTACAAATGACAAACACATGTTATCACCTCAGAGGTCAACATGAACCTATTCTTAAATTTACAAGTGTTTAAATGTTGTGCTGAAATAAATGTAGAAATGTAACACATTCTGACTCATATCATACTAAAGCTTCTACATGATCAGTACAACATGATAAATCATCTAGTCTTGTACACTTTAAGAGAATGAAACAAGCAAAGATGAAGCATAAATATGTCTCATAACATAACATTCTTAATTTTAATCAATGCATAATTTGCAATACATTAAAGTAACATAATAAATATAAAAACATTCTGTAATAACCTTGTTTTGTTCGAAGGAAAATGGTATGCACCACGATTCGTCCAAGACTGCCCTACCCCGAGCTTTCAAATTGGGAAGGCTGCGCACACTTTATTGCAGATCACCTGGTCTACGTGTCATTGCACAAGCCAACTCGGTTTGTAACCCCCAGCATCTGCTTATCAAAAATAAACAATAGCCTCTATTTTAGTGACTATTACATCAGCACTGACATAAGCGTCTTGCACTGTCTTCTTTAAACATCTCTATTGAATGTTTATAGGTTCAATTTAACAGAAGCTGTGTCTTTCCAACACAGTACATGTACAGTACAAATACCTCTTTTCTCAGTTAACCTCACTCCACGACGTCTGACGAACGACAAAAGTCTCTCGTCTCCCTCCTGTCCCCGTGACGTCACAACGGACGGTAGGGAGACCCCCCCTACCTCCTCTACACCCCTCTTGGTGGAGAAGCTGGTGTCGTCATCGGCGGCGGCGGCGGGGAATTCGTAAGTCGAATATTTGAATGGTCATAGTGTAGGGAGTCAGCAATTTTCTGGAGGCACAATCAGTGGTCGGAACACAAAACATGGCACACAGGATCCACGTTTTTGTCGGTTCTGGCCGCGTCCAGAGCGGGGTTCGTCAGCGACCTCCTCCCAGCCAACCTTGATCGCCTTGTGCCACCTCCCGGACTGTACCCTTGAAATGCAATTTTCCTCGAAGGCCTCTTGAAGCATCTAGAATGTTTCGGTTGCATTCTTTTCAAACTTCACGCAAAACTTGATGGCATATCGCCGTTCACGCGATCGCTCCATTGCGCCGTGTTACGAAGTCGAAAAAACCACTTCACGCTGTAGCACTTACTTCCACTCACACTGCTCGGAGCAAACTGGCGACCGGCTGCGTTAGAAGGGCAGACCACCCACGATTTTTCCCGACAGATTTTACCGCGCTGTCATGAATAGTCGCGTCACAATAAAATCATGCGCATTCCTTTCATAATGGACCCTTAATTTTATGCTTTAACACACACATCTTACCATGACAGCAATTGACTATTGTGCAATCATAATACTAATTGTATTGTATTCTGTGTCAATTGCATTGTATTCTATATTTTGTTTTAATCATTCTCAAGAAGCAACGCATCGCTTACATCAAATTTACAGCAATCTGTTCGGGCTGACGCCCATTCACGCATTCCTAGAATCTGCCCAAGTAGATCGCAGCCGCGCGGCGCAGACCAACGAAGGGTTTCTCAGAAATTCTTGCTCACTCAATGCAATCAACTTGATATATTAGCTTCATAAGCTTTGCCAAAATTCCTAAGTTTCAATAAATTATATTCATATAATTTGTTTAAATTATAATTTAAACAGATCAAAATACTATTAATTACAAAGATCTTGTGTCAGTCTTCATTGTCTGAAACACTCAAAACCGCGCGTATCTCTCTCTCCCCTTCCACGCCGGGCTAAGGAATTTGTCAGTGAGCAACGAGCCAGCACGAAAGCCTGACGCGTGCTGCTGTTCTTTCTTATTAAGTTACGATTCATGCCAATTACCGCAGTAATGTTTATAGTGCGTGCGTTACATCATAACTTTAGCCTGTGTACAAATGAACTTTGCATACACAGCTATCTTTTAGCTAATGAACAACAAAATTTACTCTGTCAATAGCATTCATGTGTGATGCATCATGCCACGTTTTCACTCGAAAAAATGAAGTGTATATGTTAGTATACTGTAATGAAGAGTAAAATGTGTGTGAAAAGCATTCGTTAAACTTACATGATTCATCTTCATAAGCAGTGATTATGAGTGCCAATGCCCTTTTAATATCACATCATGTGGTTATTCCGAAGCAGCGTGAATGTAGTGTACATATTCTGATATACATAGTGGGATAAACTGCTAATTACCGTCATTACTCGTGTTGCGCGCCGTAATAATCAACGTGTCGCTTGCTGAGTAGTCTATATGGAACATGTTAATCCTTAGCCATGCAACGGTGCCTCACGGCGCCGTCGAGTCTTGTGGAACCCACGCGTCCCAATGCACAGGCGTCTTCACAGGGTCATGATATCTGACCCCTTTCCGGCGGCTGACAAGAGACAGTGTGTGTGTGTGTGTGTGTGTGTGTGTGTGTGTGTGTGTGTGTGTGTGTGTGTGTGTGTGTGTTTATCGCCCAGCTAAGCGTATGCACTATCTTCAACACTTGTTTTCTCTTTCAGCTTTCATCTGTGCTTTTGTGTTGAATCTATTGTGCCGCATATTCCTTTTGGCAACGCCAAATTAATTATTTCTTCTACGATAATTTCAATTCTAAAAGCACGTACGGTGTTTTCTCAAAACATTTAAATTATTATTTACAAGAGAGTTCATTTAATCAATTAATTCACTATGTAATAATTATTCTGTTAAGGTATACGTTTCTTAATTCAAGTAGTGTCTTCTGAATTACTCTGAATAATAGTAACTTCCTCAGTGTATTGTGTGCTTCTATTTCAGAAATCTACAGCGTGAATATTCGCTCCCAAAAATACTGGTCCTTCGAAAAGATATCGGGGTAAGTAGTAGAGCTGGCAACTACTACAGGGTACTCCCCTCCAAACATGTCCACTGCTCACATTTGCTAACTCCCTCAAATACTAAAATGCTGAAACTACTATTGCATGCAGTTCTTACCACGTTATCGCACGTGATAAAACACCTTTATTAACTCTCGCTTCTAATTTACGCAAACGATGTACCCGTAGCATTATTTGATTGTTCGAATCACATGTACGCTGATAACTTACGGATGCACATCAGCGGTGATAAACACGAAATTAACAACTTCATTAATAAAGTAAAGGAGTACTTAAACAGAATTTGATTAGTCCAAAAAAATGGATTTCGTCCTAATCCGGATAAATCCCAAAGCCTTTTAATCATTGGGCTCATAAATACTTGCGTGATATCAATATAGTACTTCAATTTCACGTCACGTTCACGACACAAAGAATGTTTAACTGTTTTTTGGCATAAAATAAAAATAAATAAACTTTCTTTTGGACACCAGTATGTGAGCAAATGTCATTCCCTGCCAAAATTTAAGAAAGATCTTATTGGCATTTTCATTTCTAGATCGTTTTACGTGCTTTATTACAATGAAATTCTGTGTACAAAACCCTCATTTTCACATATTATGTTTTATTTTTCTTATAAAAATTATAAGTAAACTTATACAAGAGTTTATCACAATTTTAACTTTTTCAAATTATAAATTTTTTTTTAAATTTAGTAAACATAGTATAAATTTTGAATTAAATAATTATTATATAACTTCAATTATTTGTTGATTAAGTTTTAAATGAGTAATTTTTCAACAATAATTTCCATGTAATGTCACAATTTGAATGGTGTACTAATATTAATGTCTTTTTATAATGTTCCCATTTTTACTATCATATAGTTGTATATACCTACTTCAGTGTACATTTTCTCAATTTTTTAAATTTTACATTAAATCGTCAATCTGATGGTGTTTTTTTTCTGGGTTTACTCACTCACTTAGGGCTTATCCCTGGATAGTCCTTTGACTTGCTTTCCCAGGTGTAAATGTAAAATTTTCGCGTCGAATAGCGGAAGCACATGCCGTATGGTCTGAGCTTCGCCATTAATAATGATATTATTATTATTATTATTATTATTATTATTATTAATATTATATTAACAAAATATTATTAATATTTTGGGTGTCGAGCGTGCTTCGCATCCCGTTACCACCAACAAGACATTTGCTGCGGCCAACTTGGAATGTCCGCCTGTAGAGCATTGAATATAAATGACATTGATAAATAAAAATATCAGATTCCTGAGCAGCTTCTTTGCTTTCCTACTTTCCCTAAAACTAGATTTCATTACAGTTTTTTAAATACCTCGCCAGAATTGTAGAGTAACGCAAGAAGGATGATATCTTCATCCAGTAGCGCGTTAGCGACTCTGCCCTGCAGTCGCAAACGTTACAATGGGCGCCATTCGCTTCCTTCCCCCGGATGTCCTGCGTGTTTCTCAAAGTGTTGCCCCCGCCCCCACCCCCGCCCCCGTTATTCCCAGAGCGCGTTTGTTGCTCGCGTTACGCCCCGGCGCGGAGCAATATCCGCTGCGAGGGAGGGGCGATGGGGCGGGGGGAGAGGAGCGAGGGCGGCGCCGCCGATGTCATCTGCTTACCTATGCAAAGTGTGGAGGCGGACTCGCTCTGCGCGAGCGGCGGGGGCGCAGGGCGGGAAGAAGCAAACAGCAGAGATGGTGAAATGGCAGAGGAAAAGCGAGGGAGAGCGCGTCCAAGGATGCAGGAGCGCTGAGCCAAGGACGGACAGACGACCTATGTGTCCCAAGTAAGGCAGTACACAAGTGCTAAGAGGGTGTGCCCCGCGTAGATCTGTACTCCTCTCGGGTGTTTGCGACAACACTGTTCTACCTATAGTAGTCGTTTTCCATGGAGAAGAAGATAACAGCGACAATTGTTCACAGAGAACGTTATGAAACCCTTCCATTACCATACACATCGAATGACAACGTACAACCTTTGTTCGCGCCCATATTGTTAGACGCTCGGATCAAATCACAAGGAAACGATCAAGCACGGTATGTGATTAAACTTTAAGGTGATAGAAAATTGTATTCTTTTTATGCAATTCCCTGAAATATAAATATAAAAGTGCTTTCATATAAAAGTGCTAAAGTAAATAAACGAAATACAATCGGCTTAATGCTTGATAATTTTTTAATGAGGCTTTCATTCGCACAGAGTTTATCATAAAAATATTAGATCAACGGCGGACTAAACAAATCCGACGAACTTAGTACTATATTTCCCTTAAGATGATTGTTCTTCTTGTAGCCGCCTCGGTGGGTGAGGGGTTAGCCAACTGGCCTCCGACTCCCCAGTGCGCCTCTTCGTTCCCGGTCGAGCTGGGCGGATTCTCGAACGGCGAAAAATTCACAGCAGCCGTGCTACTCGTGTGGCAATTATAAGAATCCTGGCGGATGTATCGCACTCTAAAGAGCTCTCGTCTTCTCCCAACAAGACACTTCTGATATAGTTCACTGAGACCGACATCTGGGGGAGAAAGTGTGAACCAAACTCCAGGCGCATTTAGAGACCGCCCGCGAGGTGCGCCTGCTCAATATAGGTCCCCAGACCCGCATCGGGGGGTAGTCTTGCAAGGAAGCTGGATAGAAAACTCGGGTGCGGAACAGTGATATTTAATGTATTATTTATCATTTGCACAGTATAATTCTAAACATCCTGTAATAAGTATGGTACTGCAGCCTCCGGGTCAATGACTCCCATCTCGATGAGGTTTTTCGTTCAGTTTCCCTGGTCCTTTGAGCAAATGCTGAGATAGCCCCTTGTTTTGCTTATGGACATAAATGTAAGTTCATTATTTGTGCACTTCTAGAATTCAGTGGGAAATATAGTTATTCAAATTATCGTTCTCAGTGTTGTCGCGGCAGGAAATATTATTTCTTGACGAAGGACATGATAAGAAGGACAGGATAAGAGCCCAAATTTATAGCTGATGAGCGAATATTTTCTTAACAATCCTTGCAAAACATCCTCATTTTCTTTCTGAATTCAAAATTCAAGCAGTATATGGCTTGGGGTAGCGATCACAGAATTTTGAAAACGTGCACAGAATTCACTTCTCCCCATAGCATGTCACTCAGTTTTTACCTTTTTTGACATAAAATAAATAAATAAAATAAGCAAATAAATGTATTTGCCTTCATCCCTGTTCATACTCGCCTTGTCATGTTAGTTATTCGGTTACAAATTGCTTATGTAATGTATTGCATTTCTTCTCCAGTCACATTAGGTTGCTTACAACAGTTCGTTTGTCAGACACTATGCAACCAATACTTACTCTTTTACCTCTTTCTTGTCTTTGTATTACAAGCATATCATGTCCCTTGTTTCTTACTTTCTCACCTTTCAACGTAATTCCGCAGTAAAGGGCAATTATTGTAACCTGCGATTTTTCGACAGAAAATCTCTGTTAATTTTGGGCACTGATATTGGAGAAGTGGATAAAACCCTCTTCCTCTTTTGAGTATTATACGTCTTATGGCACGTTGTGTAATTAGAATCCAGTTTTAGGGATCCTCGATACCGAAAAATTGGTTGACGGGAAAATATCTGCCCGTCTGTTCGTTGGATGGCAAGCACATTTTTTTATTATCACTGTATAGCCAATATTGCACTGCATCTTGCAAGGTGAAAGTAATGAATGAAAAGATATGCGTCGCAAACAGAAGTGTCGTGTATTTTATACAATTTGGTGAGCAAAAATAAAATGCAAATACTCGCTTCTGCATATACACAGCAAAATTCGTAACAAAAACAAGATATGCAAAATATTCGCTTAAAAAACTGCTACAGCCACGCGTAACGGCATTAATTTATCGGGGTGGGCAAAGGGCGCGTTGTAGCCCGAATCTACTCGCATGCTTACACTCTTCACATACACGTGCATATTAATGAAAAGTGTCGTCCAATCTTGTTAGTTTGGTTACAATAATACCATGAAGAGAACATCTAATAAATTACTTTTAAGAAACACTTCCATTATATTTCGAAGAATTCTTTACCCCAAGTGGGATTCAAAACATTTCATCAACAAATTATTTATTTTTGTACTTTATATTATACTACGGACGTAGTTCAAAGCATTTATTGTAAAACTAAAGCGAAAAGAGTCGTTGTCGAAAAAATATTGCGTTTCGAGAATTCCTTCCACCGACAAAGTAGGCTTTTCCTGCTTCTGTATGTACTTTCTCGATTCCAAAGCGTAGTCAGAATCCATGTTTGGGATACGAAATATTGATTGATGACAAAATATCAGCCTGTCCGTCCGTCAGTCCGTTGCTATTTCGTCGTTCTGGTTAGATCAGTTGCTATTTGTTAAGTTAAATGCTGTTTTCCAGCTACTCATATTTCTCATCATTTGCTGTGGGGTATATGTAAGTATCAAATTTGTTTGCTGCCTGCCCTCACAATTTTTACTTTCTCGTTCTTACATCATAATAATTTCATAAGAATAAGATCAAATAATATTCCATATTCCTTGATCGATGTGACTGGACTCGAGGCTTTGAGAGTTTTTCGAGAGATATTTTGAGTTTTGAGGGTACTTTGAGGGTAAAGGCCTAAAAAATATTCAAAATTTTCTCAAAAATGGCAACAATTTTTTATTAAACTTTCTCCTCGAAAACCGAACGCTTAACTCCGATAAAAAAACGCTTAAAAGAATGATACAGATATCATGATCGTTAAAATCGCAGATTTTTGGAAAATTTTAAAAGTACAGTGTTTTGTGTCGACGTCCTACAACTATGATATTGAAGATAGAGATTTTTTCCTCCGTAAAATCAGTTTGGAAAGAGATGTTTGCCTTATCTCTGTACCAAGACATCTCTTTAAAAATGTCATGTAAATTTTTTTTAAACATTAGTTTTTCGTAATTTCAGCTTAAAATTAAAGGAATTAATAAAAAATATTCTCGAAAATCGGTCCAAATTTTTTCTTCAAATTATTTTCATAGATAGAAGAAGGGACGCTTAAAATAATGGCGCGGGTTTCATTTTCGTTGAACTCTTTACATTTTCGAAACTTGAAAATTTAAATATAATGCGAAAATTATGTACTGCCATAACATCACTAGTTTTGTTATTGCCATTAGTTGCAATTAGTCTTAGAGGCACAAACGAACTTTGAAATACATTTCCGTCACTGTTTGCATTATTTTGAAAATGTTTAAATTTGGCTGAAATAATGAATAACGAAAAATAAAGATATTTTCAAAGCTAGAAACAAAACTAAATCAATGTGGAATATATTAAAAAAATACAATCACATCATCTATATATCTTGCATAGAATGTTTTAAAGGATAACGAAAAAGAAGCAAGTAATCCGGAAAACGTTGCAAATCTCTCCAAGCAACACATTTCTCGAATTGCGGTTCGAGCGTTCGAACATACGCTTCTCCAAAAAGTTCCGACACGATGTTTATTTCCGAAACTTCTTCCAACGAAATCCTCAGAATAGTCAGTAAACTAAAAACTAAATATTAATCTGATTTAGATGAATTTCCGGACTGTTTATTAAAAACTTGTGTATCTGCTTTTATACACCCGTTAACTCACATTTTCAATGCTTTTTTTACGATGCACTGGAATATTTCCAGATATTTTGAAAACAGCAAATATTAAGCCTGTTTTTAAAAAAGGGGAAAAAATTAAATTCAAATTTACCGGCCAATTTCTCTTTTGTCAGTTTTCTCAAATATGCTAGAGAGACTTTTCTATACGCGAATGGAAACCTGTCTCAGGAAAAACGGAGCGTATTATTTTTTTTAATTCAAAATTCATGTTGTATATGACTTAGTGTAGGGATCACAGAATTTTGAAAATGTGCACAGAATTCACTTCTCCCCATAGCACGTCATACTTAGTTTTAACTGTTTTTTGACGTAAAATAACAAACAAACAAATAAATAAATAAAATAAATTCAGACTCACAACATGGTTTTAGAAAATCAAAATCTTCGGAACCTGCCATTTTTCTTTTACTAAAGATGTTGCTTCATCAATAGACCAAAATGAAGAACCTATTGGGATATTTTTAGATCTTTCAAACGTTGTTGACCATAACATCTTGCTCTCAAAATTACTTTCATAAGGAATGCATGGTATTGCTCTAGATTGTACTCGTACCTTAACTTCGTACCTTAAACATCGAACTCCAAGAGTTGAAATACCCTACTGGCACGGAAGGACTTATGTTTCCAATTTTTCAATTTTTCTCCTTCATACGGACTTACTTATGTTTCCAATTCTTTTCCAATTGAGCACAGGGTCCCGCAAGGTTCGATCCTAGGTCCAATCCTCTTTCTGTTATATGTAAACGATATTCCCTTCTTTGTTAAAAATGGAAGAACAGTTCTGTTTGCCGATGTCACGAATTTTCTTTGCAAAAAAAGTAAATAGTACAATGTTAGAACACATACAATACATGTATGTTACTTTACAACGTATTGTCAGATGACATTAAAATCGGTACACAAATTTAAGTTAAAAGTAAAATCTTTTCTGCTGCATAACTGTTTCTATACAATTAGAGACTATATTGATCATCAAAAAGAAAAATAATGTTTATTTTAACAAAACTGATATATAAAGGATTAGTTTACTTTTGTATTGTATGATTTGTTTAAAAGAAAGGAATATGCCTGTAATAATTAATGTATTTCATCTTCCGGGTCAATGAGCCCCATTTCAATCAGGTTTTTGTCCAGTTTCCCTGATCCTTTGAGCAAATGCTGAGATGGCCCGTTGTTTTGCCTCTGGACATAAATGTAGCTTGACTATGCGCACGTTTTGTTGAGGTCTCCTTTTGCTTGTAGTGATAGCAGTAGGGCTGAGGGTAAGTTATTATATTGTTAGCAGTGCAGGAAAATCAACTCTGCAGTTCGTTTATCATTGCAAACAGTTTTTCTATAATTCGGGAACGAAAATGTCGAGTTTTTCAAATGTTGATAATCCCCGCCTTTCTATTGTGACATTCCAATATGTCACTGAATATTGTACAATATTTATTATAAATGGCGTCAATTAAAGGGGATAAATTATGTGAATATGCTAGCATAGCAACGGTAAGCGAGCCGTCGTCAAGGTCATCTTCATGCAGTGACAATCGCGGAAACGGCTAGTTCATGGTTCAGGATGGTTTCGCCTACGAAAAAGATAAACTTAAAAGATGCCTAGATACACGAATGAGAAAATTCCATTCTAATATACCGGAAGTGTCATGGGAATGTGAAAAGTGAGTTATTGGTCAACAAATAATTACGTAGATGACGCCGCGAGGTAGATCGCATAATTTTGTTTTAAACAAGAGAGTAAGAGATGAAGAAAGTTGTGTAAGTTGAGTAAGAGATGTCGAAGAAGGATACAAAAATATTCATTCGCGCTTTCAACGGCGATCGAATAGAGTGCTAGATACATAGCGGTTCATTTGAACATAGAAAATCTACGCGAGTTCGGACGTAGTGATTTGTCGTTGTTAGTATTCACTCAGAAATTGTTTTATACGAAGTGAACAGTGAATGCCAAAAGTGGGACTTATAAATTTTATTAAGCAGACAACGACAATCGAACTTAGTCTCCGATGATAGGAACCCGGGTCCGAGGCTTATATAATTTTCATCGACGTAATTTATAACTTGGTGAACTATGCTAATATTTTAACAGCACTTAAGATTTTGCATAGGGAATGAACAATAAGGAGTATTAGAACTTGTAGCAATTCAAGCAGGTAAATGGGGATGGAAAGCTAATGGATTACCAGTGTACATAGTGGTTTATGAGAAGATACGGATTTTGTCGGTAGCAAGAAAGAAGATTGGACGAGGCCCATTGCTGAAGTCTACGGGGAAACATCCTTTACCCGGACAGCCCCCAAGATTCTCATGGATAACAGGTACTACAACGCTATAGTAAAAGTCATGATAAAAAAGAATGTTATACTTTGTTTATTTTAAAAGAAGTTGCTAAAATTTATAAATAAATATGTTATTTTCTATTGATGAAAGCTGGTTATCATTTGCCGTCACGTGCAATCCAGTAGGACATTTAAATTTTGCATTTCAGATTCCTCGCTTCTTCGTATGGGGGCGAATGAAGTAATCGTAAGTATTCACGATTATTTCGGCAAAGAACCCGCCGACTGAGTCAGCAACGGAGTTAAAATTAAATATAATTTGTGAGCTTATTCTCGTAACGATTTCCTGGCGCCCATATATTTATTAGAAATTCGGAAACAGGTTACAGGAATTTGAGGGCAGCAAGACGGGTATATGGATGGGTATATTTCAATATATTTCGGTGCAAGTATCACAAATATTAAACGGTTCCGCCTTTGGATAGCACTCGTATTTAGCTTTCTGTATACAACAATAGCAATTAGACAAGTCTGTGTTTGAAATTCGAATTACGTTGTATAGCCTTCGGGAGAGACTGGCTTCAAAAACACAGTAGAGCTTACCATATTTCCAAGGGATGTTTCCATATTTTTGCGTTGTTGGAAGCTCGTTATTTGCTTTATGCACTTTTTATATTCTTTTCTGAGATTTCGACATTTTTTTATATCAGCTGACGCATCAATTTTACCAGCAACTAAAACTCATCGGGAATGAATATTTTATTTCTTCTTAACTAAAACTCAATTGTGCAGTATAAGTCAATGTTGACTCAGGAACTTGCTCCCGTAACTGTTGTATTTTGCGTCGTTTTCTGCGGTCACTAAACTCTCCGAATTTTCTTTCTCGGTCGTTTCACATTTTAATTAGTCCATATTGCTAATTTCATAACACTGAGAAGCCATTTTTCATTATTGTTTACAAATACTTTTACAAAATTCACTGCAGCTGCCCATTTTTGTTTACTGACTTGTCTTTGTTTATCCCTTGAAACCCGCAATTTACGTTTAAATTCGTTCACTTGTTTCCGAAGGACAATTTGTAGTTTTCAACAAATGATTCTCCATATATTTAATCGTATTCTCAATTAAACGTTCAGTGCACTACTTGGTAGAGCTGTTGACTTCTCCTCTAGTAACTTACTTGGCTATCCGGGAGACGCCGCGTCCAGGGCACAGGTGCCGACGTTTCGGTCGCCATTCTGCGACCTTCATCAGGGCGTAGTATTGCCCTGATGAAGGTCGCAGAATTGCGACCGAAACGGCACCCGTGCCCTTGACGCGGCGTCTCCCGGATAGCCAAGTAAGTTCCAATTCCGGCCGCGGAAGCCTACGCTTTCTCCTCTAGTCATCTTCTTAACATTTTATTCGGTATCTACAACAAGAAAACTGACTAATAGTCCCAAATTTCACAAATTTCGTTACGCATCACCGTTCTTTAAAGAAAGTACCATGAATTTATATTGTGGAAATATGTGAGAAGTTTTCCTTTTTTGACGGTTGGAATGAGAACTTTAGTACAACTTGTAATAAAATGTTTTGCTTGACACGTCTTGACAATGTAACTAAAAGTCAACTCATAATTTGGATGCATAATAAGTTCACTTAAAACACATTAAATAATGCAATATTAATCTTAAATGGGTCAGTTTCAAATTTAAAACAGAATACATACCTGAAACTTTTAAACCTATAACGAATTCCTATAATCCCTTCACAACTTTGAAAGCACTCACAATGCGAATAAAGAATCCCTTTGAACAGAACTGGAGATAGCAAATGGGTTCAGTGCACACAACAACTCGCTTAACACTTTTGCTACAGCAAAGATAATTGTCTGACACTAACCGATGGTTCTCGAATTCAACTTCTAGGAAACAATTATTTTTTCTCGTATGTATACGTTGTAATTCCTAATTTTGGCCTTTCTTACAAAATACCTCTAGGTTCGTCTGTCTGGGTTCAATGCGAGCACCTAAACCGTTCCGCCAAGTTTCACCAAAACTGATATTCACAGATACACGAACTCGAGATCTGCAAGTTTGAAACGGATATTTAATTTTTGGAGGTACTTTGTATGAAGCCTCGAAAACATTTCCAAACTTCTAAAAAATGGTTCCAAACTTTATATTAAACTTTGTCTTGCGGATAATGTAAAAGTCACTTAAAAGAACGTCGGGATTCTTATTTTCGTTAAAATTCTTGTTCAAATATATATATAATCATATATATATATATATATATATATATATATATATATATATATATATATATATATATCGACGTTTCGCACAACTAAAATTTTGAAGATAGAGAGTGTTTCCTTAGTGAAATCTGTTCTTTAAAGGCAGAATCTTGAAATAAGGACATGTACAATATTTAGAAAAGATGAGAATTATATATAATATATATATTAATTATAATAAATATAAAAAAATATTACAAGGCATTAAAAAAATATTACAATTACATAGTAAAAATTGTCAATAATTTTGCACTATTGGAAAGAATTCCAACATCAACTATTAAATTTTGACAGAATTTCATCTAAGACTCCTCAACCACCTGCTGTGTCAGCAGCTAGTATTATTCTTGAAGCCCATTGTGCATTTCTATTAACCACTGCCAGAGTCAAAGGCTTCATCCCCTCTCTCTTTTCCTCTCTCTCTTTCTCCTTGTCTCTCTCGCTCTCTCCTGTAGTGGTGAACGTATGAAAACTTTTGAAACGGAAGTCTTGGAGCTTCCCCACTTCAACCAACACTGTGGCTTCGCTACGTGTACGACACTTTACACATGTGGCTCCACGCGGCCTTCCCGCATGAGCTGACGTCCTCCAGCACCTCATAACGCCCTCTCACCAAACTTCTGTTTACTATGGAAGTGGAAAATGAGGGTAAATTGCCTTTCCTCGACTTGTTGGTGAGAAGATGCAGGCTAACGGATGTCTGGCGCATAATGTTTACGGGAAACCGACCCATACCAATCATTACCGGCACGCCGGCCAATCGGAAATTCTGGCCATCAGAGCAGCTAGAGTGTGTGATGAATCGTTAGACTGAGAAATGGAGCTCCTCAAGAACACATTTTTAGCTAACGGATACAGTTCTAACGTTGCCAATCAAGCTGTAGGGCAGGCAGCGTCCGCCTCTACCATTGCTGATATCACCACACATAGCGACAATACCAACCGCAGGATGGCCATCCTACAATATATACATGGGGTCACTGACAAAAACGGCTAGCTTTTGAGCCGCTTCGACGTATGGATGGCCTACAAAGCCGATGAAAAACTCGGGTACAAGCTAGCACGTGTTGCACCCTTTTTGTCATCAGGGGTATATGAGATCCCATGTTGCTGAGGCCACTGTTAATCGGCAAGTCAGGGCGAACCACTGAGGAACGTCTCCTGAAACACATTCACAACCACAAGTATAATAATGTATCGGTGAATAAATCGATATCGTATTTCTCCATGTTTGGAAAACGCGACCGGCAATTCATTCCGATAACAGCCGCCTCCTGGCCAGGGAGGACCGCTGGAGACCGAAGAGGGTAAAACACGCTGTGGTATTATCAAAGATTCCCAAAATTTGAATGCTGACTAAAGCTTACGTCTCCACAAGTCCTGGAAACCTCAGCGACCGGGGTTACGGCAGGGTGCGGTCCCCGCTGCCTAGACGTCCGACCACCGGCGAACCCCTTCTCCCACCCCGTCCAGGGGGCCGCTGCTTTCTTCGCATGCCGATTGGCTGATGCTTTCTCCACATGAGCCGATCGTACGGCTAACCGGCTGGAGGGCAGAGGGGAACCTCGTTCTATATTAACCCGTGCCCAGTCTATCACCGCCACACCACATCCAAATCCGTCACTTATCTCAACTCTTCTCTCCACGCAACATTCTCGCCGGAGTTCCACAAGGAGCAGTACTCTCTCCGCTACTTTTCACTCTCTTCCTTTATGATCTCCCAACCTTTCCAAACGTGACAGAATACCTCTCCGCCGACGACATAGTCTTCACTGCCAAAGCACAGACGCGCCCGCAAGCCATAAGACGACTACAAACAGCCGCAAACGGACTCACAACGTGGTGTAAGCTAAATGGGCTCACCCTAAATACCAGTAAATGCCAAGCCATCGCATTCTCGTGGGGCCGGAAAGAAAAGCCCCTCCCGATAGAAATAAACGGATCGAGAATACAGTGGCGTGCCCACATAACTTATCTCGGCGTAATCCTCGACGAAAAACTCACCTGGACTAAGCATTGCGAGCACGCAGCGAAGCAGATGGGCAGCAGGATCGCGCGCCTCGCACCTCTACTACGAACGAAGACGCTACGCGACAAGACAAAAAAGATCCTGTACTACGCCTGTATTCGAAGCGCCGGAACATACGGATGCTTCGCATGGGCCACAGCAGCAAAAACTCTACTAAATCGCCTAGAACTAGCCGAAAACAGATTCATACGCATCGCCTACCGACCAGAACCCGAGACCCCTTACTGCAAAATACGCGACAATCACAAAATGACGAACATAAAAAGACATATATACGACCAAGCAAAAAAGGAAATAGAAAAAGCCTTCACAGACTCCACTCTAGACCCCCTTTTCAATAAATACCGCCAATATTACTGCAAAAAATCCCCTACCAGCTATAAACACATGCCAACTGATGTCCGATTTCTAAGACCACCATAAAATATTAAATATTCAGTAGCCCAGCGGAGTAGCCGCGTCTGTAATAAAAACTGTCTCCACATCTCTCTCTTCAACTTAACTTCTATAGTACAAAAATTTCTCTCCACTCTCTTTAATCAAAGAAACCGCTCTGCGCATTACGCTGCAACTGCGCCTGCCGCCCAGCGGCGACGCAACCCACCTGGCATCCACGGCACAGCAGAGGGGCCGCGGCGCCGCTCGCACCCGCGCGTGGCGCATGGTCCCACGCCCACTCAAGACAAAACCTTTACCAAAAGACCACAGCGGATGAGCGCCTAACGGCGTAGGCCGCTACATGCAGCAGAAAATAATTGGGCTCGGTTCCATCACCGCGCATTTCGCCTTGAAGAAAGTTGCAGCATGACGGCCAAAACGCAGGAATTTGTGTGTCTCCTGAACAGCTAAGTAGATACTGATGCCCTTGCGGAAGCCTACGTTATCATTTTGGGGAAACTCCTGTGTACGATTTAGGCGCTAAGGTTTATAGACCAACAAACTGACGCACAAATAGGCTGATAGAAGAGACATTAAAAAGATTCTGTAACATGAGCCCGAAAACGTGCATTTCGTCGAAACGTAGACATTAATGTTTGCTTCATTGTATAACTCTCTGTTCTGTGTATATTTTCTTCCTTAGGATTAGGATTATGATTAAAGTAGGAATTAGTTATTAGGATTAAGAAAATAGCGTACTGTAACCGTCACGTATCTACCTAACTATTTCGTAGTACGCCGAATTACAGAAGTAAATCTGTTATTTACTTGTTTTGTGACGTGTGATTACACCGTCACACAAACCTGGGAAGATCTCAAATTATGGATAATTCCCTATCGGTGGTGGGTTCGTCTTTGCTAACTAATATTCATTTAACAAACAAACACAATTTCATAGTTTTAAAGAACAAGTAACATATATTCTTTCCAATATGATCCTTCGTACACTCACGTTCACATATTTTACTACGTGATTACTTTTCCTTTTGATTACACAATGGTAGCTAACTCCCTACCTAAACTGCAGTTTTCTGTAGAATAATAGTGACTCTGATCTACATTTACACGAAACAAACAGTAAATACATATGTACACTTCTCAAAACAAATTATCTCTTAATGAAACCCACAATTCACAATTTAAACCCCAAAAAAATACATACAAACAATATACCAAAATTCACTAATACCTTTTCAATCTTAAATAATACTACACTCAATATTTACACTTAATATTCAGCTTCTGCGTGACCTCGCATGCAAAATTCTGTTTTACATAGTGAATTCCTCTTAAATGATTTCAAATAACATCAAGTCAATTATGTATGAATTTAGATAAAGAATTATACACAAGGACGACTTTTATCAATAAACATAAAAATTATTTAGATCTGATTTCTCTTACGACTGCAAAAATAAATTTACTGGTTATCAAGACTAATATTTAGTAAAACTTGTCCGATCAATGTCTGTTACTGGCATATTACAACGTTTTAATTTGTGCAATCATAATTCTATCTTGAAATTTTTCCAAGCTGCAATTTAGTAAATATTCTTTCTGCTTTTCTGTGACTCACGACCGGCAAATTCTCCAAGCTGGTCCCGCGCTGAGTCGAGCGACGTTCACGCCCCAAGGTCGTCGTTGTCCTGCGACGGTTCGTGCGCTGCCTACCGCGATGGAATCGGAGTATTTCCGTACGCCTTCTCCTCGTTGTACAGCCCAGTTAAACCACAGCTTACACGAAGGTGATGGTCGCGTTAGAATGCGAGTCCAAAACTCCAAATTATAACTTTGTTTTAGTGAAAGTTGAGCCAGTTGTTGAATAAACTATGCTTTTCGGAATTATCAAAATTCTCCAATAGAATTTTCGAAATGAAATCCCATAAATAAAAATGAAATAGAATAAAAGTGGAATAAGTAACTGCTCAAAACTAAAACTGAAAAAGCTTTTAATAAAGCTTCATTTCTGGTATTTTCCACGTGTCCCTCGTCGGTTGTGTGGTGGAATAGTACCCATCTAATCACTTCAGCGTCTCGATCCGAAAAGAAAGACAATCTCGTCCGAGTCAAGCCTCATGCCACATTTGCATTTCTACAAAAGTTCTGATTGGCTAGGGCGAAAGTACGTTCAGAAATTTGTTTCTAGGTAACGCCATCTCTTCGCTACTCTAGGAACTATTTGTAGGGCAAGATGTCGGGTATTGTCACTTCAATATTTCTTTTGTCATGAGTGTAGCCGATGACAAGCGGTTACAGTACGGTGTAAAAAACTTTGTAAAGTTACAACTTAGATGTAAGAAAATAACTATGTATAAAATAGACTTAATACTGTACAAATCGAAATAAAACACATAAAAAAGAGACCAGTAGCGTGTGCGAAACGGGAAATGACTAAAGAACTTCTCAAAAAGGGAGCAGCTAAACAAAAAACTGCAAAGAGTTTACCAATCAAAGCACCGCGGGCGCCCAACATGAGACAATCATAGGGCGCCCGCGAGAAGTTTGGAAAAGCATAACAAATATAAAACAAATCGGAAGAGCTCCACACCGGAGCAGGCCGAAGAGACTGTCAATCACCACGATAGTTCTCTTCCATAATCGAAAACTATTTATCCAACAGAACCTTTGCAGTTACAATTAACAACCATCATTCAAACCCCAGGTTAATCAAAGCAGGATTACCACAAGGATCCCCCCTCCCACCCACACTGTTCAATCTCTATGTAGCAGACATCCCCCAACATCCAACAGTAAAAACAGCACAGTTTGCAGATGACACCCTTATATTCGCTTCCAATCACTCTCTAATCAACATTAAAAACAACATACAATTATTCCTAAACCTAATAGACAGTTGGTCATCCAAATTAAAAATAAAACTAAACCCAAACAAAACGGCAGCAAAAATCTTTTCCTTAAGGCCGTACACTCCACCAACCACATTAACGTTAAATAACGAGCCCATCCCATGGTACCCCCCAAATAAACCCATTAAATATTTAGGACTTCACTTGGACACCAGATTGAATTGGAAACAACACATAGATACCAAAATAATTCAAACTAAAAACAAACTTCATTAACTAAAATCACTAATTAATAGGAATAAATACCTTCCATACAAAACAGTAACAAATCTCTACAGAACAATAATCAGACCGACTCTTCTCTATGCCTGTCCAGTATGGATTAATGCTGCAAAAACAAACATCAACAAAATTCCAATAGTACAGAACCAATTCCTAGGTACCATCACTAATGCACCCTGGTTCATATCAAATCATCAAGTACATAATGAATTCAACCTCGACCTCATCATTCACCACATTACTTACCTATCCCATAATTTTTTCTCTAATATTCACCATATTCAAACATTATCCCCGTTCAACCTCTGTAAAAACCCCACTCATCCCACTCGCATCAAAAATAAATATCCATTCCACATATTTTGTAAAATATTTTCAGACCTAGAATAATATCTACGAGTTGCCATCATGATTTCCTCGACCACTGTATTACAGTTAAGTTAGATTAAGTGTAATAAGTTAAGCCATCACTGCATATGTGTGATAGGAACTGATCTATGTACAAAAACAATCAAATAATAAAACATAATTAAAAAAAATAGTTCTCTTCCTTGTCTACCTTGTCTATCATGAAAACTGTGTACGTTGTATACGGGCAAGTTATCATTGCAGGCAGATATAATAAGCGCACTCACTGTGCCCTGGGCCACCCCGTTCCCACCGGGGTTTGCACCGTTTGCACGTGGGAATGTTTCGCACCAGTTTGCTGGTGCAATATTACGTTATCGTGACAAATATATTTATATTACACTGTGATAGAGTATGGGTGCTTTTGAAGCACCGCAGTTACTTCTTTTCAAATAGCTATTTTTCTTTGCTTTGTCATATTGTATCACGTGCGTCGGTATATAGGAATTCCTATAAACCCGCAGAGCTGTTGAAGGCATTTTCTTTGCATGACGAGGAGAGAGATTAAAGAAAAAATAATTTGCCTCAGGCCTGGTCCTAAAGAGTGTTTGGGACAACGATGCTCAATGAAGAAGCGTGTGCGTACCGTGCTCGTCCCGTTTTTAGAGGCCAATAAGATCCGAAATTGAAAAATGTCAAGAATTCTCATGTAGAACTGTTAACACAGTGACCTTACCAATAATCCTCCGCAGTCACAACTGTAAACTGAAATTTACTAATTCAGTTTAAACCCACTGCACTGCGAGTATCTTATAGCAATCAGTCAATACTACTACTTAAATAACTGAAAAATATTATATTTTTAATTTAATTTTATAAGAAATAATTGTGAAGAATATTTTAAGATTATACAAGTTCCTTCCTATTTCTTGAAAATTTCAGTATTCAAACTCACTCCCGTCTTTAGAATTTTTAACGATACTCTTTGTTAACGATATACTCTTTGTTACGATAAAAGAGGTAATGTAGTCTTTCGATAAGTCAACAAACCCTCGCGTTGAGCAAAAATAATTTGAAAGTTTCACAAGAAAAGGATCGACCACAATTTGCTATTGTGTGTATACAAGCGTGACGATGGGGGTCAACACCAGCAGCGGGTTTTAAGGACGAATAACAATGCTTGGAAATTAATGATGAATATCATATGAACGTTAAAGAAAGTAAAATAAATTTTCCACTTTCCCTGCAGATCATTCTTTCATCGCATCACAACCCTGTAATTTCCTTTTTAGTAACAGTATTAAGAGGCGTTTTTCGCATTCTAAATAATGTTGAATTTTGCTCAAGTGATGACAAACCAGAAAATACGTATCAGTAGCATAACGCGGCGCCAACCCCTAGGCCAGGCACAATTTTTCATTGCCACAGGTTTTACGAGACAGGAGACAAAAGTGACTTGGCGGTAAACCAGAAGGTCAGCTGCCGGGTGAACATCGTGGGAGATTAATGGATCTGCCTCCGCACTGCATTTCCGTGGTGAGAACGGCGCTCACCGCACTGCCCCTCCCCCCTCCCCGTCTCATGACGTGTACTTCATTTGCGCTACTACTACTCCTGACAGCCATGCTTCTGCAATGCGTGTTATATTTACCAAAAGTATCAGTTTACTTCAACACGCGACTGGCGGATGTTATCAGATTTGGAAACAGCAATCGATTTGCACGATAAGGAAGTTCTCTTACACAGTAGCACACGGTTAAATGAAAAGAGGAACATTCTGCTTCGGTCGCAGTGCGTCCAACATAGAGACACTTAGTCTACCTAGAGATAGGATACTAAATAAACTGCCGCGCTTGGGATAAAATCGTTCTCGTTCAAAATGATTTTACTTTTTCGCTTGCTACTTATAAACTATAGAGAAAGTATTGTATTACTGCAGCAAAAAACCAATTTTTCCGCAGAAAAATCGTATTGTGATGCCCTGATATCAAAATAAGTGGTGCAACAAAAGTACATAATTACTCGCAATATGCCTAACTTTTGAAATGTCAAGTGAATGAAAAACGAAAAAATAAAGAAAAATTGGGAGCCGTTTTTGAGAAACACAATTGTTCGTAAATTGTTCACATTTCACACAAATTTACGCACAAACCAATCATATTTTTTAAAAATTGTGCAAGACCTTATTTCAAGACCTGTCTTTCAAGAACCGATTTCATTAAGAACTAGTGGTGCTACAGAATTGCACAGTGTTTCTTCTATTAGTTTTCTATTTTCTTCACTCTGGGCTAGCTACTCAGATTTGTCACACGCTTTTGCCGGCTGCCATCTATCGTCGAACCGAGTTGAACCGAAAAGTTGAGAAAATTTTAAAAACGTTTTTGGGGCGACGATAGATGGCAGCCGGCAAAAGCGTGTGACAAATCTGAGTAGCTAGCCCAGAGTGAAGAAAATAGAAAACTAATACAAGAAATACTGTGCAATTCTGTAGCACCACTAGTTCTTAATGAAATCAAAAAAACTTTTTTTTCAATTTTCTCAACTTTTTGGTTTCCTAATAGTAGAATCGAAACATTACGTTAAGAATATTAAAGAAGAGTAAAACCTCGTCCAAAAAGCAATTTTCACTGCAAATTTGGGGCCCATTATAAGATACTGGCATTAAGCGTTACTGTAAATGCGAAATTTGAAGTTCTTTTTCACAGAAATGATTTGAGTTTTCGAAAAATTTCATTTGAAGACATTTGAAATACATTAACTTACAAAAGCTATAGAGTTTACAAAATGCTGAAAATGAATAATAACGGTGTGAGAAATATTAAAAAAATTGTGTATTTAAAAAAACAACAACAAAGCATACACCAAAATGAACGTTATGTCATATTAAACAGTGCAATTAGCACTTCCACCTTTGAAAAAGTTTGAAAATATAATTTGGAGCCATTTTGCAGAAAATGGCGTTTGAGAGTTTCTGAAAATGCGGAAGATTGAGCTCATTTTGACAGAAAACAGTTGAGTTCTTGAGAAACTTTATATGACATAATTTAATCACATGTGGTAAATGCAATATTGTGAACAAATTACCTCTAATATAAATATTACTTGCGTGAGAGACAGGTCAAAAAATTACATTTTTCTAACTTAAAAAAAAAAATAATAGAGCAATGTGGCGTTTATGTCATCTTATCAAGTTCATTTGGCACTATCCCTACCAAACATTAAAAGAAAAAATTTGGAGTAGTTTTTGAGACCATCTTTTGTTATATTTCTATTGTACATATTGCACACAATATTGCGCGAAAACTACTAAATTTTCAAAAAAAAAAAATTATTTACAAAATTTCATTTTACGGAAAAATCTCTATCTTTAATTTTGTAGATGTAGGAAATAGCCGAGAATTCAAACTTTTGAAATTTTCAAATATTCACAGGTAACCCTGAAAATCGGGCCCATGGCACCTTTAAAGTATTTTTTACTCTTATTTTTACAAGAAATTTGAAGCAAAATTTTAGGGCCGTATATAAAAAAATCAAAAAGTCCCATTGGTCCACACCCAAATTTTAAACAAATTGTATCGACATTTGAAAGCTTCAATTACTGACATATGGTCCGGGGTTTCTTCAATTTGGAAAACATCCTATGTATAGTTTAAGCGCTAGTAGTGTTCACGGACGTACAGACGTCTGCCAGTGTCTGGCTGCATGTGTCAGGCTGCCTTGTCTGGCTGCCTGTGTCTGGCTACCAGTGTCTGGTTGACTGTGTCTGGCTGCCTGTGTCCGGCTGTCTGTGTCCTCCTGCCTTTGTCTGGCTTACTGTGACTGGCTTCCTGTGTCTGGCTGCCTGTGTCTTGCTGCCTGTGTCTATCTGCCTGTGTCTGACTGGCTGTGTCTGGCTGCCTGTGTCTGGCTGCCTGTGTCTGGCTGCCTGTGTCTGGCTGCCTGTGTCTGGCTGCCTGTGTCTGGCTGCCTGTTGTCTGGCTGTCTGTGTCTTGCTGTATGTATCTGGCTGTCTGCTGCCTGTGTGTTCTGCTGTGTGTCTGCGGTGTCTGCTGCCTGTGCTGCTGCCTGTGTCATGCTGCCTGCGACTGACTGCCTGTGTCTGACTTCTTGTGCCTGTCTGTGCGTCTCTCTGCCTTCAGTTAATGCTACCACCTAAACCAATGCTAAGGGACTTGACGCCTGCTCATTCGAGCAGGCGTCCGCGCCCTGCGACGTGCGAACCGAAGCAGTTTTGCTACCGGACGTGGCATCGGGCACACTA
Source organism: Teleogryllus oceanicus (assembly GCA_964035755.1). NCBI lineage: Eukaryota > Metazoa > Arthropoda > Insecta > Orthoptera > Gryllidae > Teleogryllus > Teleogryllus oceanicus. The sequence continues at coordinate 167,506,592 of CAXIVR010000001.1, read as the reverse complement.
CTTAATAAACTCTCAACAATTGGCCAAAAGACAATTAGCTTGTATAGTTCTTTCGAAAACTATCAAGTGGGTTTTTGAAACGATCCAAATATAGGAAATTCTTTTGATATAAATTGACAAAGTAAATAATACAATACAACGTACATAAATGTACAACAAATACAATATCCTACGCTCTTTATTACAATTTTCTATATTTCGCCACGCCGCCCATAATTGTAACCCCAACTATATTTGTAATTCTCTCACATCATTCACGTACAGGTTTCTGCCTATTAAGTAAAATATGGTGTAACTACAGCAGCAGATTCTGTCTCGCATTATTTTTAAGGGTTCCACCATAATATACTACATTAACATGCAAAATTGTTTTCTGCTAACAAAAATTGTTTCCGTTCCAAAACTCAAACTCAGATTCTCAGAGTTAACTCGCCGTGAGCTTTGCTTCTACGCTACAGAAACGCTGCGAGTTTCGAACTAGGGCCGACGCTTAAAAATGTAAATGTCGCAACCCAATATTCCCACACGCAATTCTCTAAAATTCAGAGATATCAACGAAAATGAGACTTGGACCATTCGTTAAGCGAACCTTGTTTAGTAGATAGAAAAAGTGAAAGAAAAAAGATTAGTTTTTGAGAAAGTTCTTTGTCTAATATGCGTTAATTTCAACTAGAAATTGGGTGATAACTACTCATTAAAAAAAAATTGTATTTGATCTTTTTTACAGAGTTCACCCTTTACAACAGACAATTTTAGAACAAAAATCTCCATCTTCAATTTTTTAGTTTTGAAATGTTAACATTTTACAATTTTCGAAAATATGGAGAGTTCCAAGAAAATAGAAATAATACCATAGATTTGGTCTCTTGATTCATACGAAGAGAACATTTAAAGAAAATATCTGGAGTACTTTTTGCGAAAAAATTACAATTGTCGATATTTTCCCAATAATTACGCACAGTTATTTTCGAAAAATTAAACAAAACATCTTAAAAAAGTCGAAAAATCGAAAAATTAAACATCTTAAAATAAGTTTTAAGATGTTTTAAAACATATTTTTGTAAAGAAAAAATATTTTCTTCAATATACTTGTAGGAAGATGCCTCTAAAGTATTGTTCTTTTGCAATTTTCGAAAAATCGGGGATTTCAACAAACATGAGACTTCCAGCAATAATATAAGCGAGTTATCTGCTATCCGAAAATAATGTTTAATCAACAAATTTGAAGACATTATTGGTACATTTTGAAAAATATTGTAGAGGCTTCATAATCAAAAGTAATCAAAGTACCCTTAATAATCAAAATATACGTTTGAAACTCCCAAAGACTCGAGTTCGTTCATATCGATCATGAAAAATCAAATTTGGAGAAAATCGGATGGTGTAGGCCCTAGCGTTAACCGCAGACGGGCAGACCGACAGACACATTTTGCCGTCAATCGATTTTGCGGTATCAAGGACCTCTAAAACATGGATACAGGTTATACCGCATGTTGAATAAAATTATTTACTATATATTAGCTGAATGTGGCGTCACCGACGTTTTAAACTTTCCTCGATTTTTATTTTTGTTTTTTCTTTCTTCGGTTCAGAGTTCTCTTTGTTCAGTTTCAATGTCTTCACAGCCTTGAAAAATATCATCTTAAATTTTTCAATTATTTTGTGATATTGAGCACAAATTCTACCTTTGGCTTTCTTGAACTTAGGTAATGTAAATGTTTCATAAAATTGACTTTGTCAAGAGTTATTTCGTTTTTTTCTTTCATTTTGTTGTACATCTTTTTAAAATCAATTTAAACACCACAAGACGTTGTTGGAAAACACGTATTTATCTGTTGCACCTTCGGTCATTTAGCTTATCCAGATTTCTCTCATAAAAATTATCGTCATGATATTCTTTGAAGACATAACACAGATAATCACAGCGCAGATGCAGAAATCAGTTCGATGGCATCGATATGCTCTTCTCGGAGTCATGCACCCACAGTCGTCTGATCCGAGAAACTCAATAGGCTCTCCACTTATTTAGTTAATTTTCCATAAAAAGAAATGCTTCGTTTTTGTACTCTCGAATTCTTTGTCTTATAAGACATCTCCGCCTCTCGCCCTCCACCTCGCCCTCCGCCTCGCCCTCCTCGCCCTCCGTCGCCCTCCGCTCGCCCTCCGTCTCGCCCTCCGTCTCGCCCTCCGCCTCGCCCTCCGCCTCGCCCTCCGCCTCGCCCTCCGCCTCGCCCTCCGCCTCGCCCTCCGCCTCGCCCTCCGCCTCGCCCTCCGCCTCGCCCTCCGCCTCGCCCTCCGCCTCGCCCTCCGCCTCGCCCTCCGCCTCGCCCTCCGCCTCGCCCTCCGCCTCGCCCTCCGCCTCGCCCTCCGCCTCGCCCTCCGCCTCGCCCTCCGTCTTTCTCTTCGTCTTCATCTACCATGGTATTTTGAGGTACTGGAAGATTTTGAGATTAATCAACGCCACCTACATAGATCTATTTAGGTGGCGTTGGTTTAATTCTCCGTATATTAACCAAGATCGCAGTGCCAAAACACGAAAAAATACGTTTTCGGAAATTACTGAAAATCATTTGGCCGGATCCGAAAACAAATGATAATTTTCTCATCAGGTGACTGAGATCGAAGGACACCTCATATGTCTAGGCTGACGCACGGGAAATGATCTAACCCTGAGGGGCGAACATCTGCAAACTCGAGAAGTTACTCAAATACTATAAAGGGATAGAAACAGGATTTATAGGTGACATTAGGTAGATGACAATGATATAGATGTCGTATGTAGAAACAGTACTCATAGTTTATATTTATACATGTCAAAAGGCCAGCCTGATGTAATTTTTTTATTTTTCAGAAATTACACAAAGGTAGTTTTTTGAAATATTTCTCACTTCGTTAATATTAACATGCTACGACACTTCTAATTCTTTCTTATGGGCTTCACCAAAACTTTTTTTCTGGAAAAGCTCCTCAAAGGGGTAATGGAATTAAGATAGGCAAATCTTCCACCAGGGGATAATTTTTTTTAGGTTGAAAATCGTAATTGAAGTGTAAAAAGCTATTTAGCAGGATTTAAATCATTTTACCCTGAATACTTCATACAAATAAAACAAACGCGCTTCTTAGCTTCTTATATAAGTTTATTTTTAACCATATTACGCATATGCATATTGCTTGAAATTATCGTTGCGATTTTCTATTGATGATAAAGATGTTTTCAGAATTTTTTCAGGCATTTATATCCAATTTTTAACCCTTACAATCAGCAGAAAGAAGGGAAAATAAAAAAAACAAAAACTTTTTCCCTTTGTTTTTTAAGAATCTCTCGTGTTCTGATGCAGATCATAAAAAGGGCTACATAGGAATTATAGCCCTGTAAATTCTCTACAGTTTCCTTGAATTTTAACTTTTTATCTCATAATTTGCACCTAACATCTCATTATAAATAAAACAGTAATTTAATAGTTTCTTCTTTGGATCCTTAAAATTAGGTTTTGTTTTATTAATTTTCATAGTTTTTCTGTTTTATGTTTATTACAAAAGATAAATAAAGAAAAACAAATTGTAAGAACAATTTAAAATCTATTGTAATTTGAATATTGAACAAATTGGTCCAAGATTGGAGTCTTTTTTTTTTTTATATTAAGCGAGCTTTGGCCGTAGCTTTTCTAAAGAGAATTCCGTTTTCAATAGTTTTACTCTTCTTGTACTTTCAGAAAAATCTTTTTTTCTTTGATGGTCGCTGTACATTCCTCTTTCACCATCGACCCTGGTGTTTCTTTATTCTTCCAGAACTTAGAGGTGTAGATGAACTGGCCACTAATGTCAACATGCTAGTAAAATCCTGGACTGCTTTAGTTATAGGAGGAGAAGAGTCTAGTTTAGTAAAATTATCGACATTGTTATTTATGATGTGCTGGAGTTGTAACCAATTTGCACGATTAATCAACCATTTAGGGTGAGTATTGAGATTCTTCGCCAATTGTCGGTCAGAGAAGTTGATGGAGATGGGATAGTGGTCACTGTTATAAAGTTGATCGAAAGTGCTTCCAACACATTTTGTATTAATGTTACTAGTCACAAGACTCAAGTCTATTGCACTCTCAGTACAATTGCTTGCATTAAATCTTGTAGCACTTTCGTTATTCGAGAGGATTAGATCACAACAATCAAGCCATTCTTCTATAGATTTACCTATTCTGTCACTTCTTTGAGAGCCCCATATGATATTATTGATGTTAAAATCACCCACTATAATAAATGCTATAGAGAGTTGCATGATAATATTGTGAAGTTCGAGAATATTCAACTTTTGGCTATTCGGTAAGTAAATATTGCACACAGTCAATACTACATTAAGCTTAATCGATACAACCGAGGGTTCTAAGGGAGTTTGTATATTTTTGAGGATATTATGACGAAAAACATTTTGTTTCACAAAAGTCACTACACCCCCACTCTCAATTCGAGTCTCTTCTGTTACAGAACACACATTTATATCCACGTAACTGAGCACATGTATTGCTTTGAAGTTGGTTCCTTGCACGCAGAGAACTTGGATACTGAAATCATTTATGAACATTTTTAAGAAAGACATTCGGGAGTACAAGCCATTCCAATTCCATTGAATAATATCCATGAGGAAATACGGAAAATATGTGGGCTTAGCATTACAATGTAGAGAGCATTCGCCTGAGATATATTCATATCAGTAACGTTTAAGTCAATTTCATACCATTCCATTCAAGTCCATTTTAAGTGCACTTTCAAGTTTTTAATTATTTGTAACTTGCTCAATTTATAAAATCAACGTACAATTCGTTATTCGTACATTACGATATTCGTACAATTCTTTTTTGTAATCTAAAAGTCTGGGAGCTATAAGGTGTATTTCCCCAACATATTATGTCATATCTGAGGCGGGAATGAACATTCGCGAAATATACACAACGAGCAGTATGAAGGCTAACTGAATTTGCAAGAATTCTGAACGCGTACCTTTTCATTCCTCTATTGGGTTTCGTTACGCAGATGTGTTTACAGCACAGTATTACGAAAAATATATAACGTAGATAGTCTGCCTTTCGACATTTATATTTACATGTATCAACGCAGACGAAAAATTATATAATTATTAGTTTGTCTCAAACTTTGTTCCCGTTTTGAACAAGAAGGACATAAGTTTTCTTTGCGTGATAAAGTCATACTATCTTTATCAATTACACACAATTGAAAAATACAGTAATTATTAAATACTATTTGTTTATAGTTTAACAGATTTTGAACGTTTTCAAATGTATATTTTCAATACGTAATTAATCTGACAAGATACCCGGCTGCTGTTGCCAGCAACTACTCTGCAACATAATTGGGCTTGATGAGGCCGACAGGTCCGTTTATGAAGAATCATCACCCTCTCAGAATTCACAGGCCAGTTGTCATTCAATGAAAGATAACCCCATTGCTTCTAAAATTTTATTATTAAAAATAAAAATATAACAATCCTTATATAAAAACATTTTGGGTGACGTTTTCAATCCATCATCAGGTGTCTGAAAGTTTTGAAATCAATTTGAACATTTTTAGAATTGTTAAACATTCGTTAAAACTTACAATTTTTAAAATTGGTAAACATTGAAATCTTAAAGCTAACATCTAATTTCCAAACTTAGCGGATATAAACACATGGAAGCTTTTTTTTAAGGGCTTTTATCCAGCCAACAGCCGGTTACTCTTTAGATCCCGATGGCACACATATTCGACCATACACTAGACCAACACACTTGTGGGCTCCTCTGATTTGGGGTCAGCAGAACGCGAATATGGAAGCTTACCCGTATTATTTGTGAAGAATGTACACCATTTTTGGGCAGGAAGGCATCTTGGTTAATAGTCCATGTTAATATTAACTGTCACCTTCCGAGAACTGATGGCCATATATTTTATCTCCAAGTTTATTGATCTGTTTAATCCTAGGTTCAATGTGTATGATTTGAACATTATCCAAAGCTATCCTATTTTGCTCCTGTACATGTCACAAAAGCCACTTGTCTCGTAAATAATTACCGGAAGCGGTAGCTTAGTGCATCAACTGATGTCACTGCAGCGCCTCTCGCTCCTCTCACCGGGAGGTCCTGGGTTCGAGTCCTGACGGCGGCAGGACTTTCGACACTAGTTTTCCAGCTAGGTCGAATTCAGCCGCTGTCTGGAGGAGAATTCTAGCGGCCGGCTGCTCTTATCGGTAGTTTTCCGTCGTTTCTCCGATCAACACCAGGTGAATGCCGGAGCAGTACCCTACCAAACGGGCAACGGACCGCGCGCGATCTGTCCTTACTCTTCCTTGTCCTATCCTCTTCCCTTACACACACACACACACACACACACACACACTAACATGCATTACACTACCACATATTCTGGGAGACCGGTCGGGAGCTTAGAGCTTGTCCCGGCTGGAGCAGTGCCCCACGGGTGGGAGAGTCCTGGTTAGGGGGAAATCCCGCTAGCCGACAGTAGGTCGGCGCCGAATCTCGCCATCCAGCGGGGGAGATCACTGCCATCCTCGGAGAGAGAAAAAAACATGCACTACACTAACAGGACTAATGACCAAAGCAGTTGACGTGCCCGGAAACATGAAAAATCAATCAATTAATCAATCAATCAATCGTAAATAATTATTTCTGAATGTAATATGGACTCTCTGCCCACTATGGAATAACACGCTCAAACCACTGGTCTAACCACTATCGTATTCCGAATATGCCCATGGCCGCAGCTTGTGTCTCTGCAGGCCCCACCGGTCGCCCGTGGGCTTCGCTCCGCCGCTTCTACACCTGTGCGCCCCCTCTGCCTCTTCCACGACCTGCTGTCCTCGCCCCGTTGCCTAATCTCCGCCACCTTCATTCGCTTTGTCACTCGTTGCTCCCGACACCCACTGTCGACCTTCCCTTGACATTCCCGCACTAATTACGATCCTGTAATCAGCGCCTTAGTTCCATCTTGGGTCTGCGTTAAGATGTCCTTTGTGAACACCAGATCAAAGTCAATATCTTTGATATCGTTAATCTTAGTACGAAACCTATAAGCTGGAGACCTTGTACAAGCATGCTCACCTGGCAAAAGTCTTTGGACTTCGCCATTCTAAGAAAATGAAATAAGGTATTTTCTATTATTTTTTAAACTTAAAATTTTTCTTCAATACCCTTCTCTTAAGTCATCTTAAATGTACTAGACGCCCAAAAAACTTACAGTTGAATATTAATATCAAGTTACATTGTGAGCACAAAAAACATGTACTATAGAGTGATTACAAAACGTTCATTTCCAAATTTTCAGGAGTGCAGTTTTTATATCATTCAAATTCAATTAATCTGAATATGAAGTATGAAATATAAATCAAAATTAATAGATATTTAGAGTTCGTTGTGAGTTTTTAAATTATCTGAAAGTGACAGTCCCAATGGAATGCGTATCCGACCAAGCACTACACACCAATATACTTGCGAGTTCCTCTGATTTGGGGTGAGCAGAAGCCGAGGCCCTCCGCGACAGCATATACATGAGAGATAAAAGACAAACAACAATGACCAAGGCGGAACTCGAACCCAGGTCCCTTCGGCCCGAAGCGGCGAGTCGGTACAAGCTCTTAACCCAACTCGGCCATTCAGGCTGACTGAACGAGCGTATATCGTAAAGTATGTAAATGTAAAGGATATAGATGACTTCGACAATTTTTAGTTTTGTGCATATGAGAAAGATATTTACATAACTGCTTTTAATTTCTTTTGAGTTCTCTTAAATATTATGTGTGATTTAAGACCATGTATGAGAATTAGCGGCGTGATACTTTCTCTTATACGTCGAGTATAGAAAATTATGTAAAGCTGCCAAACAGTAGATGTCGAGATTTTAGGGAAATACAAATCGTATATTTCCCTGGTACCAATAAATGATTTCCTTCTTCAAAATCACTGTCCGTCCATCTGTATGTTTAGGACCAATACTAAACCTACCCAGAATTTTCACCAAACTGAATATTCCCCGGTCAATCAGACTCCGTTTCGAATTCCAGGGACCGCCACTTCACCCAGATCGATCGCGAACATCCCGTTTTGGGTTCATCGTGTGTGCGATTTAGGCGCTAGTATTGTTCAGACAAAGACGGGCAGATGTTTTACAAAAACATATTGTAACAGGGACCTTATCTCCGAAAAATCTCAAAATCGATTTATAGCAGCATTATATAATTTTCTCAATGCTACGTATAAGTCAAAATAAAAGGCTTTGGAATTTGCAGCATTATCAATGCTCCATGTAACCAATGCACACCGATTAAGTACAGACTAATATTACAAAAAACAGATTTCAATAGTCGTAAGAATGTGAAGGATAAATCGAGAAGGAAACAAATGGCATTAATACCTGATTTCAGGTTAGGAGATACGTTGTCACCAAACTTATTTACGCGTTTACTTCAAGATGTAGTTAGGCAGTTTGTATCAATTTAAAGATTGGAGCTTATAATTGTTATATGATGTTTGACAAATCTATGATTCGAAGATAGTGTAATTGTGTTTGTCATTTTTGCCCCTAAAATATACGATCTACTAAAAAAACTGAAAATAAAATGTTTGACAATTGGTCTTTATTTAAAACAAATCATGAACAATAAACAAGTATATCTAATTGTAACTAATCATAAACAGAATACCTTCAAAAATGTGTACGTGGAAAAAAGATTATCCTTAGACTGCAAAGTGTTAAAGGATCTCTCATTCTCCTAGATAGAACAGTCAATTTGTCAATAAAAACCCATCTCGGACAGTTGCATTGAACTAGTACTACCATGATATAAGTGAGGTCTTAATATCATCTATATGGGTATGTATGTACTCTTCATAAAACCTGTACTACGTTTTTACTTTCTCGCCTGTTAAATTTGCATTGCATATTAGTGGTCGACATGTAATCTCTTTGCTATGGACCGGGAGAGGTGTCTCAGGGCATCAAATGATGTCACTGTAGTGCCTCTGACCGGGAGATGGTTCTAGTGCCGACGGTAGGATTGTTGACACTAGCTTGTCAGCTACGTCACATTTAGTCACTGTCTCGAGGAGAATTCTAGCAACTGGTTGCTCTGATCGGTAGTTTTCCGTGGTTTTGCCGATCAACACTAGGCGGATGCCGGAGCAGTAGGAATCCTAACAAACGGACCACTGGCCGCGCGCGATCCTTCCTTCTCCCTTTTACGATCCTCGCCCCCTTACTTACACAACATGCACTACACTACTACAGATGCAGGTAATCGGTCGGGCGCTTAGAGCTTGTTCTGGCCGGGGCGGCGCCCCGCTGATAGGAGATAACTGGTTGGGGAAAACCCCGCTAACCGACGGTAGGTCGCGAATGCAGCCCAAGTGATGAATTACTTCTCTCTCTACAACTCCAAACTCAGCCTTCACTCTCGAACTCGAAATAAATCCTGCGAACTATCCTGCCAACTAATTTACACTACTTCTGGCCCCATAGTGATAACGGATTTTTTTTTAAAATTTTGTTTTAAATATAATCCTGACAAAAAGATGGAGCAAAGAGTGCAGTCCATAAGACATTTTACCTTGCAAAAGAGGAAGTAGATTTTATTTTTATTTCATTTAAATTGATATTTTTAAGAAAACACTACGTTGTCTACGTCTAAATACCTCAGGAAAAGGTTTTGTAGCCAAAGAAATTTTTGGGCATTATTTTTTGTCTTTGCATAATAACATTTCAATGTCTGATTTTATTGCAAAATGGTTATATAAAATTTTAAAGATAAAATTTTCTATAAATATGCTTTAGAAATTAATTTTCTGAATTTTCTTTATAAATTAATTCTATAAAATAAATGCTGAGTGTTGGAAGTATGGCGGAGTTCTTCTGCAGCGGAGATTGTTCCATTCTGTTTAACAAGTGTTAGAAACAGGGTAAAGCACCACAAAATTTGTTAAAGTCGAAAGTAATCCTATAATTCAAGAAAGGTATCAGAAAACCGTGAGAATAATAGAGGTATCAGCTTGATGGATATTATGTATAAGATATGCTACAATACTTAATCAAAGGCTGAAAATAATTGCCGATTGCTGAATAGGCAAATCGGATTTAGTAAGTGTCACGGCACGATAGATGAACATTTCACGATCAACAGATAGTAGAAAAACGACATGATTTTAACTTAGAAACTCAGGTGGCATTTTTTTTATTTTGAAAAGCATTTGACAGTTATAGAGCATACTTATTAGAAGAGGCTTACCTTTCGAACTTATTAATGCTATCAGAAGTCTGAACAAAGCACGATAGTTGCTATTGATACCGGCAAAATGTTGACGGAAGATGTTAAAGCAAAGTGTTAGACAGGGAGTTTCAAACTGATAGTTTGATTTTCGAAGGTACATCACATGTAGTCTCAGAAACCTTTTCAAAATATTCTCAAAACGGCACCAAATTTTTTGATCAAATATGAAATAAGGGACAGTAAAAAGTATCGCGCTAGTCCCATTTTCGGCTATTGCTCCGTTTTTTCGAAAATTCAAAAACGAACATTTGAAAACTACAAAATTGGAAGTAGCGATATTTGCATTGAACTAAGTCTGATGTAAAAAAACGGCTCTTTAAAAAAGATCATGTTTATTAATTAGAATGTTGGTGATATAGATACCTTATTATTTCACAATAAATAAACAGAGGTTGTCTGGTATCAAATTTTATATTACGTCTTAAGATCTTTTCGATCGCGTAGCGATCATCGTCAGAGCTGAAAATACATTAATAGATATAATTATACATTAAACCAAATTGTTTTAACGTATTTTACAATTTGGTAACGTAGTTAACAATTTGGTTTAATGTATAATTATATCTATTAATGTATTTTCAGCTCTGACGATGATCGCTACGCGATCGAAAAGATCTTAAGACGTAATATAAAAATTTGATACCAGACAACCTCTGTTTATTTATTGTGAAAAGATCATGTACAATCTTTTGAAAAAACGAGCTGATTTCCCTTAATTAGCGTCTGAAATTTATGCAATATTCTAAAAAATTATTTTCTCAAAATGCGCACGAATTGTTTTCATTAAAGTTGCTCCTTGTATGTAACAACTTATGGTAAATAAATAAACTAGTGGTGCTATAGAATGGAAAAGACTTTCTCACACTAGTTAGCTTGCTAATCTCTTTAGTATGGACTAGCTTCTAGTTTAGGCCTTATTCTCTTCCAAGCTGCCTTCTTTTTGTCACCCAAAGGACATTTTTTCACATTTTCTCAATTTTCAGCTCCTTAATGCTAGAACAGAAACAACTATGCCTTGACTTGTAAAGAAGTGTACAGCCCGAGTCAGACCCGGGTGGAATAGGTGCATGTAGGGATTGAGCGCTCTGGGGCAAAAGGAATCGGGTGCAAACCCCGCGCAGGGATTTTAATTTGATGAATACTGTTGTTGCAGAAAAGTATTGAGGATTCAAGAAACTTTGTGAGAAATGTTTATTATTATTTTCAATAAATACAAACAATACAGATAAATATAAATAAACCGGACGTGTCTGTATATGATTATCTAATTTGCATCATGTAACATTTTATCAACATTCTTTTCGATTTCTAAAATGTATGTCACGTCAAATCAAATCATATCAATTGTTGTCTTTCTGTGCATCTGTATGAACCGATTTAAGTACACTAATGACAGTTATTTTTTTACCGTGGAATTCCTAACGGTTCGGAAAATTATTACTTCTCTTTCTTAAAAAGGCTCTTGCCATACGGCGCTTTGAGGTATAGTGGAATCGGTATTGGCATGTTAACTCTAAGGCTCTGAGTTCGGGTCTCGGAGCGGAAATAAATCGTTGCTGGTTGAAAACACTTTTGCAAGTTTATGTTGTAGTGTAATATAGCGGAGCAGTTAGAAATGATGCGAGAAAGTATGCGCTTTTGTAGCATCACTAGTTTATGTTGGTCAGCTCCATAACAAAGTTTTCAATTTACTTTCTGCATCTCTTCTAAGTATTTTCAGTACTTATGCGATGCATTATGTAACAGTACCTAAATTGTAGCCTGCACGTAAACTCAATAAAAGGAGGACTTCACATATAAATTATAAAACAATACTTCTAAGAGTGATATCAACATATTTCAAACGTCAATATAAAGAAAAATGTATGGATATTTTAGAAAAATGAAATGCCAAATAATATTTTTTTACAGCGAAATTGTTTCATTTCCCCGTAAATTGTTTGACGTTAAGAGATAATATGCTACTGATTTGTCGTAAGTAAAACTGGATTATGTGAAAAAAATGTTAAAACAATAACTTTTTCAAATCCATTTGCATGTGCTCGTCATTTAATGTAATGCTTCTTTAGTGAAATATTTATTTATAGCGGTAAACAATACCATTCACTCTAGATTATTTAATTTGTGTTTTTTTTATGTATGTGAAAGTATACTTTTTTGAGTTTTAAAGATCTCTTTCAAAATACACGTAATGCGAACCGTCGCCGCGCTCAGGCGGTCGAATGACACTGCGACACGACGTGACTGCCGCTGCCGCCGCTCACACAAAAAGAAAAAGTTGGCAAAATTATTTTCAAGCGTTTTTCGGAATTTTTGGGAATAAAGAACATTTTATAATTAAATAATGACTTATTTCATTGTTTAATCTGCAACTACTTCATTATATAACCTCAAAAACAGAACTTTCATCATGTGACTTCTTGAAGTGAATTCGTACTTTAAGGCATTAACATTGCTGTAACTTCCAGGTCAAATGCTTTTGTGATCATTTTTATCTATTCCACTTCTTAAGTCAGTAAGTCAGATGCAATTAACAGTCTGCAAAAAACTTTCTTGATAGTTTGCTCTCCGGATATTTTTCTGGTGAAACCTCTCTATATATTTTTAACATATTTTAAATACTTTTGTGACTTCAGTGAGGACTCCTGTTATTTCGGCTGATTTTTTATATTGAAAAAACGAAACACGTCTGGCAGTGTTACTATCATTAGTTCCTCTCGCTTAAGTTTGTCAAGGAATAATCCCATTTGCCTCTTCAATTTCACCTGTATGTTTTTACAGTTCTACAATTCTTTCCGTCTGATTGCACTTGTTCTTGTTTTTTTTCTTTTCAGTGTGTTAATAAAATCATACACATCCTTTCTTGTTAAAAAAGATCTTTCAGTACCAGGGCACGAAGGAAGAATAAAAAATATATTGTAAGTAAAAGGCTAACAAAACTAGGTATACATCATTATAAACAAAGTACCTTAGCGCAAAATGGGACAAACATGGTCTAACTTTGATTAATGTTTTGAAAACTCTATGAATTCCAGAATCAGATTCAGTTAATATCAGCATGCTCGGAAATGCCCGGAAGGTAACTAAAAGACAATATTTAAAAACGGATCTAAAAATTTTAATTCGCAGTGACCCATGAACATGCTACTTGGAATTACCGAATTATTATTCAGGGAATATGTTTTTTTTTATAAATATAGAGTTTAAGTACATATCTTCTGCTATCGAATACACAGCACGTTCGATTCTGCTAGTCGAGAGAGCAAAGATATTTGCATCGAAAAACACACCTCTCTTCTTACTGCAAAAGCGAACGTCACGTCATTTGTGCAAGTTCAGAGTTGCACTGAATGCAGTGGCGTGATTCCCCCTTCCTTTCCTGATCGGGGAACGATAAAGAAGACCCCTTTTTGCTCCCCGTTTCATGTGAAATGGAGCTTCTGGAGCATATTCTGATTTTGGACTTTTGGCCAACTTTCCCCTCCTCTGGCCCCACTGTGTGCCGCCGCCGCCGTGCCCCTCCGCTCATTCTCAATTCTCATTCTTTAGGAAGATGAAGCCTTTAATAGGGAACGTTTATGCCAGAGAGGATGGCAGTTGGATGAGAATGTGGTTTTATAACAGTTAAGTTTAGAAGAACCAAGCCGCCCTGGATCGCCGAGGTGGCTAGGGAATGTGCCGACACAGCGCCTCGTTGTGAAGTGTCGCGTGTTCGAAACCCGCCGTGGGCATGGTTGTTTGTCCCTTGTCTTTCATGTATGTGTGTTGTCGCCGAAGGCCTTATGAGACTGCAAGTGTGTCTAGTCTAAAGGTCAATATGTGACCCCATGAGAGACATAGTGGGTACCAGGCGCGGACGACATCCCCTGAAACTGGAAGTAAAAAATGAAAAAAACAAACAACCAGATGGTGCTATTTTCCTTACAGCGCTGCCAGAAGGTGCAAGAAAATGAGAATTAGAATTTGGACGTTACTCACTCTTTGTGTAGACTATTGTTCAATGAAATAATCTTCAGTGTATACCCGAAGGGGGGTGGGTGACTTTAAAAAAAGCAATAAGTGTTGAAACATATTAGAAAAAGAAATTTTAAAAGCTTTTTTTTAAAAATTTTATAGATATTTAATAATCAAATCAATAAATTCAAAATTTAAAACATCTAAATGAGTCATACTTTTAAAAAATTAATACCCTTAAAAAAGTTTAAGGCATAATCCCTTGGAATGTCAATACAAAAACCCTCCTTTTTCCCCCATCTTAATTATGAACTGTTCGAAAAAATATCATTTTTTTGCCCGGATAAAATTCATGACAAACCTTTTTAAAAAAGATATAAAAGGGAGTTTAAAATGTATCAAATCAGTTTTAAGTGATGCCCTCTTGACACAAAAAATGTGTATTCAAATATCCAACTTTTTTAAACCTTTTTGGTTTTTTCCTTTCTACTAATGTTTTTTAAATTTACCCAAACAATCGGTTTTGGTTTTGCAATATTTTTTAACTTTTTTTTATAAAAATGATTTCTTTTTTGTAGTTGCAATAAAAATGTATTATAGTTTTGAAATCAAAAAAGACAGATAAGGTTTTCGGGTCCTTTTGCCCTTAAGTGCCCCAAAATGGGAATTTGTTTTTTTCAGTTATTCAAAAGGGGGACAATTTATATATTTCTAAAAAATATTTATTATTTAAGGAAAAATTTGATTTTTCGATTTGAATGAATTCGTTTTTCAGATGTCTTTAAAAAAAAACATAAAATTTTTTCATTTTTGTCGATTTGAGTGCAGGCAAAGGGTTGGGGTGGAAAGCCTCAATTTTGAAAAAAAAGAATTAAGAAAAAATTTAATTTTCGATGATGGAGATGTTTCAGACCTCAGATGGCTGGAATCAATGATGAAGAGGTTCTGAAATAGAAGACTGTGTTTCTTTACCCTCAGATGATGATTCCGAAGAGGAAGAACCAGATGTCGTAACAGACCTGTCGAAATTATGTTATCTAAAGATAAGAAAATTCAATGGCTCAGAACCACCTGCACGTCGGGAAGGATAGTGCACAAAATATTCTAAACTCGATACCGACTTCAAGAGTGAAAGACGAACTTTCTGCATTCATGTTGTTTTTCTCTCCGGCCATTGAAAACATAATATTAATAATAATAATAATAATAATAATAATAATAATAATAATAATAATAATAATAATAATAATAATGACTTTATTTATGTGGGAGACTCGGGCCATCAGGCCGCTCTTCCGCCTAACCATAATACATAAATTTATAGATAAGAATTGAATTAAGAGATACATTTAGTAAATAAAAACAAGTAAATAATAATACTTAGTAATAAGTAAATAATACAACTTACAGATGTCATGCCCCTGGGCTCACAAACGCGACAAGAATACGTCCCAGCATTTGCCTTAAGCGACCGGGGAAAACCAGCGAAAACAAAGGGAGTGTGCATGCTCTTCAACATTGAGCAACAAAAAAAATATATTTAAGATAATTTAAAAACAAACAAACATTTCTGACTCAGGAAAACTCTAAAGGTTTGCCCGAAAATATAAATTCTGAGAGATATTAATTTAGCAATACGTATCAAATGTTGAACAAAAATCTCATATACATTCATGAATCATAAAAAGCAATATGAGAATGCACACAACCACCCGGCCAGGACGACGGCTTAGGGCCGATTTTAGATTTCAACATCATGTACCAAGGGAAAAGACGCATTCAGTCAGAGCCATGACAAAGTTAGACAATAATGAATTAGAAAAATACTGGTAGGTAACACAAAAAAAAAACCTTCTAGCCCTATAATATACTTAATTTAGACTAATTATACTATTGTTAATTAAATTAAGAACTAACTTAAGAAAACAAAGAAAAGAACAAAACTGTTAAAAAGCCCTATAAAATTTACATTTAACTTTGAACTCAATAAATATATTTATATATATATATTATATTATATTATATTATATTATATTATATTATATTATATTATATTATATTATATTATATTATATTATATTATATTATATTATATTATATATATATATTATATATACATTTAATTTTGAACTCAATAAAGAAAATACAAGAAATGGAGAAAACTGTTACAAAGCGATATACAAAATTACATTTACCTTACAATTCTAAACACATTTATTACCCACTTTCACATCATACAATATCAGCTCAGAAAAATAGTATTTAAATGTTTTTTGAATGATCGCAGAGTTTTACATTTCCTAACATTTACTGGAAGGCTATTCCACTCTCTAGTCGTCTCTACTAAGTAAGATTTATTGTAAAAGTTAGTGTTGCTTTTAGGAATATTGCATAGCAAAGATTTCTCGAATCTTCTTGTTTTAAGATAAGAAATTTTATGAGAGAGGTAAGTAGGTACACCCGTATTTAATATTTTGTAGAAAGGCACAAACTATGAAACATGCGTCGGGCTTTCAAGTTTAGTATGTTATTAGTATTAGTGTTTTTTTTTGCCTTTTGCATTGTCACGTCATACTTTCTGATATTATATTGAAACCTAACACACGCATTTTGAACTCTTTGGAGAGCGTCAGAGTTGATTTCTTTACGTTACCGTACACAATGTCACCGTAATCAAGCAGAGGGAGTAAGAGGGATTTACTAGTAGTTTTGGTTTTGGGTGGAAGGCATTTGTAAGCACATTTGAGTGAGTACATTGAGCATACACTTTGCGGCAAGTTTCCGAACATGAGGTTCCCAATTTAGGAATTTGTCGATGGTCAGACCGAGATTTTTAACTTGTGAGCATAGGGAACAGTAGTGTTATCCAGTACGATATGAGGAATATTTAGATTTTTAAGTGCTTTATGGGACCAACAAGAGCCAATTATAATTGATTGAGATTTTAATGGATTTAGCTTAAGGCCGTTTCTCAGTGACCATTCATGTAAAGAGGCTAAACCTGATTTGTTTTACTAATTAACTGAGCCACTTCAGAAGGTTTCCACTGACGTAGATCTGTAGGTCATCTGCGTACATATGATGATTGCATCTTGATAGCATGACGGTATATCATTCACATAGATAAGGAAGAAAAGTGGACCAAGTAGGAGCCCTGTGGCACTCCACGTGAAACTGGTTTAGGTGACGAGAAAGTGTTTTCTACAACTACGACCTGTTGTCTATTACTAAAATAACTTGAAATCCACGATAAGGTAGAATCAGAAAAACCGAGACATTTACATTTTGCCAGAAGCACGTCATGGTCTACTGAATCGAAGGCCTTGCTAAAATCTAAAAGCGTTAGCGTTGTTATATTGCCTTCATCCAGAGATTGACGAATGTCTTCGATGACTCGTAGTAAAGCCGTTTGCGTACTTCTACCCTGCCTAAAACCAGATTGAAAATTATTGAGAGCATCATTTATGGTGAGATACTTGTTTATTTGTTGACGTACATCTTTTTCGAGGACTTTGGATAATGTTGGTAATATGCTGATAGGTCGATAATCACAAAGATTTAACGAATTTAAAAATTTCGAGGGGACGAATGTAAGCTAGTTTCCACAATTTGGGAAAATATCCGAGTTGTTAAAGAAAAGTTTATTATGTGAGTAAGCGCTGGAAGAGCATATTTTAAAACCAATTTTAATTGCTTTGCTGTTATATCATCGGAGCCTTTTGAATTTGATTTGAGTGCCTTCACAATTTTTCGACTTCTTGGCAGTCAACATTGTTGAAATAGAAACTATCGTCACAGGAGGTGCGCGGTGCATGTGATTTCAGAGAGTAAAGTGTCTTTTCTTTAATAATAGGGTCTATTTTATGTGCAGCGGAAGCAAAATAGTCATTTAGGTCATCTAGGGGAATTTCTAATGAACTGTCATTTGATTTACGTTTGCAAATTCCTAAGTTTTCAAAGTGTTCCATACTCCCTTCGTACTGGAATTTGTTTGGAAAAGATTATGATAATAACGAATCTTAGCGTTTGATTTGTTGTTTACGAAATTTCTAAGTTTTTATACTCCTTTTCATTTCATCGGTTTTAGTAATTTAAAACGGTTATATGCGGAGTTTCTAACTTTCATATGAACTTTTATCTCATTTGTAAGCCATGGAGCAGCAGGCCGCGTGACACGAGAAGTTTTCCATGGAGCGTGCTTGTTAAAAAGATTCGTTATGATTTCATTGAACATATTTACTAACTAATGAGTATTGTTGATAAACTTGGTGCCAAGGTGCATGTTCACTGTCTACTTGAAATGCTGTAAAATCTAAGTTTTTGTAATCACGGTAATTGATTGTTTTGTTTTTGTATTTAGTACACTTAGCCGAATATACAACAAAGAGTAAATCATGGTTTGAAATACCCGGAACAGGAACTTGTCCATGTAGTAATACTTTGGAAATATCTGAGACAATCAAGTGATCAATCCACGATTCTGCTTTAGATGAGCTATGAGTAGGATTCAATTTTAATATTTGCAAATTATACGAATTGAAAGTATGAATAAAGTTAGTGCCAGATTTTGTGATGGGATTTTTTAAGTCGCAATTAAAATCCCCCATTACAATAATATCTTGATACTTATCTGTAAATTCTGAAAGTGAATCCTCTAATTCTGACAGCCGTCCCGTATTTGGAGGCCAATATACAACCCCGACAAGTAGATGTTTTCCTCCAATCACCATATCAACAAACATGTATTCCAAGTTCGGCGAGTTACTAGTAGATGTTTTTATTATTTTACAATTTATATCATCACGCACAAACATAGCAACACCCCCACCGGATTTCTCTTTTAAATTAATTTTTATTATATTTCTATCATTTCGTATGAGTTTATATCTAGGAATCGACACAAGATCAGACGGCGTAGTAGATTTCAACCAAGTTTCACTAATTAATAATACGTGTGAGCTAGCTTCAGAGAGAACATGACATATTGAAATATTCGAACATAGAAGGTCGTCGAGTATATCAGAAAACATGGAAAGATCTGGACTCAGAAAATTTGTATTCCTATCTGGGTGTATTGATTTTAGCTGGGGTTTTCAAATCCCACAATGAGTCAATAGATAGTTCATGAGATGCCGAAAAAGGTAGAAGTATTTTTCGTGCGACAATGTGTTTGGAAAGTTACAAAAGAATTTCAAGAATCATTAGATTTGACGATAAAGAAACAAGAAATGAAAGAAGAATTCGGGACAAATTTGCTGCCATTAGAGATGTATGGAATAACTGGATTGAAATTTTGCCAACACTTTACAACCCAGAAGCAATGGTAACTGTTGATGAACAGTTAGTGGCATTCAGGGGCAGATGCCCGTTTAGGCAATATATTCCAAACAAACCTGCTCGCTATGGCATCAAATTTTGGGTTTTATGCGATAACAGTACGTCATACGTGTGGAATATGCAGCCCTATCTAGGAAAGCCAACTGGGGAAGAAAGAGAAAAAATCAGGGTTTGAGGGTCGTCATGAATTTCTCCTATGGACTGAAGGATCACAATATAACATGCGATAATTATTTTACTTCTTATGACTTAGGTCAAGCGTTACTCAAACGCAATATTACTATGCTTGGTACAATGAAAAGGAACACAGGCTCAATTCCACCAGAATTACTTCAAACAAAAAATGTCCTTCAAAATTCAAAGATGTCTTCAAAATTTGTTTTTACTTCTGATACTTGTTTGGTGTCTTATCTTCCAGAAAATTCCAATAAATGTGTTATTTTACAAAATACATTGCACCAAGAGAAAGAAGTGTCTTGTGCAAGAAGCAAGAAACCGGCAATTATTATTGATAACAATAAAACTAAAGGTGCTGTCGACACCCTGGACGAAGCACTTACATGCTACACGACCAAAAGAAAAACTAATCGTTGGCCCCTCATCGTTTTTTACATTATTGATGTTAGCGCCTACAACGTTTACGTACAAAAGTAATCAATAAATGGGATTCGAATAATTATCGTAAACGACGATTGTTTTTAGAAAAGTTAGGAATGGCATTGGTTAGAGATCATATAAAAAGAAGAACAGTTCTTTCAAGAACAAATGCTGCAAAAGCATTCGTTCAAAAACTAAAAACTCCAAATCCTGAACATCAAGAGTCCTCAATGTCAACTGACTCTAGAAAGAGAAGCAGATGTTTTTTGTGTACGAAAACTGACAATAAGTCCTCAAACTATTGCTGCAAGAGTGGTAAATATGTTTGCAAGAAACACCTGGAACAAATATGCACACAATGTTACAAATAAAATTAGCTATCTATTGTATAATATGCTTCGTTACGAATTCGACAGTATAAAACCAAATACTGTGTTCAGTCGCATAAATAACTTCACTTTTTACTTTCTTTTCTATAGTTGGCACATTTAATATTCAAAATTAAAGTTTCATGTGATATTAAGTGTATATATTAATTTATATTCAATTTACGAGTGGTATAAACTTAACGGGTCGTTTTAGACCCGAACGCCTTATGTGTGCAGGCAACATGAACGACGCAGCAGGGTTAATAAAATCTCATTTTTTCCTCAGTTACTCTCAAGTTCAGCTTTCACTCATAGCCAAAGTGTGAAGAAGTTTCAGCCGCTTAAGTCTACTGTAAGCAATGGTGGGTCGTGCAGAGGTTACACGGTTGCACAACCCCTAGAAAATGAAAAAGATCTCCTATCTTAAGAATATACATTTTCCTTTTAAAACATTCAATATTCAAGATATTGCATCAATATTGCTGTATATGAAATCGTTTTGAAACCAATGAGCGTCCAACTGGCGCTCTCTCCGGTGTCTGGTGTCTTGCCAGGAATTGCACCGCACTGTTGGCTCTTGGCTGTATTAATGGGTTTATTGATTTTACTCGTTGGCCTTCGATTTAACACGGGGAACATACGGCCTTTTGGTGGCGCAGGCACCCTAATGGCGGTGTTTAGCGCTGCGCGACAAGTGAGGGAATCTCAGGGGAAATCCCATATTCTGTCTTTGTCTGACTTATTGCAACGTAGTTTTATGATTTTCGCTTGTTATTGAAAGTACACAAGTTCAGTCAATTATTGACGATATTCAATGCATTTATTATGATATTTGCAGAATTTGTTTTCATTTGATATTAGGTTTGTTGATTCAAAACTTACATTCGATGAGTTCTTTGTGTAAAGGTGACCGTTCTGGATGTGCATATAGTGTCTCGCGGAAGCCAGTGTGACTGCCGCTCACCAGCGGTTTGCAAACGTTCTTGTGAATACGAATGTGTGTCAAAAACTTTCATTATTGCCAAATATATCAGAGAAGTGAAGTTTTCGAAATAAAATTATTTTATTTGTGTGAAACGTGTCGAAGCAATAGTGCTTGTTGCAATGTGCTGGAGTCGAATTGAAGTGGCCAGTGAAAATCAAAGCCAGAACCACGTGCGCGGGACGTGTATATGACTTACGCGGACGAATAAAATTATGTAAGTAGTGTTTCAATATAGACTTTTATTGAACTTAGTTTTAATGGAAATGAATTGCGTACATTTTTATTATATTCGTAATTTGAGTTTTGGAAATTACATTTCTGTCATTCAATGGAGGTGCAACCTCCAGTCTGTTGGGGCACCAGCCGTTACTGACTGTAACACAAGCCCATAACCGATACAATTCCATAACGATACATGCCCACAAGCCATAACGTTACAAGCCCATAACGATACAAGCCCATAACGATACAAGCCCATAACGATACAAGCCCATAACGATACAAGCTCATAACGATACAAGCCCATAACTGTCGCTTATGGTTCACGAGAGCGAAGAACATCAGGCGTCTTACAAATTCAGTAGAGTCGACAAAGAACAATGGTGTCTTCATTTTCTTAGCCATTTCATAGCCTTCTCTCGCTGGCGTGATATTCTGAAATACACATGACACTTGCATGTACGTGCGTCGATGCATATATCCAGCGTAGGAAATGAAGGAGCGGGGCAGAGGAGAAGGGGCAGTGAGAGCCAGGGAAGGGCGGGTGCAGGTGCAGCAGTGAGATGAGAGGGGCGTGGCGTGGCGGGAGTTGGAAGCTTGTAGGCGGCGTGGAAAGTTGATGGATGGAGACAGAGAGTGCGAGGAATGTAAGCGGCAAAGGGCACGTGGGGGGTATAGCAGGGGCGCGAAGGCAGGGGCGGCGTGCGACGGCGGGGAGGGGTCGCGTAGATGAAACTTGGGTGGGTGAGAGACGCGGAAGGGATTTGCGAACGCAAGGGAATGAAAGGGGAAGAGGTGACAGCGCAGAGCGCTAGGAGCCGTTACACCTCTATTGCACACTCATCGATAACTAATAGCATATTCATACATCAAATCACGCAGGAGGCATACGCACTCTGTCAAGCACTGAAGTATAAGGCTAACGAGCAAACCATCTAATCGCCCAGCAGCGTGCTTCGTGATTACTCGCTGAGCCGAACAACAAAATAATGCACGCTACATTTGCACGAATCACGACCAATTTACGAACCGTTGTCCTCGGTGTTCCGTTCCACATTCTTTACAAAATTGATTTACAATTAGAATTTTTTCCATTGCCAGACACACTGTAACGCAGGTTACAGAAATATCGTCAACACTTTACACTGAGCTTTCAAGTATAAAATCAAACCTTTACAATTTTGCACCAAACGTTCAAAATTTTGCACCAAAAGTTCAAAATATATACTACATGGGGGGGGGGTATATTGCCACGGACAAAATATCCATAAAGTGCATGGAAGAAGTGTCTCATGATGTACTGAGATACATTCATTAAAAGTTCGAATGTATACAACAGAATTATAATGAAAATTAATGAACAGTAGCCGTCGGCCCCCGTGGAGCAGGCAATTGTGGCAGGCGGTGGCGGCAGCCGTCGTCTGCGCCGAGGAAGCTGCTGGTTCGAATCATGTGTAGGCATGGACCTATTTGTGACTCTCCCTTCACACCTTCTTATCATTCTATCACATCTTAGTCCATATTTCAAGGCTAACAACCCTGTCTCAACAATGGATACTGCTCGAAAAGGTTGTTCCTCATAGAGAGTAAAGGCACGTTAATCTCTGCAGGATAAATATGACTGGGCCTCTGAGAATAACGTGCGCCGTGTTCCGAGATGGCCAATATTTGCATATAAAAATTAATAACCACGAACATGAAAGAATCCATAGCCGTTTTTTAACACTATTTCATTATTTACGTTTTCAACCTGCACAAATAGACTGACGCTAAAACTCACCCCAATTTGACAAGACATTCACGACACAGCCAGACGAAATATCCACAAGACACCTCTAAACACAATTTTCACCTTATTCATGAACGCACATCACCATATATTGACTAATCCACCTAAACACAAAAAATACTTATCGCACCCATTAGACATCCTTCAACAATTACCGCCCTATTTGCTACAAAATCATCCACTCGCTAGCACAGGCATAATAACCCTCTTTGCAACTCAGGACAATCCCACATCTTCAACACCCAAAATTACTTTTCTTCCCTCCTCTTCTCACCCCACCCTTCGCATCCTCTCTCTCCAAACAACAGCTCTGAGAGGCCACCCCTCCCGTTTTCCGTTTGATGAGCATACGCCAACGCTGCCCACACACCCAGATGGGGATGAGCATTCATGCAGGACCATCACTACAAACCCACCGAGTACGTGTGTAGAGGCAACATCTACGCTATGTCTGTTTATCTTTTCACGCATTTTCAATGATTCATCTAGAAAGTTTCATTTTTATTTGTAACAATTTGCTATCAAGGAGAATCATGGTTGGTATTTGAATATGGGCTATGGCACAGGTGGATGCTAATGGTATATCAGGTTTATAATTTCAATGCATTTCTTTAATTATGATTGGACACAACAAGGTAGTGTAAATTATATTCGTTATTAATGCATTACAATCATCTGCAAGACAAATCAATATCAAAAAGTTCATCTTGTGTTATAGTGCATTTGTCATTATAATAATTCGTATACATAACACTGGCCAACACAAGGTTTGGTGTCTCAGATGTTAAACTTTCTCCTTGGTGTGTCGATGTCACTGATCCCAATGATTAGTTTTGCCCTATCAGCACTAGTTTCGTAAATATGGAATTATCGTCTTCTTACACCACTTCTACATTGTGTGTGCTTGAATTTGGGAGCATCAATGGCATGTGGATATAAAATATTTACTTTACTGGTGTTAAGTTCTTGTAAAATAAAATAAATTTGTTTTCATAAATGAAATATATTAAGTAGATAACTGTATCACATAATTTCTTATCAAAATGTTTAAAAAATCACAGAACCAACCATTCAACCAACATCCAAAAGTTTTATTTAAATAGATTTTTTGGAATGAGAAATGCCCTATCAGTCTCGCTGCATGTTACATCTTCCATTGGTGAACATATTAAAGACATCTTTCACCTTACTCTTCACTTAGATCACCAAATGAAGGAAAGCAATTCAAAAGGCTATGTGGTAATGGAACTTAATACCGATTGCAGTCAAGCACATAGAAATTGGAAAACATTGTTTGTACTAACTGTGAAAAGTAGACCAGGCACTCGATTCAATTTCACTCATGGATTGGAAGAAATCTGAATAATTTACGAGATTTCTTATTTGAGAACCATTGCAAATACCTGCTTTCAGTTTCTCTTTGGTAACTCCCGGAAATGTACGTAATATACACTGGAAGCCCAGACAATCCCATTCCCAACAACTGTACAAATTGCTTCAATAAACCTAGATCGATAAGTAAAGGAGGGAGAATATTTTTTTCTCGAGCAAGTAAAGATAAAATGAACATATTGTTTTCCCTTTCAACTATATCTGTTATCAGATGTCATGTTATCCTCAACCACTGCTCGCCTTCGACTCTGCTGTGTCACAGAAATATAATCAGGGATAGTTTGTGTAGTCACTTTGACCGAGGAAACAATTCACCATTTTCAGATAAGCCATGCGCTTGGATGTTCAAAACACGGAATTTTTTTAAACTACAGAAGTTATGTTCTTTCATGCATAATGAGTGACCAATAGGAACAGATCCGTGTATATATATATATATATATATATATATATATATATATATATATATATATATATATATATTGAAACGCACCGCGTTTCTGCCTAAAGAAACGGCGATACATCAAGCAAGCACGCGGCAGAACGGTTGCCAGAGGGCGCTCGCTAGCCACGAAAAACGGTTACGAGCGGCGAAGTGTTGTCGGTTGGCCCAAGGCGTGGGAAACGACGCCGCGAGGCTTCAGTGTCTGGCTGGCCGCCGGTAAGGAAGGAGGTGCCTGGGACTGCTCCGCGTTCGAACAAAGTTAAAGTGTCGCGAACGAATGAGCGCTGAAAAGAGTGATTGACGGACGATTTGTGCTAGATATAACCACCATTAGTATCTCGGACGTAGTGCCAGAGTGATAGCTATTATCTGGAGTAGTACAGATCGAGAGAACTTGTGTGCAGAGGAGTACACCACGAGACTAGTAGCCTGGTGAAATGGTGAGACACGGGCTCGCAACTGTACTTTGATTAATTAGTGGCGTTTATCAGCTCGCGGAAGGTGACATCAAGAAATCTGGGTGAACCGGAAAGGAGTTCAGCGAGGAGGCGCGGAGACACCGTGGGAAGATTACGCTGGAGAACGTACTTCGGAGACGCAACGCATCGCATCGGCTGGTCGCCAGTGGAGCGGACACAGGCAGACAGCGAAGGAGCACGAGGCAACCCGAGAGTCCCCGAAGCCGCCGAGGGGGGAGGATTAAACGGTAAATATTTCCTCGATCGATGTAAGATCGAAAGAACTAACAGTGATTCTGGGTGAGGTAAAGAAAAGGATAAAGACCACCACAGATATTGTAATCAATAGTGATTTGTATAGAATAATAAATAGTTCATGTTTATTTTGTTCACGGAACAGTGGTGTTTGATTAATAACCCGAGTCCATTCACGAAAAGAACACCTGTCCTTACAAATAAATTTACTGAACAAGCTGTACCTGGTACGTCACATATATATATATATATATATATATATATATATATATATATATATATATATATATATATATATATATATGTGACTTACTGTTGGTGACAAGATAATAAACATATCGACTGACGTCGTGCAGATGCAGAACCTTCCCAATATCTGGTTGTTGGTTCTTTAATTCTTCTATCCTTCCGTATTTTCTCTTGAATACAGCAGACACACTTCTGGTCATATCTAAATCCTGGGCGACACAATGCGCTAATGCATATTCCTAGGGTAGCGCAAACGGATCTCGTTGAACCTCCATTGTTACACTATAACGCGCTTTAGGCTCTTCACTATAATGAGACATAAACTCGTGAAATGTGAACTCTTGCATGTGCAGCTCACAAATTCTTGAGATTGTTTCTTCATCATCATTTTCATTACTTCCTGCGTAAGGGGACAGCCGATTCGAATGAACGACTCGTGGTTTTCCATTCGGCAATTTTTTAATTCGGTAGACAACATCATTTATCCTCTTCACTACCTCGTACGGTCCTTCCCACTGTCGTGATTTTGAACACAAACCGCGGCGTCGTTGGGGGTTAAACAGCCAGACATGATCTCCAGGTTGATAACCTCCTTCTTCAGCTTTGATGTCATACCGGTCTTTCATCCTGTCACTTGCGATTTGGATTCTTTCACGCACCTGGTTATAAATTACGTCCATTTTCCGTTTTAGGTCATTTACAAAATCTTCACCGGCTGTTTCTTTCATTAGTTTTACAACCAAACGGTAGATCACATGGTAGACGTAGTTCCCTGTCGAAGAGGATATTAGCGGGTGTTTGCCCAGTTGTCTCATGAACAGATGAGCGGTAGTCTACAAGAAAAAGATGTATGTATTGCTCCCAGTCGCGTTGGTGATCTGACACGACCTTCGCTAAATATTTTCCCATTGTTCTCTTCATGCGTTCCACCATTCCGTCTGACTGCGGATGTAGGGCTGTAGTTCTTGTTTTTCTTATTCCAAGAAGTTCACACACCCCTTGAAACACTGCAGATTCGAAGTTCCGTCCTTGATCTGAATGTAATTCCAGTGACACACCAAATCGGCTCACCCATTCCTTAACCAGTACTTCGGAGATAGCAGTGGCCTCTTGGTTAGGTAGGGGATATGCTTCAACCCATTTGCTGAAATAATCCATAGCCACGAGTATGTATTTATCTCCATCATATGAGAATGGAAATGGGCCAGCCAAGTCAATGGCAATTCGTTCGAAAGGACTCCCAACGTTGTATTGCCTCATCTTCGCTCTTCTCTTTTTATGTGGCCCATTACTGGTAGCACAAACTTGACACTTGGTGCACCACATCTTTATGTCTTGCCTATTAACCCAGTAAAATAGTTCGAGCACTTTCTCTAATGTTTTCGTTATATCGAGATGTCCTCCCGAAGTCCCATCATGCAATTCCCTCAATATTTCAGGAACCCTTATTTTTAGTAACAATATCTGCGTACTCTTCTGCGAGCCGTCTTCACTTTCCAGAACTCGTTTAAGAACACCTTCCACCCTTCCTCTTTAGTAATCGAATCCCACTGCGCCCAATATGATTTTACTGCTAAAGAACAGCCATTTCTTGCCAACCTGGTCTCCGTCCTGCTATTTTCCATTTCCAAACATGTTTCAATTCTGTGTCCTCTTTCTGATCTTTCTAAAGTTCTCTGGATTGCCATTGGTCATTACTGACAGTAACCCTAAGGTAAGACACATCTTCTCTTCCGCATGACAACAATGTTTGCAGTTTTCAGGGCACGGTCTTCTGGAGAGAGCATCGGCATTCCGGTGACTACTTCCGCTTCGATGTTCTATTCTAAATGTAAATTCTTGCAATCTTTCAATCCATCTGGCGACTTGACCTTCCGGATACTTAAAGTTCAGCAGCCATTTCAAAGCGGCATGATCCGTTCTCAAAAGAAATTCTTTACCGTAGAGATATTTGTAGAAGTGTTCAACGGATTTCACCACAGCAAGTAATTCTCTTCGGGTTACACAATAGTTGCGTTCTGGCTTTGATAGCACTTTACTATAATAACCGATTACTCTCTCTCGTCCATCTTGTATCTGCGATAATACCCCTCCAATACCAACGTTACTTGCGTCAGTATCAAGTACATAATTCCCTTGAGGTAGTGGATAGCTCAATATAGGGGCACTCAGCATGGCGCTTTTAAGCTTTTCGAAAGCGCGTTGGCAATCTTGATCCCACGCTTTTCTTCGGTCAGCTGAGTCTGCGGTTTCGCGAGGTTGGCAAATCCCAAAACATAGCGGCGATAATAGCTACATAGACCCAGGAAACTTCTCAATTCATGTTTATCCTTTGGGACTGGCCATTCCTTTACTTTAAACTTCCGATCAGGTTCTACCTCGTGCCAGATACACATGTCTTCCGTAAGAGCCGTAAATAATCTTATGTTAACTGTAGAAAATCCCTCACATGCGTTTTATTTATTGTGTCAGTATTCATGTTGTTAGTAATTGTAAGAATTTTGCATCATTGTCACTGTAACTAAAATATTCGTTATTATTTCATATCTATTGTGGTTTTGTTAATTATAATTGATCTATTGCTTTTTTGGATTTAAGAGTATTCCTGGGGGAGTCACGGGTAATACTAAATTAAAAGAATGAATTAAATTGAAAAACTGCCCCTTTCGTGGATCTGCTCAGAAAATCGATATTGAAATCCCACATCAACATTGATTTAAAAGAGAGATTACTAATTGTTCAGAGTTTTTCTAGATTTTCATGAAATTGAAATAATCTAAAGCTGCTTTGTTGGAGGCCCAGATGCAAAGTAAGAAAATTTTTGAGCGTAGTAAGATGTACAACTGTTATTTCAAAACTTTTCAACTGCATAAAAAATTGAATCTGACAAGAAGGTAGAATCAACATTATTTCATAATAACAGAACCTGTAAGGGGGGCCTTTATTTGATTCCTGTGTTTCACAATAAGATCCTGCAAGGAAAAAACGGGAATTTTGGGAGTGTGTTTAGATCATTATGAGATAATCAATGTTCTGAAAAGCAAAGAACATTCATTTGACTGAGATCACATTTCTAATGCTGCCTGATAAATTCAATTTTTTTTGAGAGATTGCACATTATGATGCATTATTTGAATATTTTTGCATGACCTACACGGATGCTTTTCTGCTGCATCTAACTGTAGTTCTATTTATTTATCTCTTTTTTACCTCGAGTGCGTGGTCGAAGGAAGTATCACCCAGCAGTGTTAGGAGGAGGAAGGGGGGGTTAAAATGTAGGGAAAATAATGGGAGGGGTAGTACAGATTGGGTTTCAGGGATAAGTAATTGGTCCAAGGTCGGGAGGATGGAAGAGAACTGGGAGATGTAGGTGGGATAGGATACTGCTGAGGTGTAAGGATGTTTTTGGGAAGTTCTCACGAGTGCATGTTTTCCGAAAAGGGTTCAAGTGAAGACCATGCTGGTGAAGTGTTTTCTGAGAGAAGTTGCTTAAATAATTGAACATGTGCCTCTCAGATGCAGTTTTAATTGTTGTTTGTGTGTCTAATTTTTTGCACAGTGTTGTTTTTTTAAACCAGAAGGGCAGCGTCGAGATTACAATGTTCGTTTTTTGGGCGGCATTTTGTAGTTTGTCAACATGTTCCCTCAGGAAAGGGAACCCCCAAATTGATGTCATTCTCCCCTCCTATGTTTAAAGACCCGTTTGGTGAGATTTTGGTGGTGTCCAATTCACTGATCACGTCGGCAAACCTCCCGTTAGGTTTAAACACAAAATGAAGAGAAATTGATGGGATTTTCCCCATTGAGCAGGGAGGAGATTTGTCGCCCAGGGCCCATCAGCAAAATTATTACCTTTGGTGGCCAGTAGGAATGTCCTTGTTTACTTGGGGCCAGGTTAGCAACCTACGTGTTTTTGTTTCTTGCGCTTCAGCCTGTTTGCGTCGGTTTGTGGGAGGGCGAGATGGAGGGGATAGTGAGGATCGGAAGGATGGAAAATCATTGTCATTAACACAGCAAATCTGTTTGAGTCATGATTTGTGATGATTTGTTTTGCTTTCGGAAGGGCTGTTGAAAGTTTCTGGGGGTTGCCCATTGTTTTCCAACCGTCTGTGTTTCGAACGACCTCTTCGAGCCCGATATGTTCATCTAAATTATTGTTTAGTGTGTGAAGGCTTAGGTCGGTTTTAGAGTGTACAGAGTAGAAAGTGTATAGCGAATAGTAGCATGTCACGAATGCGTATCAAATGAAAGGCATGAGAATAAATAAATAGATGAGAAATCAGATTATATGTCAAAAATGTTACCTAAATTATCTTAATTTACGGGTTTTAAATTATTTTAAATTTGTTACGAAATTTATTTAAAAAAAAAAAAGAAATGTGATTCTAATTAGTATTTAAAGTTATTGGTTAATTGTAGAGAGTTTAGTGTGTTTCCGCATAGATCTAGTTAAACAATAAAAACAATTAGATTAATACTTACCTCTTTATGCACAAAATTCCACTTTGATATTCGTGAATTAGAAATCACAAGGTTAAAATTTCCGTTACTAATATATACGACTTTGAATTTTGATGTTTTCACAATTTTCACAACACTTTCTAGTTGTTTTGCCTTTTTCAAACTAAATTTATTTGTACAGCAAATATGTATTAAAAGTCTTGAACCGTTAAAAAGCACGTTTGTCCGTTACGCTGTCTGTTAAACCACAACTATTTACTTCTTTCCACTGTTCGACAATGTAAACTCTTCAGCGTTCCTGTAACAAGTAAACAAGTAAAGAAAACAATTTAAAACAAAAGGTACCAAAAATGTAAAAGTAGTCAAATTTGTAAAAAATTGGGGCACAGTCCGAGCAACATCATCGCAAGGAAGCAACCAACCAAGTCCCAATATCAGCTTCCAGTTCTGAATACTCTGAGGCTTCTAACACGATTCCCTTTGCTGGTAAATACATGTCTTCCATGTGCGCTTCTCGTACTGGTTTCGAGTCTTGACAACTGTCAAGTTTGACTGTTCATTGGTCGGTATTGTTCTAGAATATCGAGGCGTTACCAAAGCAAAGCCAAAATCAGGGCCGTAGCACAATCTGTTTCGCACCAGCAATTACCTTTTCAGCAGCCTTGAATTGTTTCAAATAATTTAATAGAAGTGCCATCAAATGGTAGTTTTACTCTGTCCTTTCCCAGTGGCTCCTGCACGGGGCCACTCCAATTCCCGTGGTTCCTCTACGATGTTTATATTTGATTTTTCCGTTGGGGGAGTAAAAACCTTCAGCTTCACTTCTAACAAATTTAGTAATTTTTTCTCAGTCTTCAAAATTTTCTCATCCGTTTTTTCTTCGTTCTTCAAAATTATCTCCTCAATTTCTTCTCGCACCAATTTATTATTCTGCGTTATCTTCTGTTCCAGCTTTTCTGTGCCGGCCGGTGACGCAATATTCGTTACTATATATATTGTGACGTCATGGGATTAGACAACCCATAACGCCACCATCAGCCACGAAAAGAACCCCACGAACACAGAGGAGTAGGTTACGCGGCGGAGCGATGGCTTGCAAACACGCTCCACAGCTTTTCGAACTCTCACGCCCAACTAAGGAATAAGTTTTCCGGGGGTACGAAAAGTGGAGAATATTCACCCTTTCAAAATTTCCCCAGACGCGAGAAATTAAGATCGCGGCGCGCCGAGGAGCCTCTTGCAGCAGCGACGGGCCCAGACTGAGTTTTCTTTGACTGCACCAGCGACGATGATTGACTGAGTTCTAAGACGATGAACTGATAGATTGGGAGTTTATTTTAATTTGGGTAGTTAAAAGTTATTTAAAGGTATCGACAAAAGGATGAATTGAGAAGGGAGGCACGAACACTTTGCACATTCCAATATTTTAGAGTGCAAGTGAAGGAGGTTTGACTGAAACAATTGAAAATTGTAAAATTGGCAGAAGGAAAATTAATTTTCCAGCATCTCATATTGCACGCGAAAACACACGCAAAAGGTGGTAGGTACCCCGGCTTTTAAAAACATAAGTTCAGAACATTAATTATTCTGGCTGAAGCGAAAAATTAGACGAGGCGCGGCAGAAGGACTACCAGGAAGAGCGAGGTAGGTGGAAAGATTTGGACTGGAACGAGAACGTGGAGCCCGGGAGAACGGCAGAAGGGTGGAAATTGGGGGGTGAGGAGCCCAGAGCTCGAGGGAGGAAACTGGTAACCTGTGGACAGAGCGAAGACGGGTTGCCCGGACCGGGAGAAAATCCCCAAGGTTACCTACAGGCGAGCGATGCGGGGCTGTGAGGTAAAAAAAATGGCAACTTTTTTGCGCCGATCAGTTGGGGGAAAAGAACAGCAGTAGATACACGACAACCGGAAAAGGGGTGAAAAGTCCCGAATACGTGGGGGAAGAATTCCCAAACTATGGAGTGGAGTTCAAGTTCATTTACTGTCAAGTATTTAATTCGTTCAAAGAGGCCATACCTTGTACAATTTTATTTAAATAATTTATGATTTTACATGTTGATGTTATCTGAAAAGTCATAGTTTATTGTATTGTGTTAAAGTAATTGCTTCTGTGATATGTAAAAGGGTGATTTAGTAACGTATGTATTGTTTTTTTGTTGTTTTTTTTTTAAAGTTCACAGTGTTATAGGAGTTGAAGCCCAAGGCAGCACCGGTGAACGGGATATCTTAAAACAAGTGTAAATTTCATTTTAAAAGCCGTGCACGAAAAACTAGAGAGTAGAAAGAGTAAAATAATTTGGTATATGAAAGTTTATGAAGAGGAATGAGCAAGTTATGAATTGTAATTAGTGAAAGTGTGTTCCGGGCAGTCGAGGTGACGCCAAATTTTTTTGTTTGGCCTTGTTTTCTGGTTTTTTTCGGTGTCCAACTATTTAAAGTACATAATCCTGTTATATAATTGGGTCACTGTATTTTTCATTGAATATGTGCTCATTTTATTCGTATTTTATCTGATTCATTGTGTCAAGGGGGTTCAGACCTTTCTCATACCCAAAAGATCCTGCTTCCTGAGAATTTTAAGTTCGCTTAACGAGCATTCGTACTATCACGCTCTCCCCACGTGCTGGAAGGTAGTAGGTGGGTATTTTCAGTGTATCTTCAAAACTAGAGCTGATGCAGCCACGTAGTTAGCATATTCGGAATCAGCGGTCCTGAAATACCTATATTCAACTGTAAAACTGCAGGCACCAAAGGTTTCTTTATTACTGCACAAACATTAAAAATATCATTTAACTAGAGCTATTCTTTACCCCGTATGTTATCTATGTAAATGTAACCTTTATACACCAACAGATTTCAATGGTGTTGCATTAAAATTATTTATGTTCAAATGCAAATCTTGATTGAAAAATTATATCTTGATGTGAAATGATCTCGTGTGTATTAAATTTAACCTTTTATTTCCATTTTATCATCCTTATGAGTAATTTCAATACTGAGTTATTAGATGGAAAGAGATCTGATTACGGTCCACTACGGAACAAATTATACTTGTTTGTTTGGTTTCCATGGTATACCTCGGACTCTCAACGCTCCTTTCACCATCTAGCCCATCTAGCGAAGAAAGAAGGTATCATCTCGGGTGACGAAACAGGCGAAGCTCAGAGGCTTGGTTTAGGCTTGAGGATATTTTACATGCAGTAAATCTACTACATGGAACAGCCGGCGTTACTTCCCCTCTGAAGGATTCTTTCGTCCTTAAAAGTCCACTTCTTTGACCGGGTTTGAACCCGTAAACTTGGCCCGACTGGCCGATGCACCCGATACGCCGTAAGTTAGAGAACAGCATTATATGCTATAGACGCTTTAGAGCGTTATACGAACAGCGCGATACGTTTTACGTTATACCACCGAACTCGTCGCTGTCATGAACGGGAATATCTTCAAAAGCCAGGTTTCTCCATATGTTTGAAACTATACATGGTGTACTCGGCTCATTCTTCTGTGAATGTCTGCAGCACCATTTCCTTCTTGAAGAAAGCGAATAGTACCACGCAGATCGGACTTGGCGAGAGCATCAGTCGAATCAGCCTTCTTCACGTGAAGTTCGCCTACAATTCAGCTTAATTGGCGATATGGCGTAGGTTTGGAAGAGGTTACGCTGAAGATGCGCAATCGCACACAAACTACTCCTACACGAAACCACTGACTTGTCTAAGGGTTTAACTGATGGATCAGAGACTAAAAAGAACTGCAACCGTATTTATTCATACCTCATGTACATTTAAACTATAAAGTATATTTCAAATATACTATTTCCAAACTGCTTGTTTCTTATGTGTAAATGTTTTTACTAGTTCATCTACAAATAATATATGAACTCCCTTTTCATTGGCCGTCAGAGGTCCTCTCGGAAACAACAATAATCTCTAGGAAAACACAGTAACAGGAATTACCAATAGGAATAAAGCGAGGAAGAAGTGGATTGGTGTTTAATGTTTTAATATAATTATTGTATGTTACCATCTGCATGTATATACTATTTTTTAACAACCAACGTTCAGTTACCAAATTCATATTAAACCTTCTATTTAGTCTTCTCCAGGAATGAGATTAAATGATGGGCTCATTACAAATTCAAATTAATAGATATAATGCGATGAACAAATCTTTTAGGACAATTCCTGAAGAATAAATCAATTACTTTCATATTGTTTTTATCTGAATTTGGTATGTAATAGTTGACAACTTGTCTGCTTCAGGTTCAGAAAATGAATAAATAATAAATGAATATTCTTGAGGAAATGATAAATCAATGATAAGGATGATAAATCATGTTCCTATGTTGCTTATTTACTTTAACGAGAATGTTAATAACAAAATGTCTTATGCTATTGAGGACTATCTGAAATTTACTGTACGTAAATCTCTCACATCTTTCACGGATTAGATCAGGCCAATACTAACTTTTCCTATAGCCATATATTGAAAAAAACCTAATCCATCCTGTACCTCCTGCAAGTGCCTGCTCAACATTAATCACATCCTCCAGGAATGTCTCCAATACAACTCCGTCAGACCTCAATTTTTTAATACAGAAAATTTTGTCTCTGAGTAGCTGAGCAAAACGTTGTTTAATTGAGGAGTGTTCCTGCCGATTTGGAAAGTAGGGGTACCTATGCTCCCAAGAGCATATTAGCTCAGACACATTTCACTAAGCGGCAGTTTGTACTTTCTGATGTTTATTTACATGCAGGGATATTCATTTTACTCACGTTAGAAACACCAAAAGTTGAATTATCACGGGTAAATCCGATTCTCTACCGTCCATGTGATTGCAGTAAGATAGCAATATTTCGGCCAAAAGAATTACAGTTTCTTTCGAAAGCTTCTTTGAAATTCCCGATTGTTGTATTCTTCTAAAAAGTTGCTGTGATCCAGAAACACTTCTTTTCGGGTTCAGTGTCCTGAACTGTTGAACATTTATTTATTTATTTATTTTTTTTCGTCGAAAATAGTTAAAACTGCGTATGACGCGGGGAAAAGTGAATTGTGTACATTTTCAAAATTCTGTGATCCCTACACTTATTCATATACTACTTAAATTTTGAATTTTGAAAGGAGAAAAAAAAACTCCATGCAATAAAAACTATGTTCAAGAATAAATAAGCAATAAATTTTGAATTTGAAATTTTTAAAGGGAGAAAAAAAAAAACTCCCATGTAATAAAAACTATTTTCAAAGATAAATAACATAAATTTTTAATTTAAAGGAGAAAACAAAAAAAACTCCCATGTAATAAAATTATTGTCAAAGATAAACAAAATTTTGGCCTTATTACTTTCCCTTTCCAACGATAATTTGAATAATTGTATTTCCACTGAATTTAGAAGACGACAGAAAATGAAGTTACATTTATGTCCAGAAGGAAACAAGGCCATCTCAGCATTTGCTCAATGGATCAGGGAACTCAACGAAAACCTGATCGAGATGGGTCATTGACCCCAAGCTGTAGTACAAGTTGTTAAGGTTGTTTATATCATTTATACAGTCCAAATGGTAAAGCTTTATGTATCATTGTTAAAATTAATGTTACTTTTCTTTTTTGCTCAGTATAGTCTCTAATTGTATAGAAACATTGCAGCAGATAGATTTCATCTGGATTTAAACTTTCATTGAATTTAACGTTTAATGTCATCTGGCAAAGTGTTGTAAAATAATGTCATGTATTGTATGTGAATCTTGTAATGAGCTGTTGATACTCCCCCGATGAATATGATTTACGTCGAGTGTTATAGTAATGACTTCGCATTTTCTGAAAAATATTCTGCCCTTGAGCAAGTCATTTTTACAAAACCACTGATTCGTAAAAAAAAAGACACGGAAGGGTAGAATTCCTAGATTAATGAAGAGAGGTTACATGAATCACGTGGGGGGTTTTTATTATTCGTACAATTGTTTTGTAATCTAAAAGTCTGGAGCTATAAGATGTATTTCGAATATTATGCCATATCTCAGGGAAATGAATATTCAGAAGTATACAAACGAGCAGTATGAACTGAATTTGCAGAATTCTTAACGCAGCATAAAGAACTTAATTGTGTGTTAAACATTTAAATGGACGTTCCATTTAAGGTTTGACTGAATTGAGAGATTAAAATTTTGTTGCCTAACATCAGTCAATGGACACTGTTCATTTTCAAGGGAGAAGAATTGTTTATTTGAAATGGAAACCTTTAAAAACTGTTTTTTCGTTACTATTAATTTGTTATTTCGAAACCAATTTAAACATCTGATATTGTACTATTTAGTTTCTTTATTGCAAAGGATGTTCGTATCATCTGCAAAGAGAACTGTTCTTCCGTTTTGAATCGTCGAGGGAAATCTTTTTCAAAGAGGAACAGAATAGGCCTAAAATCGATCCTGAGGAACCCACATGCAACGGGCAAAGAGTCGGAAAGGTGCGACGTAAGTTCCATCATTCCAGTAGGTATTTAAAACTCTGAGATGTTGTTTAAGGTACGAACATAACCAATCTAGAGAAAACCAATCCATAAAGGTAATTGGAAAGTAAATGTCATGATCAATGAGCCAAAACTTTGAAGATCTAAAATAATCCAATAGGGGCTTGTTTGATCCAATGATATTGAATCTTAAGAAAAAAAATATAGTTTTTTCCGTTGATTTTGATTTTCAAACCATGTT
The DNA here is from genome assembly GCA_964035755.1 of Teleogryllus oceanicus. Classification (NCBI taxonomy): domain Eukaryota; kingdom Metazoa; phylum Arthropoda; class Insecta; order Orthoptera; family Gryllidae; genus Teleogryllus; species Teleogryllus oceanicus. Next base: position 167,469,052 of record CAXIVR010000001.1, on the reverse strand, counting down.
GGCAACTGAAGCGGTCGTTTAGTGAGAAAGGTTTCCCTTTTGGTTTCATTCCAAAAGTTTTCTAATACTTTTGAAAAAATGATAAAAAGAAATCATAATTTTGAATTTCATTTTTTGCCTTTGAAAGTTACTAATTTAGCTGTTTTGAAAATATCTGAAACGTTCCAGTGCATAAAGATGCATTAAATATGTGAGTTAACGGATGTATAATGGCATACGCACAAGTCTTTAACAAAGAATCCGGGAATTCATCTAAACCGGACAAATATTGGCTCCAACTTCGTGTAAAGTACTCAATTTCCAACTATTTGAGTGAATGAGTCACGGCTTCAAACCACCCTTTGAGGACGTCTGGAATTTTCGAGCCGCGGCCTCGAAACTTTGCCAAAGCCGCGTCTTATCAAGCGACACTGAAGTTTCCAGCCGTGACAAAAAAACGCGATTCAGACCTCTTCTTAGAAATCCACCCATAGTCAATTGAACATAGAATTCACGAATAATACGCTCCGGTGAAAACCATACAGTAGCTATAAACGCAAAAAAATGTGGAATGACAGGAATTATTTACTACAAATTCGCTTACTGTGATTTGGAACCAAATGACGATGTATCTCACGAACATGCATTTCGACGACAGAGGTTGCACAAATATTCGACCTCTGAGCAAGTGGTTTACATTTATTAATTTACAGTAAATAAGTGAATAGTCCACCAAAAGTTCCCACACATTATAAAAGTGACTATTGTCACTTTTCATTTGATATTAAGGATATTTTGTGTCTTAGGAAGCCTGCCCTTTAAAATCTCAGTACATGAAAGCGAGTTTCTTACGAGCAAGGAGGTGGTAGGTCGAAAGAAGTGGCGTCGCACGAGCGAGGCCCCGCTCTAGTGTCCAAGGGGCGTCGGCGGGCAGGGAGAAGAGCTGACGCAGGGCGCGACGCAGGGCAGAGAGCACAGGGATGAACGATGCGCCGGAAGCCGCGCCGATTGCAACCCGAACTGGCGATAGCAATCAGCGCGCTTCCGGCTCAGGCATCGGGCCCTCGGACCGGAGGCCGGCAGCAGGGAAGTGGGAAACCTAGAAATACAGCGCCCTGCTGAGCAGCGCCGCGGGCCCCCGGCTTTTCTTTCTAAGCACACACGTCCTACACTAACAAATACACTTTGCTTGGCGACCTTCAAACGGGAGAGGCAGCCAAGATCCGCGTGCGGCCAGCGACACCCCCCCTGCCCCCATTGTCGCGCGTGCAGCGACAAACTCGTGCCTGTGCAGCCGCGTTTGCGACCTCCCTCCTGCAGAAGATCCGAGCACTGCAAGAGGTTCAAAACTCTTCAACATGCCCACCAGATATAGTAACTGCACCAGTCTCTCTCATTACCAAGTGGATGAATTTAAAACACACGTATCTGATTGTGTAAAAAATGATAAACCACTCCAAACACTATTTACTCATATACACACTATTTAACTTATAAATAAGTCTTTTATAATATTTATTGCATTGGGTTGGCACTAAGCGCCGGAAACTCAGGATTTTCCAGAAATGTTCATAATTATCCGAATACAGACAATGTGAAAGAACAAGCAAGAAGTGAGAAAAATTGACCGCATATCAATAAATATGGTTATAATAGGAGTCGTTTATTTATTACTGCACGATTTCTTAATTTTAATCCAAAACGCTGGAACAGTTCCTGAAGGCAAATTGACAGCACAGTGGGCCTTGTTGTTACCAACAACCTCTTTTGCGCTAATGAGGTTGAAATGCAAACAAATTAATAATAAACGAAAAGAGAACGGTTTTAATGCAATTTTCCATTTCAAATAAACAATTCTGTGCTCCATTGAAAATGAACGGTGTACCATTGACTGATGTTAAGGCAACAAAATTTTTAGGTATCTCAATTCAGTCAAACCATAAATGGAACGTCCATTTAAATGAATTGAACACAAAATTAAGTTCATTATGCTACGCGTTCAGAATTCTTCCAAATTCAGTCAGCCTTCATACTGTTCGTTGTGTATATTTCGCGAATGTTCATTCCCGCCTGAGATATGGCATAATATTCTGGGGAAATACATCTTATAGCTCCCAGACTTTTAGATTACAAAAACCAATTGTACGAATAATAACCAAATCCCACCTACGTGATTCATGTAAGTATTTTTTTGTTGTAGTATTTTTACTTTACTCATCTCAATATTCTACTAGATTCACAGCAGTGAAGATTTTAATTCTTCTAGTTCTTTGACAAAATTGGTTTATTTGTTAAGACTTTACAACATTGTCAACTATTCACCAATGCCTAATTGACCTAATCAGTGCTCAACCCAGAACTCCAATTAGTTAAAACTACAGTGATTTAAAAAAACAAATATTTCAACAACACTGTCATTACATGTATTTAAGAAATAAGAAAGACTATTTGGAAAAGGGGATGGCAGATTGTTTGAAATGTAATATTTTAAAGCAATATGGATATAAATATTTCTTGTCAACAATGTCATGAGATCAACAAACATATGTAATGAGGACCTACAAAAATTAGTCAACATTTGAGGACAGGAGTCAAATAGTAATGGAGCAAATGTTTTCAATATCGAAGTGAGTCTGCCAGTTCTGTGTATTTCCATTTAATTTGTGTTAGCGAGTGATAGGCGCGCATGCACAGTGATCAATTTTGCTTCGCTAGGTGGACAAAATCATTTCTCGAAATCCGGAGGGCGCAGAAATGCGAAATTTGGCTCAGATACTTAGAGGATTAATCTAAATAAACTGGCACATGAATAACGTCTATTCTGACGGTTGCATTGGAACAATATTTAGCGAAAAAATTCAGTGTAGATGTTTGTCGCAATTATAAACGGCAGTTATTCTTTGGCCAAACAGAATGAGGCAACACTAAATAATTGTTTTTAAGTTTCACCATTCTCGTAATTGGCACTCCCACGAGCAGGCGCGTGCAGCGCTGAGAGCTGCGCCTTCGAAATATATTTTGTTTTAAGAGACGTGGAATAATACGAAAAATAGTCTGATTATCTAAGACACTTCATTGAGTATGTTTTTCTTAAACGTGAAATAATCCTAAAATATTTATTTTGAAATATGTTTTGTAATTAAAACATAAGCTACAAAACAAACATTGGAATAAGGTAGGAGTGTCGTTGTGATCTCGGACCGAAGGGTCGCGGGTTCGAGTCCCGCCTCGGGCATGGTTGTACCTGTGTTCGTCCTTTCACCCCTTATCACCACCATTTCGTTTCACCCTCATAGTTATCATAACGTTAATGTCAATAGTGGTTGCTAATGACCGAGCTGTTAATGCAACCTAAAACAACCAAAAAAAAAAGATTGGAATAAAAAATGGAGTAGAATTCTGAAACCATATCTAATCTACTTACAACTTCGTGCCGCTTTGCGCCTTATGAATGGTTAATGCTAATAGTTAATACTTACATTAATATTTGAGAAGATTTTTTCTAAATGTATTCGTAAATTTCACGGTGCAGAAGCATTAATATGACTTACTAACCATGCCGCCTTGGACCCTCAGGACGTTGTTATTCAGATTCACTTTCTGTAAGATCTGATCTTCGTCAGCATTTTTAACTTCCTCTAAATCATTCATATATTTTGTCGAGGCACCACAAATATAACATTTGCTGGGATGAGCTATTCATTAAACTGGAGCAAACTTTACCATCTACCATTGTTTTGATTAGAACGCGTTTTACTACAATTTTGCATTCATCAATTGTTACAAATGTGGGTTTGAGTTGTGTTATCTCCTTCTCTATCCGCTGAAACTCCTCCCTGATTGTTGCGGACGTTTCTTTTATGAATTGGAAACGGAGCAGTCTGCAGTACCGAGTAGAAGATTTTCTAAGATTGTCCCAGAGAACTTCGTCAGATTGTGCTGTTCTTGCGGACACTTGCAGAGGAGCAACGCTTGAAACGAACATATCCGCATCTGACTCAACAGTTTCTGCCTCCAAGAAATGTTGCTTGTAGGTGTTGTAATCCCCACTTCCATCACAACCCCATTTCCAAATCATCTGCAGATTTTTCTCAGTTTGTCCATCAAAACTTTTCAAAATATTAGTAATTATTTCCTGGATTTTGCACAAACGCATTAAAGTGAGATGAAGAATGTTCTGAAGGCTAATTTGAGCCAAAGAATCAGAATAACTGCCGAATTATTCGGATAACATTGATTTTTTGCTTCGATGATTTTGTAGTAAGGAGAATAGAGTGTACATTTTTTTCTGAGCGCTTCTTCTCAGTGTTACGTATGCGTTGCGAGTCATTTTAATGTCTAATATTAAACCTAGTGTTTCTTCTGGAGAATAGCATTCTGGCTGTGCTACATTGGATTCTGCTGCTCACTTCATTTTACCTCGGGTTCTAGGAGTACTAGTTGACGCCTGTTCTATGACATCGCAACCTTTGACAATTAATCTGAAACTGCGCTGAGCGGCAAATGACAATCAGAGGAGCTAAACCTAGTGTTTCTGTTCTGGAGAGTAGCATTGGCTTCCTTCCTCTTTCGTGCTTTCTGAAACAGCTTCTAGGCCTTCCTCGTCGCATTGTGGGGTTTTGGGCGTTTTGGGAAAAACTGAACTCTTCACTGAGCCATACAGAAAATTTAAGACAGCTTTGTTTCTACTGGGGACACTCGGTTTCCAACGCTTATGCGAGATTGTAACAAAATGTCCTGATTTTCTTGTGAATTTCCTCCTCAGTTGACTTCGACACAATTTGGCAAGTCCCACTCGTGATATTATGTAATTAAATAAATAATTTTTATTTTCAAGTGATAGCGCCGCGCGAGAGTGCAGTTCCTACAAAAGAAGAGCATATCTCACAAAGTTGCGGATGGCTGCACGAAATATTGTACCAGCGCAGAGAAGAAACATGGTAACGAGTCAGTACAATTTTGAACGCGAAAATAAATGAGCTTTTTTTTGTAGAGCTACAAGAAATTTGAATCATGTATCTACGTGATTCTATTTGAATCACATAGATACGTGAAATACACGAAATTTGAATCACGTATCTACACGAAATTTGAATCACGTATCACGTATCTACGTATCTATTTGAATCACGTATCTACATAAAACACAGTGTTAAAATAATTTTTAATCAGTATAATTTCGGGAAATACCTTCAATAATTTCTATTACCAGAGAGAGACATACCTGTGTCTCAATGTTCCATGTCGACGTGGTCGTATTTCAGCACGCAGAGAACAGTAAAGACACTAATCCGTTTGTTTAATTACGACTGGGGATAACACGGGTGGAAGCACACACATGGCCAACTTCTGAACGTTCCCACATCGTGCCCATTGTTGCCGGTGTGTTCTCAAATGTATTATTTTCGTATGCTCTGATTTATGTTCTTCAAAGTAATACCGATTTTAGCATTTTTCAAGAAAGTTGATTTTTGTATTTGTGTCCAGGTAGCGACGCGAAATTGATCAGTGAGCGGCGGTCTGGCGCGCTCGCTGGCTACCCTTACCGGCGACGTCACGCGGCCAGCAGGTCCACCAGCCGGCCGGCCTGCTGGCTGCGGGCGCGCCCAGCAGTTCACAATTAATTACTCGGAAGATAGAAGAGCAATTTATTTTATTTTTGCGTAATTAATTAGCAATTAAATTGCTCTACAAGATGGCATATTTGATTTTGTGGTAACTAATTGTGGTAGATCCAGCGTAATCTTCCGCTAACTCACCATTAATTACGCAAAAATTTGAAGAGCAAAAAATTAAATTTTGCGTAATTAAATAGCAATTAAATAGTTCTAAATGGTGGCGTATGTGGTTTTTTGGTAACCGATTTTGGTAGTACCAGCGTAAGAGTGGTCTTCAAAAGCCTTTCGTTCGGATTTGTTCCGCGATATCATGTTGCATGTGATGGAGCATTTTTTTTTCATAGTTTGAAATTCATTTTAATATTCATTTAGTCTGTGGTTGTTATTGGTGTTATTAATTTTACTTTCAAATAATTTCTAGTAGTTTGTGAAATTATAATTACTACTGTTTATTATTTATTGGAATTTGATGATTATACATAGGTGCCCCACATACTATGGGCTACCCCATAAGATCTAAACAGTTCACAATATCGAAAGGCAGTTTTCGCTCAACAATGCGGAATCATGGGGCAAGTAATATGCTGGAGAGATATTGTTTGAAATATTTTTATTTTCGAGAAATTAAATCATTGAGTTTTAAAATGAAACTATATGTTGTTTGATTTGATTCATTTTTTCGTGTTTCCGGGCGCGTCAACTGCTTTGGTCATTAGTCCCGTTAGTGTAGTGCATGTTTTTTCTCGGGAGATGGCGGTGATCTTCCCCCGCTGGATGGCGAGATCCGGCGCTGACCTACCCAGTGGGATTTCCCCCTAACCAGGACTCTCCCACCGGCGGGGCACCACCCCAGCCGGGACAAGCTCTAAGCTCCCGACCGATCTCCCGGAATATGGGGTAGTGTAGTGCATGTTAGTGGTGTGTGTATGGGAGAGGATGGAGGGAAGAGGAAGGACAGATCGCGCGGGTCCGTGGCTCGTTTGGTACGGTATGCCCGGCATTCGCCGGGAATTGATCGGAGAAGCCACGAAAACTCCCGATCGGGAGCAGCCGGCGTTGGAATTTCCCCAGCAGCGATGAATGACCTGCTGAAAAGTAGTGTCGAAAATCCTGCTGCGGTGAGGACTCGAACCTAGGACCTCCCGGTCAGAGGCGCTGCAGTGACATCAGTCACTGAGCTACTACTCCCGGTGAACTATATGTTGTTTTTTTTCTCGTCAGCAATAGACATATCATAAAAAGAGAAATACTCATAAACTTGTGTATCGTATGTTCATATTTTGATAATAATGCAAGTATAAAATTAGACTTTCTGACATGTGACTTTAAATTAAACGGACAATATTTTCTGTAGCAGCCCTTGTAACTGTCGCCTTTGGAGAAGTTGGCCTTCGCGGCGCCGAGACTCGTACGGGAAGAAGGAGACTGCAGGGTGGCAATGGGGTTAAAGGTATAACTACAGACACCCATGGTGTCACGACGGATTCTAGAAATACTTCATTATTGATGATGAGGATGAAAGATCTTTTCCATTGATTCATCAGAACTGAACTTCTCTTCTGGTTGAAATTCAACGCATCGATGAACAGCACCACAAATCACTGCAGTCAGTTCGTCGGCCCTCGCACTCGCCAGTGGCGGTAGCTCCTTAAGGGCTTTAGGGCAGCGCCCTCTACAGAAAACCAACCTCAGGAAATGTAGCAGAGTGTATTAAACTTACAATAAATGGACTCGTTTAATTTGTGCATAGCACCAGCGCAATTTTTGAGAACGAATTCAGTTTTAAGCTCCCGATTAAGCGAAAGATAAATGGTTTTGGAATGGGTCGTATCGTGGACTATCACGAGTCCGTTCGTAGCTGGTGCATGGCAGGCAATGGAAACTTGGGGTAATGGGAATTGGGTGGAGGCAGCATGCTATTAGGGTTTTGTTCGGCGGAGTCCGCGGCTATTAACTAAGTCAAGAGTACCGACCCTTTCATCTGATTTCATAAATTGTTTTGTTTGCAGAAAATATTTTTTTAATCTCATATTTTCGCCTGAGCATGTTTGTATCTACCGTTATCAACGCAAAAGTTTTTTAGTTTCAATAAGTATTTTTAGTTTGTTTAAAAACAAAATAATACGTACATAAATCATTTACAAAGGTCTGTGTCCATCAACAGAAAATTCAATTGTTATCTATGTCATATTTTATTTTTGTAAATTTATAATGAGTAGTTGAGTATCAGCCAGTAATAAATAATATTACCTTTCTATAATTTGATGAATTATGTGGCGATTGGCCAAAAAAAACTTTTAATTTTTGATTGTTCATATTTTGCAAGAAATGTAGCCCAAATATTACATTGAATATTACTAGGCAATAATAGAAACAGGGAACAATATTTTAAACGAATAGGAAAGGAGGGAGAAAAGGTATTATTTACGTGTTATTTAGCATGGTACATCATATTTGCTATACAGCGAATTTCGCATTTTAACCTCCTGTATCAGGGGACTCTACAAGTGTTCAAAATATTTCCTCTTGCGCCAACGTAAGATAGGCATCTGCGCCGATCGGCGTCTGTGGCGCGTACAACTTTGGCGAGTTGAAGGTTCTGCCGCCACGCTTTTAATGCGCCGAAGAAGTTCATCACGATCCTAGACTTCGGTAGCATAAACGCAGTCTTTCATTAGCCAGTTCCGAAAGTTTTGGGAGTGTCTGAGTTATAAAATTCAGATACCTAAGGCCTCATAAACTCTTGGGTAAAAACGAGGACCGAGGATAAATTCATCCACAATGCCAACTGACACATTTATAGAAAATCGCTCTTGATGAGCTACACTACGCGGAACATGTGGATTTTCCTTGGCCCTCGTGCAAATTGGGCAATTCATTGTGCCAGTTATAAAAAAAGTGCATAAAAGCAAAGAACGAAATTCCTGCATTTCTTTGCATTTGAGCAGGAAATGTCTCGAGAATTGAAAACGACGTTATAAGTGTCTACTGCGCAAATGCTGTACCAGCTGGAAATGGAAAAGTCGTAATCTCTCCGCATGAATTGTTCGCCATACTGTGATTCCTTGCTCTCGCGCCCTATTTGCCTTATACTCGCTTCAGGGACTTCTCGGATAGTATTAGCAATTGAGTTGTCCAGAGAAGTGGCCAGCCTTAACGCGAGGTGAAGCCGCTTGCTCACTATCCGTAGTCCATGTTACACGAGCACACGCGCATAGTCCATAGATTAACGTTAATTATTTACAAAACTAAACGACGAAGAAGATCTAATTTTGGCAAATTCAGTTTGTACATTACATATGGGATAATATTCCGTCGTATTAGCAACGAGGATAATCACCTGTATTATAGCGAAAATCTTCCACCTTTCATTCCCGTTTCTTGTATTTGAAAGGTTTGAAAATCTTGGCTTTTTCTTACAGCCATTAGGCACTCAAGATTGACTCTTGTTAAGTTTGAAACAGACCTTTTTAGTATTTCCTTAAACTACCAATTTCTTTATATCGTTCTTTTAAAAGACGGATGCTTTGGAACTTCAGTTTCATGTAATTGCATCTTCATTGCCAACCTTCAGTCTTTCTGCGCCACGAAGCGAAGGCCACCTTTTCCAACGACGATAGTTGCAAGAGTTAGTACAGGAAATGTCGTCGATTTAATTTAAAATCACATGCCAGATAATATTTTTTAGTCAAATCTCTACAGCATATTACTTGCCCCATGATTCCGCATTGTTTAGCGAAAACTGTATTTCGATATTGTGAACCATTTAGAAGATACAAGAATGGCCCACAGTTGGTGGGATACTACACAATTGGTGGGATATAGTAGCTTAACTGAGTATTGATTGCTTACTAACTTGTATTCAACTTAATTTTATTCCAATCCAGATTTCTGTTTGGGTCATCTATTCAGGTTCTACATCGGCTGAGTGTATTAGGAATGATTTGTAGACGCAACAAATTAACAAAAAATGATTGTTAGAGGTTGTCTGTGTATTAAGTGGGTTTTGTTTGCTACGGTTTTGGAGAAGTTAACCCGGCCTTGTTTCGTAACGAATTGAAGAGCGGGCTGACTCAGTCACCCCGCGGCAAAAGAACAAGAAAACATTAAATAATACAAGATTTTTTCTTTAATAACTATCTGTTTATTACGTAAAAAAGTTTACGTAAAAAGTTTAGAACCAACAAATGATTTACTAAAAATCTATGAATTTATTTTTTCAACAAATTTTACAATATACTTCATGGGCGTAACGAACATATGCAGTATGTACAAATTTTGTTCTACAGTAACATTTAGAAAATAAAATACAGTTAATTTAGTTAGAATAAATATTGGTTTCATTCTAAATGGTTTTGCATTGTTTTGAGATGTATACGAGTAGACACACCAAACGAAAAGTTGACAGACAAAACAGAAAAATATATTAAAAAATTTCCTTTTTAAAAAAACAAAAAAAAAATTAAAAATTAAAATTTAAAACCTTAGCATTGATAACTACGTTGCATCTTCCCTACATTGCATTAACAAGGCTCTAGAAAACTTTCGGACTCATTTTTTGTCACTCTTACAAAACAGTTTCCTTTACGTCTTTTTTCGATGTAATATTGTTTTCTCCTTTTCTGACTTACAATAAGGCCCGTATATGTTCGATTGGATTTATATTTGCAGACTGTGGAAGAGTATGCAACTGTTTGAGTACTTCCAAATTAGCCATTCCTCGTAAAGTGTTGCCGTAAGTTTGCTGTCGTTATATTTCTGAAAGTTATAAAAAGGTGCCATTTTTAATTTATGTACGCTGTTTTCAAAATATGATTATAAACTATTTTGTACATTACCCATACCGTTCGATGACTTACAGCCCCAACGCATGATTGATTCGCCTCCTGGTTTTACTGTAGGCAGAGTATTGGCTACGTTATTATCTGTGTTGGCCTTTATCCATATCCTAAGGACATCATAAAATACCGAAACTACTAATTTTCGTTTCGTCAGATCAAAGAACAGAATTCCAGAAATCCTGAGCTTTATTATAATACTCTTTTGCAAACTTGAGACTCAGAGCATGGCTATTCTTACTCACAAATGGTCTCTTCCTGAGAATTTTTCCACGATATCCGTGGCTGAAGAGTATTCGGCGGAGGGTGGAATGACTCACAGCTTTATTTGTGGCACGTTTCACCAAAATGCGCAAATTTGGTACACTTAATTTAGGGTTTGCCTTGATTTCCCTTACATCAAAGCGGTCTTCCGTCGCGTCCAACATTTCCTTTTTGCTTCTCCGAAGAGAATTTTTTGTGGAACCGTTATATTTAAATTTGTTAAAAGCTAGTTGCACCGCTAAATGTGTTTCATTTACCATTTGTCATATATTTCTTAATGAATTACATTTGATGGCTATAGTAACGATTACTTTCTCCAAACAAGTACTGAGTTCTTTCCACTTACCTATATTCTAGGAGACGAAACCAATGTGAAGTACTCAAGGTCACTTGGTTTCAAAGGTTTGCACAGACAGTTACTAAATTCTTGTGAACATTCTCCATTTATACTAAGGTTTGTACTACGATAATAACATGTACGAACAGAAATGGTGCATCAATTTAGTGACCTTTTTATTTCTAGTTTCTAGGTCTGATACAACAAAAAATAGCAGTTTCGGGCATGCAATACTTTTCTTGTAATCTAGGAGGCGTACCTAAAATTATTTGAAAAGTATATCAATACCGAAGAAAGAAAATCAGTATTTATTGAAAAATATATCAGGTGTAAGAACAGAAATGATACATACTGTACCAGGTCCACACATTGAACCGAATGATATACTTTATCAGTTTTTTCGTCACGTGCAGTTAGAAACCCTGTCAATCTGGTCAAATATTATACCAACAATAGTTTCCCAGTTGTATCTGCGATCGTCCGACAAATCCAAAGTATGGTAGAGAAAATAGTTACATCAGTTAGTTCAGTAATAGTTACATCATACTAATGGCAACTATTCTACAAGTAAATATGATATTAAACTGGAACGCCAACGGTCTAAAAAGACAGGAAAATAGTTTCTGATATTTCCTGAAACATCACGGTATTAATATTGCCTGTATCACGAAAACCCATTTAATTCCGTGTGAAAGATTGAATATTCCGGGTTTCATCACGTATCGTAATGACAGAGAAACGTCACATACAGCGTCAGGCGATGTAGCTATATTTATATCGAAGAACGTTGAACACGCGCAGTTCCGGCACCTACGTCAAGAAACTTGGAATCTGTCGGAGTGCGAATTGAAAGTAATGGCAAACTTTTAACTATTATATCATATATAAACCCCCTAACAGAACCTTTGCGGAAAACTCATACAGACGTATATTCAGTGATAACAATCCTATACTATTACTAGGTGACTTCAATTGTAAGAATATAGCGTTGGGTTGTATCTCAGCATCGTGGCAATGACAGAAGCTATCAGATTTTGTAACTGCATATAACATCAACATACTAGCTTCAAATGCACCAACAAGATATTCGTCCAATCCACACATCGTTCCAGATGTCTTAGATAATGTACTCACCAAAAGTGTTATTTTTCCCATTCATCAAAAAGTTTTACCGAACTCGACTCTGACCACTGCCCGATAATAATATCCTTTTCGGCACAAATCAATAGAATCTAACTCGATCAGGTAGTAAGAGGAATTGTAAATTGTAATGAGTATACTAATCTAATGCTATCATTTTATTCATATCCAAAACGTATCAGTAATACGCGCGACATCGACGATGAAGTCGATAAATTCTCCAAAGCAACTATTAATACCATCAAACAGTCGACACTACCGCGTAGTACGCCAAATGCTAAACTGATTCCGGCAAATTACAAATTAAATTCGTCTGGTCAACGGTCAAGCGCCTAACCAAAGAAAAATCAAATATCCCCCGTAACTCGTAACAGTAAGGGATAAGACTCAAAAACTGTTCTAAAAAATTAGAACTTTAGGAAAGGTCAAATCATTTTTTTTTATTTTTCCCGTATTTTTTTCTTGAAGTTAATATGATTTATAAAAAACATTTTCTCAAAAACCGCTCAAATTTTTTCATTAAATATTTTCAACGGATAGAACAAGGGCCCTTAAATATGGTGCAACTCTTATTTTACTTTCTCGCTGCCGCTTACGTAGTAGAGAGACCGTTATGTAATGCTGCTCGAAAAAACTAAATTTTTGGCAGAAAAACTTATTGGCCCTGGTAACTAAAAAGTGCATAAATCCAGTTGCTAAATTTAGAAAACAATTTCTAACACGTGATATAGGCAGAATCCATGTTTTCTGGCTAATAAGCCAGTCAGGCTAATAAGCCAGAAAATTTTCGGGATCAATAGATACCGTAAAATCTCTTGACGGCAAAACATCTGCCCATCTGTGAAAAATGCTATTGGTTAAACCGTTCAGCCGATTTTCTCAAAAAATTAATATTCCCCTATCGATCTGACTGATGTCATCCCCTTGAATTTCAAACCGAAATTCCCCACAGGTTTCCTACTTATCCTTCACTTGTGCCCGAATAGATTTCTCATAAACCGCCAAAAACTATATTTTCTTAGTGTATGATATACTTCTACAAATGATTATAAAGCTTTAAAAACACGATAATTTGTAACTACATCCCAAAGTCAAAATATTACTTCGTATTGCAAAGATACATACAAATGTACAATAAACACTAAAATAAATGCTATATTGTTGCATTCATTTTCAATGTTAATTTAATGTCAATGAGATATAAGGCGGCAAATTAGTAAAAACTGATTTAATTTTTTAACTACAGCTCTGCAGTCGAAAAGATCTGAAGAAAATTCACAACGATTTTTGTTTTGAAAGGAAATTTTAAGATATTTTCGAGCTTGTTCTAGGGTTCTAAGACAGGAAACGTTTTTTGTTATTTGTTTTAAAAATATGTTTTGCATTTCAATTTGGCGCTGAATAGTATCAAAAGATGTTTTTCTAATGATATAAATTATTTTCATATTTTTCGTGTTTTTTTCAATCTGATAAAAATGTTAAGTTGACGAAGAAAATTAATTAAACACAATTAGAGGGGTGTGGGTGGAGGGTCAGGGACTAAGAAACCTTCCAAAAATCTTATTTTTATGTTAGAGTTATACTCGTATATTATTTGGTTTAGAAGGACTTTGTTCCATCTTACTCGGGGTACCTTTAGAGTGGGAAAAATTAGCAAGGCCAATATTCAAATGAATTCTGAAAAAATATGCCCGACTGGACATCCCCGATCTATGCACATTAAGAAAAAATCTCTTTCGAACTTTTATAGTGTAATGATCCCGCTATGCGCCGAAAAAAAACCATTATAAACATTTTAACTAGTAATTAAAACAAGCAGATACGTGAAGGTGGAAGGGATAAGACGGAAATTCGGAAATATTATTCGTATTTCGGTGAAGACGCAGGAACGAAAGTGTGGAACATTTAGAACAAAATTTAATAAACAAGGTTGGACAGTGTTGGAGTGCAAAAATTGCAGGATATAATTATTTTTTAGCAAAATTCCAAATTAGTAATGGTGTGTCGTGGGAGGAGAACGCCGTCACATGTTTACAACATGACGAGCGGCGAGAGACAGTATTTTGGAAAATAAAAGGAATCGGCGTATAAATTAAGAAGATTCAAAAGATATAAACATTTCGAAATGGCAAATTTATGAAAATATTGAGGAGTTATGTGTCATCAATAGAAAGAAACAAAACTTTAAAAAAACAGACGCTTCGAAAAGTCGATGAAGCAGACAGACGATGATTAGACGTCTCGAGGTTCGGATGGAGACGCGATGTAAACACGGTAGAATTTTCTTTTAGACAAACGGAGACGCGTAGTAGGCGTAACAATTTTTAATTCTACACTCTTGTCGGAGGACAATGGTGCCAAGCTCTTTGTAAAAGTGCAACGGATGGAATTGGCCATGACGTCACGAAGAAAAATTGGTGCAAGCTGATGGTGCCGTGATACCGGACAGCAGCAAGTGACGCCGAAAGGGAAGTTTTGACATTCTTAATGTCGTAGCAATGTTACTATAATTACTATATTTTAAGGCAAAATTATAAGATTTGTTGTTTTAAAGTAATATTCCAAATAACTTCAATGAATGGTATCAGTTTGCAACAATTAATAGTTACTGGCAAACAAGAGCGCCTGTTTCAAAACAGTCGACGGTCCTGCCTTGCACTGTTACTTTTTAAAGTTCTTTTTCCATTCTACGCTCAAAATTATCTTACTTTGCATCTACAGACCTCCAACAAAGCAAGCTTTAGATTATTTCAATTTCGTAGAAAATCTAGAGATAACTCTGAACAAAATTAGTAATCTATCTTTTAAATCCATTGTGTATGTAGATTTCAATATTGATTTTCTGAGCGAATCCTACTGAAAAGAGCAGTTCTCAATTTAATTCATTCTTTTAATTTAGATATTACAGTGAACGTACCTACACGGAATACTTTTAAATCACAAACAGCAATAGATCAAATTATAATTAACAAAACCACAACTAGATATGAAATAATAACGAATAATCTAGGTTACAGTGACCATGGAATACTGACACAATAAATAAAACACGCATGTGCAGAGCATTTACTACAGTTAACATAAAGTTATTTACGGACTACTTGCTGAAAGAATCATGGGAGGCAGTTTATAACGCTATTGACATCGAATGAAAAATATGATTTATTTTTCTCAAAGCTTCATTTCTCTTTAACGCATGCTTTCCTATTAAAAGAGAAAATTAAACATTTCACGAAAAGTAATACTTGGATCACAAAGAATTAGAACATCGTAAAAATAAACGTACTCTCTATTTTATTTCTAAACGTCATGACGTATCTCAAGATTTCCTTATCTACTTCAAAAAATACAAAACATTGTTACGAAAAGTCATAAGGCAGGCTAAAATAATGAAAAACGATCAGGATATTTTGAACTCAAGTAATAAAACTAGCAATGTGGAATATAATAAATAATACTACCAATCAACTAGAAACCGTAGAGAATGTTGTTTTAAAATATAACGATATAAATGTGAACGATCCGGCAACAGTGGCTAATCTCTAACCAATACTTTTCGAGAATTGCTGCCGATCTCACTAAGGGTCTTCAGGCACAAAATTCAAAATTCAAAAATTCTACTGATTACACATAACTCCCCAATGTTTCATAAATTTGCAGCATTTCCGAAGGGAGTAATTAATTGCAGTAAATTTTGGGAAGTGCACTGAATAATCATTATAAAAAAAGAACTTAAAGATATAATTAGTATAAGTTTTAGCAGTGTTGTTTAATTTTCAGGAGATTATATATTATTTGTGTAAAAATAAATTCAGTTGTTTTAAAAAAGATGTTTTGGAAATAATAAAAATAAATTTAATTAATGGTAACAGGTTCCCAACAAATTATGAGAATTGTTATGTATGGAAATCAGCAAATTAACAATAACAAGATTTTATTACAGCTTCGCTGGCTTGAGAAAAAGTTGCACCAAAATCCAAAAGAGAGTAAACCTATATAACATAGCCGAGTCACCAGATGTTCCGTAGAAGTCCAAGTCCAAAGCCAAGTTCACCACAGTTAATCAGAAGAAATCACCTAGTACACTGCCGGGTCGCAATCACAATACTCAACACTATCAAAGCTCAAATTACACTCGGTACACTGTTCAGCCGCTACCCCGGCGGCTGCCCGTTATATCTTGCGGCGCGTCCAAGACTCGTCTTCTCGTAGAGGCTTCGCGCGCCGGCCGTTCTGTCCTCATTGGCCGGCTCCTTCTTTGCTCGGCTGCCCAGTTCACGCTCGCTGACGTCACGGCGTGCCGACTCCGCGGCGCGCTTTTTGGTGTGGCGGACACCGCCGCAACAAGAATTAGTTTTCCTACAACAATAATAGTATTATTTACGGATCCTGTACAGGCCGATTCTGCGCACCCACGGATAAGAAATTTGTTGATGTGGTCACCTATTATTTATTAAGACATGCTAGTAAAGAGCAGGGAAATGGCATCCAATGTTTAGGGCGAAGTTAATAGATGGATATATTGTTTTGGTGTTTTGGGGAAGAGAATAATAGGACCATGACAATAGTAAGGTATGAAATATAAATTCTGATGCACATTTTGTATGTGAATTTTACTATATCCATTTTCGTTGAGTTAATTTATTTTTGGAATATCTTATACTCATTTAAGTAGAAGTTAGAGTCTCTTTAATAGCCTAAGCAGTTTGATTTCTTAACCGTCTAGACTGAATAAAATTCGTAAAGACATTGAAGTCGCAAACGTGTTGGCCAGTCCTGACGAAACAAGCTGTCGCTAACAGACATATATAAGTGGGGAAAGTAAATGAGGATGTATATTTCTCATCTTGTCTGCAGTGAAAATAACTACTCTTCAATAGACAACTTTTTCGTCGATGGGTTACGGAAGTTCAATTAAAATTTTTCTAATATTTTCTTAACAATTGTTGTTAAAAACGCTAGTTTCCACCTGTATTCATAATTGAACTTGTATATGGGTTAGGGTAGAGAGCCCAGAATTTAAGAAAACGTGCACAAAATACACTTCATCCTATAGTACGTGACACATTTTTTAACTTTTCCTGATGTTAAATAACTAATATTTAATGAAAAATATTTAGAATGTATTACAATAAATTTAAAACTTAGAATAAAGCAAATTCACGAACTTAATAGCCAAAACGTTTATTTCAAGAAAGGGTTTTGTTGTTACTGAGTGATGCTGGCCCGTCTGCGGTGAAGGCAGAAAAAGCAGTTAAGACGTTTTACCATACCTTGTCTTACATATGCACTCCATCGCGTCGCAGAAACACAATATGACCACGTGGATATATTAATATCGACAACAAAGAAGGTAAACATTTGATGAGAGAGCTGTAGAAAGTTATAAATAGAGTTAATGTGGTGGCGGGAAGCCGTAACTTCACCCGCCGCTTCCTGGAGCCTGGTGGCGTCGCGTGGGGGCCAGGCTTGCTTCCATGTATCGCCGCCGGTGGACGCGGTGCCCTTGCAGTGGATGGTGTTACATTTCAAGATGAAAGCCTCATCAGTTTCGTCATGAAGAGACTTCAGATTAGTAATAAGATAGCATAAGTAAAAATTGTAAAAATCTTTATTACAAAAGATAATTTATGATAGGTATAATTCTATGTTCTTTCTATCTATTTTGGTATAATAACCTGAAAAAGGCTATCTCTCATGGCCATGCAGAGATTATTAATGGCACAAAGTTGTAAAAACATCTATGCAAACAGCATTAAAAATTATTGAACTTTGCCAATGTAAACATGTGGTATCCCCCCAATCAGAGAACGAGACGGAGTTACGCTCCGCCGCACCGCTAGTGGAGGGGCGTAGCCCCCTCTCCCTCACCAGGCGGGGAGGTATAGGCTTGGCCGGGAGCAGGGCGCTCCCGTTCCGAGTTACCGCTTAGCATAGCTACCACCGCCGCACTTGCTACACGCCCATGGAGGCGTAACCTGCGGCGCACTACAGGAGACTCAGGCTGCCCGGCGCTTGCTACAGTCACAGGCCGTGACGTATCCGCCGGGCGATCAGCACCTACCTCGGGGCTACTGCCGCCTCGCTATACGCCTTATCGAGGCGTACTCTGCAGCGCGCTACACGAGGACTGCAGGCTGCCCTGGACGCTTGCTACCGTCACCTGCGCTGACGTATCCGCCGGGCGACCTGCACCGACCTCGGGGCTACTCGCGCCTCGCTATACGCCCCATGGAGGCGCTAACCGGTTGCGCGCTACAACGTGACCCACGGCTGCCGCCGACGCGCAGCGTCAGTCGTGGCGTATCAACAGGCGATCAACGCCGACCTCGGTGGCCCGCCGCCTCTCGCACCTTCTAACTCGCGGCGTCACCGCCGCGCGGTACTTCGAGACTAGAGGCACTGCGGCCACTATCACCTAACAACTATTATCGCCCTGCAGGGATAAGGCTCGGCAAGGCAAGAAGGCCGTTAGAAGCATGTACATATTTGTGATGTTGTTCTGTGTATTTATTATTGGGTGAAAGTAAATGGTTATAAAACATTGACTGTTTATATTACCTTGCAATCCTGCAAATACAACAAAACAAATATTATTTAATTTCTATGTTGACTTTATTTCTTCATGTTACATGCATTTTACGTGTTTAAACTTCATTTGTAATGTTCATTGATGTTTAATAAATTATATTCTATTGTAATTTCCTGTTGTGTGCTTAATACAAGCTTAAAAAGGAGCAACATTTATAGAACTGTTTTCATATTGTTGACAATGACAACGCCTTCAATCATTCCAATTTCATATTTTAGCTTGATGTAGTAACACTTTTCTCTCTCGCAGGTGGCAGGTCCGTAGTCTATACTCCATTCCTTCTTATGTCTCGCTTTAGCTCTAATGAGCGCTATATATGCTATGTTCTGTCCCCTGCCACCAGGAGCGCTTTTGCGCACTAAGCATTTTATAATATTTTCTCGTCTCTTTGGCAGTGACTCCGAGAAGTAGTTCTCGCAGCGTAATACCTGCCTTAAAAATCTATAAAAGGGCTTGCCGCCCTCATTGTAACTGCCACTCAATCTAAACCTGTTTTGATGTAATTTTTGAATCTCTGGAGTGTGCCCGATAATTCGATCGTAATGTTTACCAGCCATTCATGGCTTACGCCACTGGTTACCAATCTGTTTAACTGTGAATTTGGTCTTTCTTTGAATAAACTTAATTCTAAATTTTGAGTGTGCCCGGACCTTCGGGTCGTTATTTCGTCCTGTTTTTTATGCTGTGGTTCATTACGATATTGCCCGAGTGGGCTTTGAGCGTGGCTATGCCACGAATATTTTACATGACTCTGGATCAATAATATGGTTTTATGGTTCTAATGTATGTTGCACATAACCTAAAGTTATGTTGTTAAATATTTGAATTATTTTTGTTTTTTAATGGTTGAATCTTTTGCAGCACTGTTATTTAATATATGTTTTTTTGTTGTTTTTTAAGACGCTACGCCAACAATCGCATCCTAGGCGCATGTAGCATTTCTTTGATGGCATGTTTGTTGCCCATGTAATTTGTTTGCGCCTTTGTATGACGAGGTCTGCATTGGGCAATTGTTTGTATGGGTGGTGCACCTGTGTACGAAAGGTTGCCGATCTCAGTAATGATTCTTAGTAGCTAATATGTTTTCAATTGTTACAGATGCATTTGTGCTTCTTTTGTTGAATCATTCCCGACGTCGTTTCGAGTCCGTGCCGGCAGAGGACCGGTACCTCACTAATAGACTTAGAAAATATACTGAGCATCACAATGAAAGTAACATTAATTTTAACAGTTATATTTAATGTATTATTTACCATTTGGACTGTATAAATGTAAACAATCCGTAACAAGTATTGTACTCCAAACTCCGGGTCAATGACCCGGACACGTCCATTGGGTAACACTGCAACGAAGCCTGAAGGCCTCCACGGGGTTACTCCCCGTTCGTTTGTAGTAATTCACATGCTGCAAAGGTACTGTATGGGTAAAAAAATGCAACCATTAAATGCATAGGTTAATGCACAACAAAACTGATGCATAGTCATGTTCTTGGTTGAATGATGTAATGATGTAATGCGTAATGGATCCACTCTCAACGCAGTTAATTATTTGTATTCTTTAAAGAAAGCGGCTTGGAATGAGCTCTTTGTCATGTTTGTATTGTTGTATTACGTGGTTTTCTTCCCATTCGTAAATTGGATTTATTAATTTCAGAAAACAGTTCATAATAGTAGAATTGTTGATTCATTGTTCATATTTTTTGTCATAGTCTGTTTTCGTAATGAGGCATTTTTCAGCCTGACAATTCTATAGATATGTAGTCCTGAGTAATTTAAGCTTTTTCAGCTATCCGTGTAAACAGGCTTTCGCCTGCATATTGGTTTCAATTTTGTACATTTGGATATGATATGTAGTTCTGTATTGTGCAATTTCATTTGTTTGCACTATTATTGTTGTAAAAGAGCTCCACTCTTATTTTTGTTTAATAAATGTACGTTTTGCTCTGAATTCGTGGATAAAGAATACCTTCTTGGCGGGGTAGCTCTTCTAAACAAGTGATCCACGTTTTCCCCGAATCTGTACGAACTATTTAATGTTTATCTTCTTTGACGTTCCTATGACCTAGGGATTTTTGTGTCAGTCACGAACACTTTCCTTAGGCTCACATGTCTTTCGAAAGTAAAGATTTCCTTTCCTTTCCTTGGTTGGTATTTGGGATTCAGGATAGGAAATAAAGTTTTCGCATTTATTTGCGGCTGGCGACCGTATTCTTTATTCATTAAAATTTGTCCAACTTGCCTGTTCCCATTGAAAGATAACAGATGGAGCAGCACCAAACGGGCAGTGCGCACCCGCCGCCCCGGCCCACCCACTCGGCAGAGAACGTTGATAAGCGGCGGCCAAGTGTTCCTTCCTAGGGTATTCAATATCTCTAATTGGTATTTCGGTAAATTTGGCTTTGATTTTGGACATCCCTTTGATATACGGCAAACACGCAACGAACTTGGTTTATCTCCTGGAAATCTCAAACTTTAGATCGATTTATGACTGGATATTGGAACTCTGAAATTTTGAGTGTAATAAAATCTTTGTTTTTTATGAGATAACTTTTGTCCTGCTTCCCAGTCACATCAGTTGATAATACTCTCTCACGATTAATATGGGCCTTCTTGAAAGCTCCTGTTCGCATTGAGGCATATACAAGTATCTTTCACCACTACCATTTGCCCCAGTGACCAGTCTTAACGAGCATATTCTTTCATTGTACTTTTCTGAAATCGCCTGGTCTTGTATTTTTATCCCTTTGGTGAATGTGAATCCCCTGAACATGTTGAAAATTGATTGCTGCGCTGCGCGATATCTGTCATACGTTGGGTGCAATGGCACCAGTGCGTTGTGAGCTCCTGGCCTGAGTTTAGTTTAGTTGAGTTTAGTTAATGCCTTATTTTACATGGCGTGACTCGGGCCATCAGGCCCGCTCTTCCGTCTAACCATACAAATTTCGATACGTCCTTTCACTCCCAGCGGAGAAAGGAGGTATTATCTGGCGACGAAACTGGCAGATCTCAATTTTGCTCAGAGGCTTCTTTTAGGCTTGAGGATCTTTCACATGCAGTAAATCTACTACATGGGACAGCCGGCTTTACTCCCCTCCCCCGAAGGAAAGCGTATGAGGGATGTTTACGCCCTTAAAAATCCACGGCTTCGATCGGGTTTGAACCCGCAAACTCGGGTACAACAGTCCGGTATGCTGATATACCACCGAAATGCTGAGCGGTACGTATCATGGTTTATTTTCGCCGAGTCTATAATAAGTGTATTTAGAAAATGTAATAATTTGCCTTATCTAAATTTCTTACCAAAGAGAAAGACGCGGGGAAAAAATGCAGACCTAGCAAAATAGAAAAAGGAAACCAAGACTATAAATATTTTTGTAAAAAAGTAAAATATATTTGTGTAGAACATCCCGAAATAATGTGGAAATTTTATTTAACATTATTTAATAGAATAATAAGATATTTAATGATTTTTGCAATTTGTCATTGTCAATTTTTACCTTTCTCACCGAAAATATTGAAACAAAGATTCGGCATTATAAGATTCATTAACAATTGCATTGTGTTACGTGTAAAACGGAATAAAATACGTATTTCAGTAAATGGACATTCAGGTCATTCGCAGTGACAAAAAATTGCAGCTATATCTGAGAGATACATTGCGGACACTGCCGTGAGACTACCTATTGGGGGCACTCCCGGGTTAAATTTGCAATTTCTGGTTTCAGGTTGTTGAACATTTTGATGCACATGGTGCATCGTATATTAAAGAATCTCTAAGGGCATTTACAAACAATGAGGCATTTACAAACGATGAGACAAGCATGATATACATAGTCAGTCGCAACTTTTGCACCTCCTAGAGTTTTTGAACGGCTGAAGTTATTACGATGCAATTTTCACGGAAGTACATGAGAGAATGGGACTAATTTTGATTTTATCACTTATTTTACGAGATATTGAGGTAATTGTTTTTCAAATGGAACTACACATATTTTTTAGTCAGCCGTGACGAGCGTAAAGAGACTAATCCAATGATACACATAGTGTTTAAGCTTTTTTTAGTAATTAGCATATAAGCTTTTTTTAGTAATTTTGATTTTTTTGCATCTCCTGTTTAGCGGATACTTTGAATGTAACAGTTCGCCACAAGATCACCTAGCGCTCCCCTGCTAACGCGTGGTCGGGAAAGGGAAGCTGATCGAAGGATTTGAAGATAGGAAACTTATTTCAAATCTTCAAAAAGTGCTGAAATTTTTTCATGAACCCTGCTTTCTATCCTTCCGGATTTTCAGATATTTTTTCTTTTTTTGATTGAAGTAATCGAAGGATTAAAAATAAGAATTTGTCATAAGTATGTATTCAAATAAAATTGTTACTTCAACTCCATGTAATGGGGTTTCATACCACAAGATAACTAAACACAATAAGAATACATTAATATTGTACGAAGAATATTGCACATTTTGAGCATACAATTTTAATGTTAATGAGCGTTTATATTAATTATTAATATTAATAACTTAGGGAGAGAAAAATTCCTAATTTCAGGATGACTCCATTACTCGTAGGTTGTGTTGCTCATGGATACAAATTCGATTGATGAAAGATTAGATGATTATCATGAAAAAAATTAGGAATTGAAAACTTTGTTGGATAAAAATTAAGCCACACGTTAGACAAATTTATCAGAAAATGGAATGAGACGGCAATAACCCGCGAGATGTTAAGAGCGGTTTCTCAATCTCCCTGGCTGCAACAAGTACGCTTCCTCTTTGCCTATCAGAGGCGGTTTCAACCCCACCCCCAATAAATTAAAAAATTGAGCTAGAAGACCTAATAAATTCTTCAGAGGCTGCGAAATTAAAGGTAAGACACTAAAAA
This sequence comes from Teleogryllus oceanicus, assembly GCA_964035755.1. NCBI lineage: Eukaryota > Metazoa > Arthropoda > Insecta > Orthoptera > Gryllidae > Teleogryllus > Teleogryllus oceanicus. The sequence goes on along the minus strand of CAXIVR010000001.1, from coordinate 167,445,404 downwards.
TGAGACCTCTTATAGACTTAATAGCTCAATAGAAATGTCTTTGGTCACTGAAATCAAACAAAGGAAGGATGGCCAAAGGGATTTAGCAGATACTGTTAAGGAGTTCTGTAAAGCCTCTCAAAACAAAAGGGCGCGTAGATCCATTCTTCACAAGTCTCCATCGCTATCAGTTCATCAGGCACCTGCTTTAATGGTGGACTTCAATATTTCAATCTGCCAGTAAATACACACAACAAGCAACGTTGAGGAAGCGACATTATTTCATTAGTGTTTTGCCGATCGGACAGTTCTCTGAAGAACCCCAGGAGTCAAGAAATGAGTACAACAAACTACGCAGAGAAGGATTCAACAGAGAAACAAAGAAAAGTTGCAGATACGGATTTGCTTCATAAGCTACTTATTAGGTCAGACTAATTCATTTCAAGATTAGGCACCAAACATACACCTGCACCCCAACAGGTACAAATCTGCGTTTTGGTATTACACTAAAATCTGTCAGTCCGAATCTATCGGGACAAAAAAAATCGGTTTAGGGAGGTTTCTGTTTATGCAGGATGGTTCTTTTTATGACACTTGTGTATTGATATATCAGTGCTGAAATTAGTAAATTACATGACTTATTATAATTAGCAGTAACATGGAACGAATTTATGGAAGAAATCAGCAGTAAGTGAATATTAAATATTCATTGACAACTTCCGAGTTTGTTTTTTTTATTTGGTTTATTTAAGGTCGCTTCAACATCTAAGGTCATTAGCGACCACTTCAGTTAACGTATGGTAACTGTGGATGAAACGATATGGATGATAAGGGTGAAAGGACGAACACAAATACAACCATGCCCGAGGCGGGACTCGAACCCGCGACCCTTCGGTCCGAGATCACTACGACTCTACTGCCTTAGCGATCTCGGCCACCGGGCCGGCAACTTCAGAGTTTGTTGCTGCAATAAATAGGACTTTTTACATCAAAGGTTAGAGTTTTTTTTAACCATCGTTAAACTGGTAGTGAGACTAAAAAACACGCACCACCTCACGACCTAGTGACTGCAGTCGAACTGCTTGCTAACTCTTTCAAGGCACAATTGAAGCCGTGTCCGTACACCTTCCCACGCTCAGAGAGTCGGAGGGAGTGAATTACCCTACGGAGGCCTGCACAACACCTGCTCCCGCAGGCATTCCGCACTCAAGAGCGGGAGCTCTGCCCGCGAGAGGAGTGCAAGTGCAAGTGTGGGGGAGGGAGTAGCATGCCATTTGACACTAGGAACGGCGCCACGCGTAGCTTTAATGCCTACGTTTCTAATGCAAATCCATGCTGTGAACTTATATTCACACTTATTTAAATGAGTAATGTCCCGCATTTGTAGCTATAAGGGCCATAATTCACAGTTTATGTTCTTCTTTGCCCTGATACGTATCGACACGTTTTCCTTTTTGTTTTTTCAGAATATGCTTATTGTAACTTCAACAATATTGGAACCAGTAGTGGAATTTTTAAAAAATATACTTAATTCTAACTACCATTCATCTACAATTTAATAATTGATTTTTCACCAAGAAAGTTATAATCTCCAAATGATAGCAAAACTAAGTAAATTATGTGAGTATACCTAATTAAAACGTCCTATGGACTAGATATCGCTCAACCTAAATAGGAAATATTATAAAGTTTTAAGTTTACACCAGTGAAATTGAGTTAATGTTTTATGAGCAACATTATATTCACTTTTAAAAAAAGTCGTATACGATTATGAATAATAGTGTGCGTTCATTTCATATTAGAAATATATAATGTACTCTTAAATATCCGGGATATAAGAGATATCAACCACAATAGTAGGCTATATAAATTTACTTTGTAGAAAATTCAGCCATACACGTGTTTCAGTGGCTCCAAGTAACATGGATTAAACACAATTAACCATGGTGAACTGTCCTAGCACGGCGCCATTTTATGGTAAAGGACGATGCACGAAGGCTGATGATCTGACTGGATGGCCCTTCGCTGGATTCACCAGAATTAAAACATATCTCGCCAGCGTGGCCACTCAGACAGCCTCCTTGCCCGTCTGCCAACTTGCCTGCCAACTTGCTTGCCAGTTAGCGTGATCGCAAATACAGACTGAATGCGCGCCAGCGTGTTCGTCCAAACAGCCTGCCAGCGTGCCTGACTGCGTACGTGCTTGACTGCCCGCCCAGGCCCAGTTCTTGCCTACCGAAAAACTGGGCCCCCCCCTTTTTGCGATTGCTGGCGGCATTGAACGCGTCTTGACAAGCGTTGGGACCCTGTTAAAGCAATACAATCACTGCCAGGATAATCACGTTGCACCTGAGCAACGGTCCAGTGCCCAGCGTAGCCGCTCCCCGCCGAACGCTCCCCACGTTTCATTTCGCTGACCTACCCCTCCTCCGGCTCCCGACGCGTCAATAAGGGAACATAATGAAAATCTGAGTCACGCTATCTGCCCTCGTCGATGAAACCACAGTGGAGCGTGAAGCCGCGCTAATATAGAATGCTTCGTTGGCATGACAGTTCATTATTGCAACTAAGCTCCTAGAACGTTGTGCGCGATTGGCCGGATTAATGCGAGATGTCAATCTATTATCCAATCAAAATTAATGTAGGTAATTGTCAGATGTTACCTGTATTTCATACCATTGTAATGGAATTCATCTCTAAAGATGTGAATCTGAAGTACAAACCACAGATATTGTAACTTTTCTGTTATCTTGACACTTCATATATTTCAAACCTCAAAAAAAACAAACGGAAAACACCCTAAGGTTTCAGGAAGACCCCAATCCCGATCGAAAGGGGTCAAAGGGCAACAAGAAATTGAAAACGAGAGCTACAGGTAATAGTCCTGTAGGAGAAAAGGCGATAGGTCTTTTAAAATTATACAATTATGCAATTATACATTTTATTACGCGTTCTATTAAAAAATACATTTCATGAAAATCTACACTTGGATAAGAGTTAAATAATATTTGAATTAGAACATCATGTAAAATCAATCGATTTCTTAGTTTCGATTCTAAACTTCATAGAGTATCACGTAATTGCTTCTACTTCCGAAAATAAAATTCTATTGTGATCTGGGCTGTCCGGGTGACGCCGCGTCGAAGGCTGGGGTGCCGACGTTTCGACCGACATATATTCGAAAATTAGGAGGCTTCCCCGAAAGTGAGACCTGCGTCATTTTTCAAAGAATGCATCGCTCAATCCATGAAAAAAATTAAAGAAAAAATTAGAGCCGTTTTTGAGAAAAATATTTTTATGAGTTGCGTTGAAGTCAATTAGAAATTTCACAAAAAATATTTTTTTCAAAAATTTCCAGAAAATTGAAAAAAATTTCAGAATCTTTTTTAAAGATCCGATTTTTATTACTGATTTTATTTTTTTAATCTTTAATGTTAAGATTGTATTTTACAATTTCTAAAAATACGTAAAGTTCGTCCGAAATAAAACCAGCTCCGAATTTTCACCGTCGTTTGCGTACGAGAAAAGAAAGAAAAATGTGGAGCCATACTTGAGAAAATAATTGTTTAAAAATGCCAATATTTCATTCAATATTACGCAAAAACTTCTTGTGTTTTCAAAACATTTTACCTGGACGTATGGCAAGATCAATCTATGAATAACGTATTTCAATAAGGAAACCCTACCTATTTTAATTATTGTAGTCCTAGGAACATGTCCAAAAAGAATATTACCTTCTTCAATATTAAAAAATCAGAGATTTCAAAGAAAATGAGACCTCCACCATTATTTTAAACGAATAGTAGCCATGTCACGAATGTGTATCAAGTGCTTGGAAAATGTGAAAATAAATTAATGATATCCCAGACAAATGTAAGTATTTTTTTAAATTCAGTGTTTTACTTCGATATTAGTTACGAATTTGTTTTTAATTTACTTCGAGATTCTAATTAGCATTCATATGCGACTGATAATTGCGGAAAGAGTTTAATGTGTTGAACGTAAAAAAACAAGCTGCAATCTAATAAAGATAATTTGAACTACTTTACTCATTGTAAGACCACGAGAGTCACATTTGTGGGCGATAATTTGAAGCACAAAGTTCAAATTTTTCCGTTACACCATTACAAACAGAGATTTTTTTCTGCTTTTCTCATAATCACTCCACTAATTGGAAGGAAGGAAGTAATAAGAGCCAAATTTTATTGCTTATTTATACTTGAAAATAGATTTTACTACATGGGAGTTTGTTTTTTTTTCTCCCTTTCAAAATTCAAAATTTAAGTAGTATATGACTTAGTGTAGGATCACAGAATTTTCAAAATGTGCACATAATTCACTTCTCCCCATAGCACGTCATACGCAGTTTTTAACTGTTTTTTTGACGTTAAATAAATAAATAAATAAATAAATAAATAAATAAATAAATTGTTTAAAAGTTAACACAAATCTAAATCTATGTAAATAGAATGAAGTTTTTCAATGCGCAGTATCTCTAACACGTTTAAACATTTTTATAAGTAAAGGCGATTTTTGAAATAATATTGCTGTATTGCTTCTTTTGCATTGCATCAAAAAACTCTTTCAATTCATCCGTTACAAAAAGTAAGTACAAATATTAGGAGAAAGAATGTGCTGTCGTAGTTCCATTAGTTTTTAGGAGAGGATTACAATGAGTGGTGCTATTTTACATTACATTTCATAAGTACAAATATTGGGAGAAAGAATGTGCTGTCGTAGTTCCATTAGTTTTTAGGAGAGGATTACAATGAGTGGTGCTATTTTACATTACATTTCATTACATGGCGTTATTTACTATTTTATCATCTGATTTTATTAAGCAAAAATAACTACCTTCAATACATTGGTTTCCGGACAGTGCCGAAAAAATTCTGAACTGTTGCAATTTTCGAAAATGTTTTGAAAATTGTTATGGCATTGATTAAAGACGGACGGTGTGAAGAACGTGCAGACAGGCCGACAGACGTCTGTATGATTACATTAAAGTCACACATAGTACTTACATATTTATATTTATATACAATTTGTGATTTTATCTCAATCATACAGTTCATATCTTTTGGATATTGTATTTAAATTAAAACTTTTACTTTCTTGTATACGTATGTATATACGGAGTAATATACATAGTATAGAAAAAGTTATGTAATGCTGCGAAAGATCGAGTTCGAGATTTCAACGAAAATACACGTTTTAGGGTACCCTGATACTGGAAAAGTATTTTTTTTTCGGTTTCGTCCGGCAGTTTGTCCACCACTATCGCTTAAACCATACGTAGGACTTTTTTCAAAATGAACATCCCGGTCGTTGTGACTTTACTCAAAATGCTGCGATTTTGAAAAACATTCTTTAAAATTTGGGGGTACTTTACTTGAAGACCCCCAGTCATTTCCAAAATTTTCTCAAAAATGGCTCCAAAGTTCTTTAAATTTCTTGCAATAATGAAGTAAAATATACTTATAAAGGTGGCTTAGGTCCCATTTTCACGCTTAACCCTGAATTTTCGAAAATTGCAAAAGTTTGAGTTCTTTTCAGCGTCTTCCTTCAACTATAAAATTGAAGATGGAGATTTTTTCTACAAATGATATTTGTTCATAGTTTGTTCTTCCATTTAAGTCATGTACATTTCTTTCAAAATTTTAGTCGTTTTCGAGTAATATGACGTGAAATAACGCAATGTAAAAAATTACAAAAATAGAATTTTCTCAAAAACGGCTCCATTTTTTCCTCTAAATTGTTGGTAGGGATAGTGCTAAATGTACTCTGAGATGACAAACGCCATTCCCCTCATTTTTTTTTGTTTCTTCAAAAATTACAAGAAAAGGTAATTCTTTTGACTAGCCTCTTACGTCATTAATATTTACGTTGGCGGCGATTTCTCGCATTTTTTGCATTTACCAGTACATGTGCTTGGAATTATGAGTTTTCACGTACACTAAAAACGTTTCTGTGGAAACATGCTCAAATTTCCGCATTTTTAGAAACGCGGAACATTTTCTCAAAAAGGCACCCAATTTCTCCTTCAAACGTTTCGTACCAAAGTGCTTATTGTACAGTTTAAGGTGACAAAATTTATTTTGCTGTATTCTTTGTTTTTTTAAAAAAATACACAAATTACTTTTTTTTTCAAATATCTCCCACGCCGTAATATGTTCATGTCCAGCGATTTGTATACATATTGCATTTGTGAGTGAAAGTGCTTTGAATGACATTTCCGAAAACAAAAGATTGTGAAAAGATGTTTCAAATTTCGCATTTACACTAGAGATTAAACGATTTTTTTAAACGGCTCCAAATTTTTTAACGCAAATTTCCATATAGAACGAGGTTGTATCCCTCATTAATATTTTAAAAGTAATATTTCGAATTTACCATTAGGAAACTGAAAAGTTTAGTAAACTTCAAAAACTGTACTTGGCGGCGATAGATGGCAGATGGCAAGAGTATGGGGCAAGATCGTAAAGCTAGGCCTTACCAAGGAAATTAGAAAACTTTACTACGAGAAAGTCTGTCATTCTGTAGCACCACTAGTCAATTCTAATTTTAAATCTTGCTTTGCTTTTGCATTGTTATTTGATATTCAAATTTTTACGGAGAAATAAACAGTTTTAATTGTGTAATTTAATAAACAGTGCTTCATGACAGACCATATTTTGTAACCACATTCAATCGCGAAACATCTATTAATACATATATGTCACTTGCAGCGTCTGCCAAAATGGTAGCGAAAGTTCTCGAAAACAACGACCCGTGAATATTAAATTCTTCCTTTCCCAAATATTTAGCAATCAACGAAGCAATTTCTCCATTTTTAATGTTTATTTAAGATCGCATAACTACGAGGTCATTAGCGACCACATTGATTTTAACTTTATGGTATCCCTAAGAGTACACAGTCTTGTCAAGAGGCCTGCCAGATAGCTTCTCCGCGTCTACACCTCTTCACACGCGCTTCCGAATACTACCTAGCAGCCAGAATTGGGAAGGAGTTAGGACAGTGGTTGGGTTTCGGACACTTCACAGGGGTTGGAATAACAGAAACTGAGTTTGTGAATAATACAAACCAAATATAAATTTTATAAAATTCTATTGGTAAATTACATAAAATGGCAGAAAGTTTTAGTTTCTCTGCTAGCTCCATTTACTATTTTATCTCTCCCTATCAACGTTCCCTTTTAAAGTTCTCTCCGGTCGCGGGACGTTGACCTATATTTGAGCGCTTTTGCGCTGTTCACCGTTACCTTCGCTGCTCCCGTCCGCTGCGCGCCTCGAAGTCGATCTCGGAGTGACGGAGGCGCACGCCAGCGGTTGTGCCTTGCTGCTGCCAGCTGCTCTCTGCTGCGGCACGTGCCGTTTCACGTCACGTCCTCGTCTGATTCTTTCTTGCCCCGTCGTCTCCTTCACGCCCGCGTGCGAATATCCCTTGCACGTCGCAACTGATTGAATAATTGCATATTTGCTTACTTCGGTCGTAAGCGTTGCACTCGATATCATGGTCTACTGAGCGCCTCTAATCGAAAGTAACTGCGTCTTCACCATGCAAATTACCGTCCCTTCTTTGCTGACCACTGAATCATTTTTAACTATTTAATTCGTATCACTTGCTCCCGTCCTAGACAGACGACAAATTCTCCTCTGGAAAAATTCTAATAACTTCGTGACTATACGTCTCTGAAGTCCAAAAACTCCTACTTAATCTCTCGCTAAATTTTTAGGTCGGAGTTGCTGCTCGAACGGCGATCGGAACCAGGAAAAAAGAATGTTCGGTCGCCCGCTGTCTTATGTGTCCACCCTCCTCGTAGGGGTAACGGCACATCATCTCCCTCTCCCCAGTCTGACCGCTGATACGTCACCTAGCTCGCGTCGTGCCGCGGGCATTGCGCGCAACAGTCTTGGAAACGCACCCCCTTTGAATGGTGCCGCGCTCGCTCACCAGGTATACAGATGTCGTTTGCAAGTTGCGTGGGCGTGTGGGACGGTTGGTATGTTCTGTTTCAGTTATTTTGAATCTTATGTTATTGTATTATTTTGTTATGTTACTGTATTATTTGAATTTTTATTATTGATATTGTATCTTATGCTAAATACCTGTTCTACCAGAAGTTATTTGTAAGAAGTTGTTTGTGCCTTGAATATTCTCGACAATTTGTAAAAAGGATAATCTTGTACGGAAATTACTAATAAAATTGAATTGAAATACAAAATTCAATAACTCACCTATATTCTGATTTAAACGTAGTGGTACTGCAAGGTTATGAGCTGAATGGAGAGGGAGACAGTGTCATCCCAACAGAAGCTCATGTTCCAAAACTTTAAGTTGTAACGAAGTCCCGATTGGATGACAGTGTTCCCCTCTCCATCCAGCTCGTAACCTTGAAATGCCATTGCTTAAATCGGAGTATAAACACTAATAAACTCCACCCTCCATACTTACTTCACATATAAATTCACAAAAACAATCCAAAACCATGAGGACATAAAATTGCCTCAGGAAATACAACGCGATATAAAAATTAAAAAGAAAACAAGAAGATGGTGAGCCAGCTTTATACCCCTCGAATTAATTCCTACCTCAATGTTATGTACGCAAAAAGACACAAGTCAACAATAACAATTTATTGATCAAGCTTTTTACAGTAGTGATCTCGTTAACCAAAATCCAGAAGCGTAGTCCGTTGTACAATGCCACGGAGTCCAATATCCAGTAGAAGTCCCAAGATGCGCGCACAGTCGTCCAAAATACCAGGAGAGAGAGAAACCAATTACTTTGCCGAGTTCGCACTAGGTACACTATACACGGAGTCACTGCTGGACCGCACTTCAGAACTGTGTGTTCCTCTGGCCGGCGCGGCCGGTTAAGAAGCACGCCGCGCCGTAGTCTCGCCTCGTGGCTGCTGATCCGCTGCCAGCCGCTCCCGTCCAATTGGCCGGCCTTCGCGCCGGTTCGTGGCCCTGTTGCCTTCGGTAGCCTGCGTCCCGCGCTGCCGATTTGGCGCGCGATACGAATCCTCGTATATCGCCGCAACACTCAATACTATTACCAACATACTCAAAACATTAAATAAAAAGCAAAACGCCCAAACATTCAACTCCAAAAATCGAATCGCTCAACGCCAAAAATTACTCAAATATGGCACTTTAACAAACAAATTACATAAAAGACAATCCTCCATTAAACTAAACAATATAAAAGCATATTATTTAATACAAAATGTGGAATAATTAGCCATGTATTTTGCACCAACTTTCACTACCAACTCAACTAAACGTCATCCAGAACACAAAACTCTTACTACAGCATCAAAACAACTAGTATATGGCCCATACCACAGACTTAACTACATATCTACAAAGAAATCTCACAAATATTCAAAAATCCACCAAATAAAAAAAATAATGTGGTCACGATGAAACAAATAATTAACACTTGGAAAGTTACTCTCACCCCCTTCATTTACAACTCAAATCTCAAAGTCACTTTTCATTTACTTGAAAACACGGTCATCATTCCAGTTCCTTAACCGACCAAAATAGGCAAATGTCAGCAGTTACAGGCCAATAAGTTCATTACCCTCCCTCTCAATAAGTTTTCAAATATTAATCCAAAAAAGACTGACCTAACATATAGTTTCGAATAATATAATACTAAAAGAACAATTCGGCTTTACAAACGTTTCAAGGCAACCAACTTTTAAGAATCTATGAACATTCATGATTTTAAAAGAAAAAATATACAATAGCAATATTTTAGACAGCTCACAGGCTTTTGATACAATCTGGCGTAATGCATTAATATACAAAATCAACAGAATCAAATAGAAGTGCAACAGAATGGCACAGACCTTCTCGTAGTAAAGTTTCCTAATTTCCTTGGTGTGAACTGACATTACGGTCTTGCACCGTCCTCTTGCCATTTGCCATCTATCGCCGCCCAAAAAACATTTTTTGAAATTTTCTCAATTTTTCTATTTCCGAACCTTAGAACCGAAATATTATTTTAAGAATATTAAAGAAGAGTAAAACATAGTCATAAATATCAATATTCATTAAACAATTTGAAGTCGTTTTTAAGAAAATGGCGTCTAAGCGTTTCTGTAAATGCGAAAAATGAAGCTCTTTCACAGAAAAATATGAGTTTTCGAAAAATTTCATTTGGAGTCATTTGAGGCACTTTAACTCACAAAATGCAATGGTGTTTACAAATTGCTGGATAAGTGCATATTAACGGCGTGAGAGATATTCCAAAAAATTACATTTGTGTAAATTTTGAAAAAAACAACAACAAAAGAATACCGCAAAATTAACTTTTCGTCATTTTAAACAATGGAGTTAGCATTACCCGTCAGAAAAGTTTCAAAAAATAATTTGAAGCCATTTTGAGAAAATGGCATTTGAGCGTTACTGAAAATGAGGAATTTTGAGCTCTTTTCTTAAAAAAACTGTTGAGTGCTCGAAAAACTTTATATGGCATTATTTAAATCACCTGTACTATGTGACATTGTACTATGTACAATGATGTAAACAAATTGCCGAAAAAGTAAATATTAACGAGACTAGTCAAAAAATTACATTATCTTTATTTTTGAAAAAAAATGAATAGAGCAATATCGCATTGAAGTCACCTTATAGAGTACATTTAGCACTATCCTTTCCAAAAGTTGAAAGAAAAAGTTTGGAGCCGTTTTCGAAAATATCTTGTTTTTGTATCTCTTTAAAATTGCAAATATTTCACACAATATGGCGCAAAAACTACTGAAATTTTCAAAGAAATGGAAACGACCTTAATGAAAGAACTATTTATGGACAAATTTCATTTAAAGGAAAAATCTCTATCTTCACGTTTTTAGTTTTAGGATCACGCTGAAAATAATTCAAACTTTTGCAATTTTTTGAACATTCATGGTTAAGCCAAAAAAATTGATTTAAGCCACCTTTGAAAGTATATTATAACAGGAAATATATACAATTTTGAAGCCTTTTTGAGAAAATTTTGAAAATGTCCGGGGGGTCTTCCAGTAAAGTACCCCCAAATTTTAAAGAATATTTTTTAAAATTGCAGCATTTTGAGTCCAGTCAGATCGACCAAGATATCCAATTTGAAAAAAAAACATACAAATGGTTTAGGCGATAGTGGTGTTCACGGACAGAGGGACGGACAGACAGATTAAAAAAATACATCACTTTTTCGGTATCAGGGAACCCCAAAATCTGTATATCCGTTGAAATCTCGAAATCGATTTTTCGTAGTATTACTTAACTTTCTCTATACTACGTATTTCCTCCCTATATACGTACGTATACGAGAAAGTAAAAACCGGCAATTACGTTTCAGCATAGATGTTTTCCTTCACTTTCACTTTCTCGTATATGTAGTATAGAGAAAGTTATGTTATGAGTGAACCAATTCAGTAGCTAAATTAAGAAAAGAAATCCTTTTCTTAATTTGTCGTTGATACCGAAAAATCAATTTACGGCAAAATGTCCGTTCGCCCATCAGTCCGTATATGAACAACACTAGCGCTTAAACTATGCGCTTAAACTTAACTCCAATTTTAAGTAGTATATGACATAGTGTAGGGATCACAGAATTTTGGAAATGTGCACACAATTCACTTTTCCCCGTAGCACGTCATACGCAGTTTTTAACTGCTTTTTTGACGTAAAATAAATAAATAAATATGCGTACGATTTTATCCAAACTGAATAAACCCGTCGATCTGGCCTGAGTCAAAGCTCTGTGATTTTGAAGAACATTCATTAATTTTGGGGATACCAATGAGAAGTATCCCCAATTTTTTGTTTCGAAAATGGCTCCAAATGTCTTATAAGAATAGAGTAACATACACTTATAAAAGATGGCAAAACTCCGATTTTCAATATTAACTCTGAATTTTTGAAAGTAGCAAAAGTTTGAATTTTTTCTACGTCTTCCTACAACGAAATTGTAGATAGAGAATTTACAATCAAATAAAATTATTTTTCCCTTCTTAGTTCATTCAAAAGTCATATACTTTTTTGAAACTTTTACGTTTTCGCGCAAAAAAAAATTTTCAAAAACGACTCCAATTTTTTTCTTTAAACGTTTGGTAGAAATAGTGTTAAATTCACTCTATAAAATGAGATAATCGGCATATTCCTCAATTTTTTTTCTAAAAGTACAAAAATGTAAATTTTTATCTTACTTCTCTCACATCATTAATATTTCCATTAGAGGCAATTTGTTCACATTATTGTATTTATGAGTACTTGCGCTTTAAATGTATCAAGTTTCTCGAAAACTTGAAAGATTTCTGTGAAAACGAGCTCAAAATTCCGCATTTTCACACACGTTCAAACGCCATTTTCTGAAAAACTGCACATTTTTTCTTTTAACCCTTCGCACGAATAGTGCAAATTGCACTGTTTAAAATGACAAAGTTTATTTTGGGGTAGTCTTGCTTTTTCAAAAATTACACAAATGTAATATTTTTAAAATATCTCACACATTCCTTTAATACGCACATTTTCAGCCATTTGTATGCATTATTGCATTTGCAGGTTGAAGCGCTTCAAATCACTTTCAATAATTCTTTTCGAAAAGTCAAGTTTTCTGTGAAAAAAAGCTTCAAATTTTGCATTTACAGTGACGGTATTTGCGTAAAAACGGCTTGAAATTTTTCAACTAAAATTTCCATATACGACGAGGTTTTACTCTTCTATTGTATTTTTAAAGTAATATTTCGTTTCTGTCATTCGGAAACCGAAAAATTGAGCAAATGTAAAAAAAATATATATTTGGCGGCGATAGATGGCAGCTGGAAAAATGGAGCATGACCCGGCCAAAGAAATTTGGAAACTAAGTAGTACTGTGCCATTCTGTAGCACCACAAGCTACTTCTAAAGTGAGGAATGTGTGGGGGCTGGAACTCTCCCAATAAGAATCTGAACCATTTTTAGTGGGTAAGTGAGCGCGGTAACAAGAAATTTCCCAATAGGTGACAAGATAAGACTGAATTAAGTGCTTCAAATACAATAAAATGAACCAATAAACACAATATGAGAACAATTGAAATTATGTCTTAAAACAGCTGTTTAATATACTGTGCTGCAGTATGCATAGTTTTCAAAATATAGAGGCAAGTACCCAAACCCGAAACCAGTTCCTAAAGCAAGCCCCTTGATTTACAGCTCTGTAGAGTGATGTTGCCTATTGGATACGTACTAAAATAGTCGTTCTTTACAAGCCCGAGGTCCAGTCAAGCGGTAGCGTCATTTTCGCTCGTTGCCGGACAGTCGGCCGTTAGTACGAACAGTGAAAATCAAAGCTTTTTCAAGTGTATTCTCAGTTGACTTAATCGGTAGTCTTCCAACCATTACATTATTTTGAAGGTGAACAAGCTATTGTTGTAGGGTAATCTAATTTATTTTACTTACCTTGTAAAAATGTTATTGTCATTTCAAGTATGCACACGCTGGTGCCTAACCAGAAGCCCATAAAGGTTCCTAACGTGACCCTTAATTTTTCGTCTTGTAAATTCAATAAGGTATTTGGCACTCCTTATACCCTAGGAGACTAATAAAAATCAAGAGCGTACTCGAAAGCTTATCAGTTCGAGGGGGCAGGAAGAAGAAAGAGGTAAGAGACAATTTCGTACTTTAATCCCAGAGACGTCCCAAACAGATATTTAGGAAAATGATATAGTGAAACAAAAAGCAAAGACGGAATGTCAACCTTGTAGGCTATTGATAGAGGGCCCATTCTTACTCATAAATGCAACAACAAGAGCATGTAACCTTTTTAGGGTTGATTCCGTTCAGATCTGTTCAGATATTTTCGTGATAAGAGAGGCAGAACGCGAGATGCGGAGTTTCCCGTTGTTGCAGGCACGAAGGGTGTGATCTATCTTCTCATCGGTAATGCGAGGAAGGAGCAGATGAGGTCGTGAAGGGGCGGAGGCGGAGCTGGAGCGAGGCACAGTGCTCGAGTGCTTCGCTGGCGCGGCCAATGCGAGACGCTCATCGGCGACCACCTTGCCGTCCTCTTCTGCTTTCAGATTAGTCCGCTGCGTTCACTCTCAACCAAGGAACCCATTAAAGAGATTGGTATGACGACGCTGAAGATAAGAGGATTAGACTGAAGTCGCATGACATTGAGAACACATTTACAGCCTCTGTAGAATAACCAGAGAAACATGAGCGTTAACCCGGCTCGATTATGAGGAGAAACAGGATTTAATATTGATTTCTTTTGTGCAAATTGCTCCCATAAAATAAAATTTTTGTAACCGTGTTCTAGACACAAAATAAGATCTTAACTTCGTTGTTTGATTCTTAGCAACTCTTTACTGCGACTTTTTGTCCGACTCGTTTTTCAAAAATTCTGAGTAAATTTCTGCATTTGGAAAACAGTTCAAAAAGTAAATACCTTATCTCTAGCTTATTTTCAATGTCTGAATAAAACAAAATTCAAAAAATTTAGTAAGTGCAGAAGAGAAATATATCAGAGAAATGTAGGAAGGAAAAACGCACCTGTCGCATCATATTTGTCTCACAGGCTTTATTGCCCTCGCAAACTTTACCAAAGAGTTCAGTCATACAGAAAAAAAGGAATCGTCACACATTCGAAACACTGTCCTCGGCGAATAAATCAGTAATGGCGAATAAACACAGGCGAATAAATCAGTAATGCAATTATCACGTTCCACAATTTCTATGCAACTTAGGACCCAATGTGAATAAAAAACCCTCATGAACAACGGATGTTATGTATACAAATAGTATTTGTAGTTCCATATAATAGTATTGTCAACAAGGTGACGGATAAAGTGACAATTATGTAGATATACAAGGAGCGCTAATCGCGCTCGTGAAAACTGTTCAAATGATTGGTTGTCTCGGTAGCTTACGGGTTAGAACAGCTGGACGTAAACCAGCAGGCCCGGGTTCGAATCCCAATTCTTTGAACTATACATATATATTGTGACGTCACGGGATTATACGAACCCGTAACGCCACCATAAGCCACTAGAAAAGACCAGAGAACTGAGAAATAGGGTACGCGGCGGAGCGATGGTCCGAGAAGGCGAAATCTACCCGCAAGTTTTCGCACTCCGATGTCCAAAGTTAGCGGATAATATTTTCGAGAGGGCGCGAAGGAGGAGAAAATTCACCCTCCAGAAATTTTTCCCAGGCGGGGTTCATAAATACCGTGAGGACTTTTGGCAGAGCCTCTTACGACTTCGACAGCGACGGCGACTCAACTAAATTCTTCAGCGGTAGTAATTGGTTAGTGCAGGAGATAATTTTACTGCTTTAGTAAAGCTGATTTAAGAAACGCGGTGATAAGTGATGAATTCAGAGCGTGGCATGTACAGCATTTGCACTAACATTACGCGAGTAAGCAAGCGTTGTGACTGCTCGAACTTGAAATAGTTTCATCATCGAAGTAAATTTCCCGCAGAGGACTCTGAACGAAATCCAGTATTTAATTTTTTACGACGACCACGCACGCTCAAAGTGTGGTATGTCGGCCGAGTGCTAGAAGTAGTCAATTCAAGCACGTTTATTATTTAAAACTGGAAGGGGAGCAACGGTACGCGGCAGGCGGCAGAAGGACGACCCCAACACTCGTGAGGCGAGAAGGACTTGACCAATCCGTCGATGGTACGAGGACGAAAAAAGGTTTAATTTGGGCGTGGCGGCATCCTGAGATCGAGCGAAAGAAGATCTTGTAACCGCGGGACATCGAATCAGCGGCGGACGTGGCGAGGACGCGAGCGGCCGAACCCAAGGTTAACTGACGGCGAGCGGGAAGGAAATGTCGAGGTAAAGAACTGGCAACTTCTATGCGACAATTTGTTGGGAAACTGTGTAGCGTTAAACACCAGGCGAGCGTCCTAAAATAGGTGAAAGTTCCAAATAATTACGGAAAATATTTCGAACGTACGAGCGGCAGGTTGATTTCATTCGCCGTACGCACCAGTAAATTCGTTTGAATGCCATACCTTGTACAACTTTTCTAAAGTAAATTATAGTTGTTCATGTAATGTAAAGTAATCTTATTGAAAGTATTGTTTTCCCTTGTATGATGTCAGGGAATAATCAGTTGCTATAATTTTGTAAAGGTACGATTTAGTAACGTGCACGTTTATTCTTGTGCTAGAGTTAACAGCGTTGTAATAAATGCGACTCAAGGCTGACCTCTGTGAAGTCTATAATAGAATAATTGTAGAGAATCATTTAAAAGGGCCCGTCACGGAGAAAACTTTAGATTAACCACAGTTAAATGAGGAAACACGAAATAATTGAGAAGGAGGTCAAAGCAAAGGTATTGAAAATAGTGCGTATTGAAGTAATCAGGCAGTCAAGGTGACCCCTATACATTCTCTTATGGTTGTGTTATTTCTGCTCTTGTTTCTGTTTTCTTTGTGACCATCTACGAAAGTACATACTTATTGTATATTTGTGCCACTGTGTAATTTGTTTTACTGAATATATGCTCATTTTACCAGAATTTTTATATAATTCATTGTGTCAAGGGTTCAGACCTTTCATACCGAAAGATCCTGCTTCCTGAGAATTCAAAGCTCGCTTCACGAGCATTCTAGTTTCACGCTTCATCGCCACGGCTGGTAGGTGTAGGTGGCGTGTTATAATATATATATATATATATATATATATATATATATAGTTCACATACAATAAATTCGTTGCAATAAAATCGACGCAACGCATCTCTTCGCCCCTGGTCATGCGTTGAGCGCAGAGTAATCCTCCATTAGCCAGAGGACGCTGTATTTTTTTATATGTCTCGTCTCGTCTAGTCAGTTGTCAAAGAGGGCCGCCAGGTAGCATATCTGCGTACGCACCTCTTACTTCGCACGTCCCTGCGTCCCTACCCACCTGTCAGAGTTGGGAAGGAATTAGGAAAGGGGTAGGGTTTAGGACAATTCATAGGGTTGGACTAGCCTTTGTGAAGCAGCCAAACTCGTTTTGTTGGAACAAATTTCACATCAGATTCGACGGGAATCGAACCCGGACCTCAGTGGTGAACCGCCAGCGACTTCGTTATGTGCCACGAGCGAGCCCCGTAAAGAAAATTAACTATTCTTTGTTTCAAGCTATTCATTAAATTAGAAGTCTTATAAAACAAAACTACTATACGTTTAGAATTTTCAAATGTCTGGTTTCATTTACTACAGGCAAATAAATTGGTAATATGTTCATTAGCATATGATAATTACACGTAACTGCTAAAGATAACGTTAATGAAGTTTTACTAGAGTTTTGAAAGAACTCCTAGCTGAATTTATGCGAACTACTAAACAGGAGAATTGGCTACTGCAGTTCGCTGTGAAAACATTTTGACTCGTGGGACCATCCAACGTCGAAATCAGCATGATGTGTTTTCGGCTGCTCGCGTCAACAGTTAAGGTCGAACGTTCTAAGGTTCTTTCCTTTTCGTTCCCACGACCCTGTCGTAGAATTCGCCCGCTGCCTCGCCCCATTGCCTTGCATAAAAGCGGGCCGTATTGTAATTCTCGTTCACCAGTGCGAATATATTACTAGCTTGTAGGAATTCCGTACTCCACCGGACGTTAAGCGCGTTGGAAGAGACGAAGGAAACTCCAGGCACCAAAGTTGAAGAGAAATAGAAAAGTATATGTATAAAAAAAGCTGCTAGGAAAAAGGTTGCTCCTTAGATTGCTACACCGAAAAAAAGGATCCCATAAATCGCAACAAGGTTTCAATAGTTACACACAACCTTCCTACGCGAAACGGAGACCTTGTTGCTTTACTCCCTTTCCTGGTTACGACAACATCTAAGATAAAAATCAACCTTGCTGGACCAACCGGCTTATGATTTCTGAGAGGGTGATGTTCCTTCATAAACGGACCTGCCGGCCTCATCAAGCCTAATCATGTTGCAGCGCAGTAGCTGGCCATAGCAGCCAGGTACCTTGTCAGATTACGTATTGAAAATATACATAAATAAAAATGTTCAAAATTTGTTAAACACAAACAAACACATACACACACACACACACACACCCACACACACTTTAATATATATATATATATAAAATATATATATATATATATATATATATATATATATATATATATAAATTTAAATAATAAAAATGATGCAATAATTATGACATCAAGAAAAGAAAAATATGTCATTCTTGCTCAAAACGGAACGAAGTTTGTGACAAACTTAATAATTATATTATTTTCCCTGTGTTGTTACAATGTAAATAAAAATGTAAAAGGCAGACTAATTACGTTATATATTTATCAGCGGTCCCATGCCCTCGGTTTGCCAAAAAGGTTGGAGACGGGAAGTTCGCGCCCCCAAAGCTTCAGCCTGCCAAAAGCATTATTAACCGTTCATTTTTTCCCCTTACCCGTCATACGCAGTTTTTAACTGTTTTTTTTCTAAATAAATAAATAAATTAATAAATAAATCCTAAGAAAATCTTATAAAAGAACTACAAGTATGGGTTTCACACAAAAGAACAAATTTTGGCCATCGGTTGTTAAACAACCCTTCATCAAAACTCGCAAACGAAGGGGCGGTGAACTGTGGTGTTGCCGGGCGATAAGGCCCTGATATTTGTCGTGGATTGACGAGGATGAGGAGCGGGGGGACGCGGCCTTTGGGCCCTGGACCGCGCCCCCGCACCCCCGATCGGCCTGCAAAACATGCCGTTCTTTTTGGAAGAGCAAAGAGAGTGCTGGCCCTTCGGGAAAAATTTCTTCGAAGTGGAAAAAGCCACCGTTGTGAAAGTTTTCAATTTTTTATTGTAGAAAATACGTCGTTGGCGAAGCAAATGGGAACTACATGAGTTCACTGGTAAGTACGTATTGAAACTTATGTGCTGCATCGATTGAATTATAATCAAAGAATATTGGTGGATATCTTTAATAGACCCCAGACTACAAGTACAAATTATCTTTGAAGTTAAAGTTTTATTTCTTTGGGGAGTAAACGGGCGAGTGAAGTTCGAAAAAAAAAATTAAATGATACCATTTCACCCCCTATTGCAAATAAAGAAAGAATTTCAACCAAGATGCTCAGAGAAGGGTGGAATGGTTGTAACTTTTGTATGTATATATTTTATCATGTTTTGTAAAATAAAAATTTCATTATTTATTGGCATTTCTAGGACATTGTGTAAAAAAAGGGGACTAATCGGGCCCCAAAGTTTGTTAATGTATAAAATTTAAAATTCTTCAAAAGTTTATTCAACAAGATAAAAATGATATCTTTTTTATTTCATTTTAAATCCTTTAATTAAAATTTAAAAGGTTAGTGGTTATAAAGAGCTTGGCTTCCAAACTCATTATATTGTATTCATTTATGCTATTTTTAATTGTCAAAAAGAACTTATTATAAATAGTTTAAGTTATTTGATTAGTTTTTAATACTCAATTAACCATTGCAAATTCGTATTAAAATGTACAAAAATGTATTTACTATGTTGTTTTCATTGAAATAATTTTAATTTTTAAAAAATTTTAATGGCAATTAGAAATTGTAGAATTAATTGTGGTGTAGTATATATACACCTATAGGTGTACAGAAGTTCGATAATCATATTTATATTGAGACTAAAGCCTATCATGTTCTGTAAATAATTAAAGAAAATAAGAATGCATTTCTTAAAAAATGCTGTAAAACACTTACCATTTTTTATTTTTTTATTTTTCAACAATTATTACTTTCATTATATTTTCAAATACTATTGTATTCATTGTATTAATTTTATTTTTCAGGTAGTTTTTGGCACAGGTGATGGAAATTGATTACAGAAAGTCATGGAAATTGATCATTGAAACAGATGATGGTCCATTGATGCAGATAATCATGGATATCGTGAATTATAAATCCTATTGTAATACAATATGGTTTTTTGGATTTCATTCATTTAACATTTAAAAAATGTATATACTTTTGGGTTTCAATTTTAGGGGATCATTTTTTGACCAGGGTTATTAAAAAATTTCATTAGGTAATAAACTTGAGTTATAATTCTGTTATAGTTTTAATGTGTACTATGAAATTGTGCTCTCAGAATGACTAAGTACGAATAATTTTAAAAAATTCAAAATTCCACTAGAAAAGTGTTATTAACTCCAAAATGCTGGTTTTTCAGGACATTGATTTACAACTAGATATCCGAATTAAGTTAGGGAGTATGACAATTGTTTTTTCTTTTGAAAGACTTTTTTTTACTTGCTCCAAGGAAAGATTTCAATTTATTTATAATTTGGGGTTCTCCGCAGTGGCTTTTTTGGGAATATATTTTCCCCATACCCGTCATAGTAGTTTTAACTGTTTTTGACGTAAAATAAAAAATAAATATAAAAAAATAAATAATAAATAATAAAAAATAAATAAATAAAAAATAAATAAATAAATAAATAAAAAAAAATAAAAAATAAAAATAAATAAAAAAAAAATAAATAAAAAATAAATAAATAAAAAATTAAAAATAAAAATAAAAAATAAAAAATTAAAAATAAAAAAATAAATAAATAAAAAATAAATAAAATAAATAAATAGAAAGATAACATTCCCTTTCTTAAAACATGCAATGATTTTTTTTTTCATCTTAAAAATTCGATAGAAAATATCTCGTTGTGTTGATAATTTTTAAAAAACATTTCCCCAGCCAAGTGAACAAAATACTTTCCTCTTGAAATAAATCATTTCAAAATCGCTAGACATGATTCTCGCGCCCTTTAAAATGCTGAAATCTGCATACATATTGTGACATACCAATTTTGGGCCCTTTGTATTGTCACATTTATTTAAACAGAGTGAATTGAAGGATAGACATTTGTAAATATGGCGGCATAGCAAGGAGACGAGTTGTCGTAAAGGTCGACAAACCATTGCTTTGAACCACGGGGCGCGGCTAGTTCATAAAGTAACTTTTTGGGGGATTGGGCCGAAAAACAATGACAGTCTGGGGCGGGCTAGTTAAATTTTTGGGGAATTTGGGGTTTGGGCTAAGGGGAATGACAATGTATTTCACGAAGCGGGTCAAAATTTTTTCTGACAAAAAACAGTAGATTGGGCCCGAGTTTTGAAGGGCTGAAAGAGGGGAATATGGAGGCATTCCGATTTATGCTGGGGTGCTGTGGGGATCGTTTTAGACAATTGATGTTGGGAGTTTGGGTTTGGAACATTTACTTTAGGGTATGGTTTTTTGGACTTAGAATATTGATGGAAGGTGGGGAAATTAATTTGGGAAAATATTTCGAGGCAGTAGCTGGTAATTTGTGGCAACAGGACAGGGAGATTTGATGCAGAAAAAGTTTGCTGAATTTTAAATTTTGATACCCCAGAAAGAAGGGAACTTTAAAAAGGAAAAATAATTAATCTTATCAATTTATGGGGCGGTGAGGATCAGTGACTTGAATACATTTGTCCCACAAGGGAAGAGAAGTTTTTGGGCCCCGGACCCTTTCGACCCCGGGGAAGATTGAAAATGGTTCTACGCGGCGACATCGGTCGAGAGCAGGCGAAGACGGGTACTGCAATATAAGGTTTGAGACTGGTTATGACCAAAAGTTTCGTATTGTGAACAAGGAACATTGAATAACTTGTTGCATCGCAAGTCTGATTTTCAACTTTAGCTGAAAAGCATTTCTTTGTTACCACTCATGGCAACGGTCCCTGTGACGGAGTACACGGAACAATTAAAAGATTTGCTATGTACACACTCGAGAAAAGCAGATCACCAATTCTAAAGAACTCTTCGATCGAGCACAGAATAGCGTTATAGGAATTTTATTTTCAATTGCGAGTAAAGAAGAACATAAAGAAGCCAAAACACTACCAGGTTCATAAGACTAAAAATTTCCTTGAACACGAATCATCCAATTGTGATCCGTGATTTCAATGTAAGAAAATAAATTTTCTGTCAAAACGTACTCTGGATCTTCTGGGGATCCCAGGAAAGTAGTCCTGCAGCGGGATCCGCAAATACGCCGTTGCGAATCACCGTGACTGGACAGCGCAGTGGGACGTGCTAGATGGGTTACCTACCTTCAATGTTCCTTTGCTCCCAAAAGTTGGTTATATTTGTAGCTTACGTATTTTTTAAAAATTCAAACTTTCAGGGTTGAAAGAATGCATAAATTAATTTAAGGAACAATTGTTCATATAAAAAGGTTTGCTGTTATTGCATTTTAAAATTTATTTAATAATTTTTGAAGTGACATACCTGAAAAGATGAAATTAATTTTATGCCTAATTACACTTCATAGTCTCCTTTTAAGTGGATAGTACAAGTTTTTTAAAAAAATATTTATGAGTGACAAAAATGATGATACACATTGGTGTGCGCTTTGAAAACAGAGTATTTCAAATGGTAATTGTTAAGTTACTATGGCATATATAACTTAAAAATCATGACTGACTCATATTAGGGGCATAGAAAAAGATATACTGTAGTAACTTTAAATTTAAATATATGGAGGTCAGGAGAATATTTTTGCACGGAATGCCTCAATCAGAACATTTAGTTTTTTTCATTTCTAGGCCTATTCGACGTATAAGCTATGTATAACGTGTGTGTCTATATATATAATATCTATATATGAATATCTATATAATATTATGTATCTCTCTATATATAATATATATGTCTATATATTATATATGTATATATATATATAATATTATTGCAATATTTGTTTTGCAAATCCCCGTGGCGGTAGGGTGGGAGTTGAATAGGCTGCTTTGCGGGGCCGTTGTTTGGCCGCCGATTGCGTCGACCAATTCTGACCCCGGGCGGTTTAACCCCCTTTCACAACAAATTTTCCCCCCATGACTAAAAAACCTTTTTACCCAAAGAAGACCGGGAGAGGTGGCTCAGTGCATCCACTGTCACTACAGTGCCTCTGACCGAGAGATTCTTGGTACGAGTCCCGACGGCAGCTTGACAGACGACACTAGCTTGCATCTTTTATTTCAATTACACCTTCGTCCTGTTATTTTTGGTTGGTCACCTTTGAAAATTGTCACTTTACGCCAATTAAATGTTTTAAACATTTTTGTTCCAAAAATATTGCAGCCAACGTGTGGTCTCGATTTTCAACCGATATGCGTCACGCTTTTCAACAGTGTTGGGGTGGTTCGTGACGCACACTGGCGCTGCGCAGAACGAGCAAAAATCGGTGCAATGGAGAACAACACCTATCTCTTTCCAGCATAGGAATATTGGTGAAACGATATTATTTTGAACGTGCAAACGGAAGTCGCCGCCTTGGATGCTGCTCCTACATAGCTGCGATCATTTATTTTTGGAACATGTTTGGCGAAAATTGTTAAACCGTCAGATATTTGGAGTAGACTACGGTAAAGGTACGCATCCTCCCAGTTATTGAAGGAGACAATGGTAATGATTAATTGCCTATGATTGTCTAATTGTCAATAAGTAATAAGTGTACATGTGAGTAATTTGATTTATATTATAAACATAAATTATTAATATACCTAAAACCGAGTAATTTGATTTATAATAGAAACAATACATAAATCTAAATACAAAAGCCGTTTGATGATATTATTTCCATAGTTTAAAATTTAATTAAATTAATAAATACTTTCCTCATAAAGAAAACATTTGTCATCAAAAAGTTATAAATGTTATAAGACACATTCGGGGAAAAAAAACTGAGACAGTATCCCCCTATTTCAAAAATCTATTTCAAATATTTGTTGTTTTTTTTATTTGAATTTGATGTCAAAATTGGTTGACAAACATTTCTTAAAATTAACTATTTTTCTCCTGTTCCCATTTTTTTAGGGGTACATAAATAGAAGCTATAAAAATAAAGTAAACCTTTTTCCCGTTGTATCTCCGCAATTGATTGCCATAGGAGGCTGATTTCTGGGGAATCTACATTTTTTAGTCTCTTTCATACGAGCATCGCGATTATCGATTTGGTTTGGTAGCAGTTTTCACCACCTTATTCGGCTATACCCTTTAACAGAAAAGGTTTGCTTATCATAACAAGCCATCGAACAAAAAACGAAGCGCCCCCCAAGGTTCACGACTTTAAAAACAAATACTAGATGGGGGATTGATTGGTTGCACTATTGGGAATTGGTCGGGGCGCGCGTTCAAATTTCAATGCATCTCCGCCAAATCTAACAATTTGCATCTTTGACACAAGAACCAGCCATGCAATTTCTCTTCAATTTTTGTTTTCAGTATCCTCAAAATAAATATAATGGATATATTTCATTAAAGACACAATTTCACTGTAAATCGGTGTAACAAGTGACGCTCATACGTTCATTTAACTTCGTCAATGGTTTACATGTGGTGATGAAGCACGTTCTGTCTCTTAGACCAATCATTTCAATGTTTTATTTTTTCTTCCGACAAAGTAGAAGCTACCAATACTGTGAAAAATAATGGTTGGTTGTTTGGTTGGTTGGTTAGTGATTCCGGGCGTGTCAACAGGCGTCGGGTAGTGGGTTTCCAACCCGATTTTCCCCGTCAGGGGGCACGCCACGGCAGGCTCTAAGCCCCCGCCCGGACCCCGGAATCTGGGGTAGTGTGGGCATGTTAGTGAAAGGAAACGATAGGAAAAGAAAGAGGAAGGACAGATCGCCCCAAGTCCATTTTTTAGGGTACTGCTCT
Source organism: Teleogryllus oceanicus (assembly GCA_964035755.1). Taxonomy (NCBI): domain Eukaryota; kingdom Metazoa; phylum Arthropoda; class Insecta; order Orthoptera; family Gryllidae; genus Teleogryllus; species Teleogryllus oceanicus. The sequence goes on along the minus strand of CAXIVR010000001.1, from coordinate 167,420,754 downwards.
GGCATTCGCCTGATGTTGACCGGAGAAACAACAGAAAACTGCTGATCAGAGCAGCCGGCCGCTAGAATTCTCCTGCAGACAACGACAGAATTCGACCTAGCTGAAAAGCTAGTGTCGAAAATCCTGCCGCTATGAGGACTCGAACCTAGGACCTCCCCAGAGGCGCTGCAGTACATCAGTTGGTACTGAGTCCCGCTCCCGGTCTATGAAAATAATAATGAATTTATTTTGAACAGACGAAAATATATTCAGGCTTATTATAACGCCACTGCCCGCGTGAAGACCCAGATGTTCATTGATGCGTCCATGTTTGATCACCGGGTGATCAGCATGATGGCGGCTATTAAGAAAAAAAACACTTTTTCCCTTTTTGCGAACCTTAAAACCAAAAGGGCCAAGAATGAAGTCGGGGGAGTTTAAGAAAAAAGAGAAAAGGTAATTTTAATAAAGAATTTAATTGGCAAAATCGAAAGAGAAGAAATTTTGATAAAATTGATTGAACTTCGAACAGGAACAAGTTACATGAAAGGGAAAGGCAATTACACGTTATTACAAAGTAATCACAGAAATTACCGCTCTTAGTTCATCTTAATTGAGACTTGTGTGTTGCGATGAATCCGGGAACAGGAGAAGTGGTGAGATTACAGCTCTCAAACAGCGGTTGGTTCGGGACAGTGAGTCGTGCCAGGATGCCGGCTGCATGTTGCTCCTTTTGTCTTTGCAGCCGCGTTCTCTCTTGTCCGTAGATGTTCATTGAAGTACATTCTCGACGCGCGGAAAATGGGTTGTTCGCAGACAAAATTGAGTTTATTTCGCGGTCGCGAGAAATCATGCCTTGTCCGTGAAGCGGCCTATTGGCTGTCTTCCTTAATAAATCGTCACTCATTTACATTAAAGTTTACCCTCGTAAATCCGTTCTCTGGTGTACCGACAAAATACTATCATGAAAAATAGTCGGCGCTGATTCGCGTTCATTGAGCACTGGCGACTCTTGAAGGCTCTGGGGGCGCCGAGCGTCGGAAGCGCGTGGTCGAAGAGAGAGCTCCAGACAAGACGAGCGCGCGCTGAAGAAGCGAAATCAAGGAGGGGTTTCCCGGCTAAAAGCCCTTATCTACCTCCCCCCCACTTCCGGGACTCTTCGAAACCGATTCGTGAATTTCGAATTGGCGAATGTAGAGGGGGTGACCAATATACAATCACTTCAAAACAGTGTCGTATGATATTCATCACCAGCGCCAAGCAGTTAAAAGTTCATTCCCGGCCTTTTGGGAATTTTTCCTACTTCGAGGGAAGCCGTAGTTGTGAGGCGGTTGTGAGGCGGCGCCGGATGGCGAGTAGGGCCGAACCGCACCCACCCTGGGATGCGTTGTCCGCGCCAAAGAGAGGACAGCGCAGTGAGGGTCTGATGCACTCCGCGGCGGCAATTGAAATACTCGTAATTAATGAAACTGATAAAAATTTAACCCCAAAGCAGGGGCTGTTCCATCACATTACTAAATAAGGGACATAATTTTCAATTGTGCTGACATCAAAAATGAATTACTTTTCCTTACAACAGTTACAGCGAAAACATACCTGAAAGAAGCAAAAACAAAAAAATTAGATTCCACTTCGTGATATTTTCAAATAGATATTTATTTGCAATAAATTATAATGAATATATACTAAATTATCATGGTTGGTACACTTGTTATGACATTTGTGTTTCTCACATTAGAATGCTTTTACCATGAAATTATTATTTGTCGGACAAAGCATGATTCTTGCAGTACTTGGAGATATCTCTGGATGGCGGGACAATCAATTGTTTTCGGGCACAGGGCGAATGTAGTTCAGATGCACTCTACTAGTCGTTCTGAATGGATGGGAAGACAGCGTGCTTATGGTAAAATTGCCTTTCTCCGGAGTGGAAATGCCACAAAATGCCACAGAAATCTTGTGAAAGCTGTGGAAAATAATTTTGTACCTAAGAGATGGTCAGCAGGATTCCAGCAATAATGCAAAGTAAACAGTGACTTGAAACAGTCCGGGAAAATCGTAAAACTGACTGGGGTCTTTGTAGAAATTAGTTCGTGAGACCTAAATGAAAAAAGGCACAAACAAATAGAAGTTGAAATAGGTTTTGAAAAACGAAACATCCATAGAATGACAGACAGATCTCTATCTAAAATGCATGGGGTTTGGGGCCACATTATACGAACGAAAGGCACCATGCAATAATCCCTGCCCACTGGAAACGCTAACAATAGGAAGAAGAGCATTGCCTTCCTGGAGATAATTGTGAGTTACGGTGTATCAGGGCTTATAAATTAGATTTCAAAAGCCCGTCAGCAGAACAAGGACATCGAGGATCATCACAAAAACCCGAATGTTCGGACAACACACTTTCCTATTGATGCTGATGTTTATTATGGTTCCCGGCGTCAGAGAATTGAATGCCCAACTACATCTTTGTACATGACTAATCATGACTGTAGTGTACTACGCAACGTTCCAATATCGTTTACAACAGTTAAGTTATACCAATAGGGGAAACGCCCGAATCTTCTCAATAATATCGTTATTCTCCTCAGCACCGGATCGCGTACTGTAGAGGCTGTGGGGGGAACAATTTCTTTTTTGGGGAAAAGGGCGCTTGGCATTCCCATATACTATGTATTTGTTCCATGCCCTTTGGCGAACCCAAAAAAAAGGGAAATTTTTGCGGGAAAAACGATTTGATACAATACCTTGTCCATGCTGAATACCATGGAATTTCAGAATTCACAAATGGTGATGTGAATGCTTCCCGACACACTATTTCGTTCGCGTGTTGTGAATTTATTAGAATACAACTTTAAGGGTTATTTATATTTAATTCTATTGTATTCTATTTTGCTCATAATAAACGCCACATAGTGTATGGATGATATTTCTTGATTTCAACTCGCTTTGTATCCTACACTGGGGAATACGTACTCAGTATTATCCGTTCAACCAACCAAATTCTGTTGCCCAATCCTAACTATAGTAAAACATCGATTAAGCGTGTCTCGATTACCTGTGTTCGCAAGTAAACGAGATGACTGTTCCAAAAAGAATTACCGAGGGAGGGGGGGTTAATTCCAAGAACGTGACAGTTTCGAACGTAAAAGCACAGACGCGTCAGCAATATGTTTCATTTATGTTCCTAGATACACAGGTACTCAGTTGCGCTTCTGAGACAAAAAAGGGTAGACGCGCCTTTAGTAAAATGCTCTAGGAATAATTTGATAGAAATTATTATCAGCGGCCCTACTCTAGTTCTCTAGTATGTTTTAGGATTCTTTCAACTCTTCTCTCTTTCAAATAGCTCATTTAAAAAACTTCTAAGTTTGTTTTTGGCCTTCAATTGACAATATTTTCGGTCGGTCAATTGATTGATTTTTTCGTGTTTTCCGGGGGCGTTCCCCCTTGACTTTGTCCCGTTAAGTAGGGATGTTCTTCCGGAGATGGCGTTATCTTCCCCCCAGGTGGCGAGATCCGGTGCCGACCCCACCGTCGGCTAGTGGGTTTCCGAACAGGGCTTACCAGGGGGCACCGCCCAGCGGACAAACTCTGTCCCGACCGGTCTCCCCGGAAAATTTTTGTGAGGCTTTTTGTGTAAGTGTAAGGAGGATAGGACAAGGGAAAAGGGAAAGGGCAATCGCGCGCGGGCCGTCCCCTTTTAAAACTGCCCGGGATTTGCCTGGGTTGATCGGGGAAACCCAGAAAATACCGATCAACAGCCGGCCCCAGAATTCTCCCCCAGACAGCGACGACGACCCAGCTGAAAAACTAGGTCGAAAAATCCCCCCCCGTCAGGACTGAAACCTAGACCTCCCGGTCACAGGTGCGCAGCATAGTTGATGCGAGCTACCTAGGTCGATCTGTCAATAATAAGTGCTAAACGTAAAGGGTCTTTTCTTCTCGATAGAAAAAAGTGTTCATTTTAAACTGTGCAGTAAAGAGTGATGAAAGTGATGCTTCATCCACACATATTTCTCGCAGTATTCTAAATATACAATTTAAATAAATTCACAGTTCAACAAAAATGTGACTCGCGCCGTTCTTTTAAGCAACCCTTCTTCTATCCGTGGAAAATATTTTAAAAAATTTGGAAAAGTTTTTGAAAAAAAATGTTAAAATTTAATTTTAATGGCCTTTTTCCCAATTACACGAAAGCTACTCAATTTCGAAAAATTAGGACTTTTTAAAGTCCGTCTTTAAAAATTGATTTCATTAAGGAAAAACTCTCTTGCTTTAATATAATTGTAGGAAAACGCCCCCAAAACATTGCACTTTTGCAATTTTCAAAAATCTGGGGAATTTCAACTAACATGAGACCTATACCATTCACTTATGCGTCCTTTACGCTATCGGGGACAAAGTTTCATCAAAAAAAGTAATTTATTATGTATATCAACAGGAGTAATACACTTTTTTCTTACCAGCGCCTGACAATAAAAGTTTTTCTGCCGAAATTTCGCCGTTTTCCGACATAATTCCTCTTATTACAAAGTAGGTGCGAGACAATAAAATTGAACTTACAATGGATATTAGTAATTGTAGAAAAAATACTATGCGAATCTAGATGTGATGGGTATCAATACGCTCGTATGCAGTTAACGATTTTCGCTCGTGACGTAATATCTATCCGCACTCGTGTAATATGGCTATTTAATAAATTTTAAATGGCGCGAGCTATGGTTTTGGGGGGAGATGGGTCGGGAAATGAGGTCAGTACGACGAGGTATTGGGAGGGGTTTGTAGAGTCCGCCCGAATGATCGCAAATTAGCAGTGTGTTGACGACACAAGTCAATCCTAGAACTAGCAGCCCCCCTTCCTCTTCGGAAGTCGATTTGGCTACGAGAAGCTCCCAATAAATCGGTGTGCCGTTAAAACGAAGGTCGCCACATTTTGCGCGTCGCCCACCGGGTCTTCCCTCTCGCTCGCCAGGAAGTGGGAAGCGATGCACAAATTGCCTACGGCAGGGGCAAGGAGGGAGGGGGGGGGGCGGGCAGAAGCGCCGGAGATGAGCCCGAGTTTAGAGTGGAGTGGGGGCATGGAGCGCCGGTGACGTCATGCGGCACGGGCTGCAGCAGAGGACAAGGCGAGCGCGTAGGCTATGGCACTGGCAGCGGGGGGAGGGGGGGGGAGGGGGGCGGAGGGGGCGGAGGCGGGGGGAGGAGGGCGGAGGCGGGCGGAGGGGGCGGAGGCGGGCGGGGGGGGGCGGAGGCGGGCGGGGGGGGCGGAGGCGGGCGGGGGGGCGGAGGCGGCGGAGGGGGGCGGAGGCGGGGGGGGGAGGCGGCGGAGGCGGGCGGGGCGGGGAGGCGGGCGGAGGGGGCGGGGCGGGGGAGGCGGGGAGGCGGGCGGGGCGGCGGAGGCGGGCGGAGGCGGGGAGGGGGGCGGAGGCGGGGGAGGCGGCGGGGCGGGGGGGGCGGGCGGGGCGGGGGGGGCGGGCGGAGGCGGGGGGAGGCGAACAGATAACCCGGGATGCTACGCCGGTTGGGGCGCATTTCCCCCTAACCCAGCCCACTCACATCCCCACTACCCTCACCACCTTTCCCCATCGCCCGCCACCCCCAAAAAAGTTGTCCCCAGCACCCAAACCGGCCGCTTTGTGCCGTCAATTTGTGTATGTAAATTAATGCGAATTCGCGCTACGGTATTTTAATACGCCGCCCTCTACTTCCAGCAGTCGGAAAATGATATATAGTTAGACATGCCCCCGAAACCTATAAGCCCAAGCATGCCAAGCATTATAGCTTAACAAAAAGAAACATTGACTTAATCCGTTCGGCCACACACTTTATGTAATTACTAATGATGTTTATCAGAGAATATTTGAAAAGAATAAATGTTAGTTTTCAGGTTTTGAACGAAACATGTCATTTTTCATACACAGATAAACACTTTTTCAATAGACATTAACATTAATTTTATGTAATATTGAACACATATTGGAAAAATAAATATACTTTTTTAAATATCTTATATATTCTAAAGGATGTATTTCTCAGAGTTTTGAGGTCGTTCTCTTTATGCCACTGATTAATTATAATCTTCTTCTTCTCCTTACGAATATGCCCAACTGGGACTACGCAAAGTACTCAGATGCGGAGGGATCAGATGCGGAATTTTAGCCTTTCTTTGTGACCATATTTCTTTCATCCTTTGGTTGTGGGCCTTTTTTCTCTCTTCGATTCAAACTTTTCCTGTTTTACATGTTAGTACTTCTTTCAAATCAATCTGCCATGACTGCACTTTAGATCTAAATCCTGTTTTGAATGTCTTCTTCTGTGAAACCTGATAATTTAAGGTCCTTTTTAATTTCGTTGATGGCATGATTCATTTTCTCGTTTGACTGTCTACGCTTTCGATATTCCCGAAATCCAATTGACTGATTTCTTTTTTGCTTTGAGTGTGTACTGCTCGTCTGTGAATTTCAGACCAAGAATTTTCCTAATGATTTTACATTCCTTTTTTTCTATATTTTCTATGTCTTTTTTCCTGTTCAAAATAAGAGTTTTTGTGCCACATAGACATTCTTATTTTATCAGTGTATTATAGTGTCTCAGTTTCGTGTCCTTTGACATGCACTGTTTGTTATACATATGAGAGATGCTTTTTCCATTTTTTACATCTAGAATCATTGGCCTTAGTTTCAATTCCGTTTTCCTCAATTATTTCCCCCAGATAAGTAAATTGTGTGTCTCTTTAATTTTGCCATATTTTGTTTCCATAAAGTTAGGTGTGTCTTTGTTACAAATAATAAATTCAGTTTTTTCAAATGATTTCTGAAGACCAACTGTCTCTGCTAGTTCTTTTAAGGGGCCAATCTGTTTTTTTGTGTTTTAATATCAGGTTAAATTCCCAAAACCTTTTCAAATGCTAAACAGTCTACCGTTTTTTATCCTCCCCTAATTTATTGGCTGTGCAATTTTTAGGCTTATTTTTTGTTTACGCCATTCTGTTATTACTTTCTCAAGAATACAATTAAATAGCAGAGGTGAGAGTCCATCGCCTTGCCTTACACCTGTTTTGTTTTTAAAGGGGTTAGAAATACATATCATAAACTGAACTTTGGCCTATATGCTTGTCAGGGTTTCTTATATCAGTGTAAGGGTTTTCAAATCTAATCCTTGTGCCCTTAATATTTAATAATGATTCCCGATCAACCGAATCATATGCTTTTTTTTAACTAACAAGTGTGCATAATATATTTCTGTTACCTATTCGCTGATGCCTTAGGATAAGTTTCAGATTTCAGATTTAAGATTTGTTCCGGACATGATCAAACTGGTCTGAAGCCTGCCTGGTATTCTACTTGTTTTAGTTCTAATTTTTGTTGTGCTCTGTCAAGAAGACATAGGGAAAAGACCTTGTAGGGAACTGATAATAATGAAATCCTCTTTAATGATTAACGTCTTTTCTATCTCCTTTTTTTGTAATGGGTGAATTAATGCAGTTTTCATTCTTCAGAATTGTTTTGGTTCCAAAATCTTGTAATTTTAGGGTTTCTTTTTCTGTGTTTGGTCTCGCAGCTTTAATTATTTCTGTACTATTCCATCTTATAGATGCTTTGTTGTTTTTAAAAATGCTGGTGTGTTTTTGATTTCAATTTCATCGGGGGGTGGAGTTTATTTTTCCTACAGGTTCTTGTGAGGGAATCTTTTGATGGTTCTAAAAGTTTGGATATTCAAATATTGTAACACCCCACTATTGTAACCCATGGGGGTGCTCCGGCTTGACTCGACTTACCTTTTTTCCCCCCGCCAGCTGCAGGTTGTTTCCGGCTACCCCCCCTGAAAAAAATTAAATTTCTAGCTGAACATGGGGGGGGCATTTGGGAGGCAACTTGGAATGAAAGATTTTCCTATTTAACTTAAATTTAATTCACAAGAAAAGGGAAAAACACGGTGAAGCCGGATACATAAAAACGGACTTAAGAAACTTATAACTACATTAAAGGTTAGCGCCCGACGGGTCGCTCCCCATTTCCCGTCACAGCAGCGCCCGCGCAGGCCGGAGTTTGTCGCGTCGGCGCTGGCGGGCACCGCTCTTTTCCCTTCCCCAGGCGGGGGGGCGCAGCCGTGGCGACCCCCGGGGCTTGGGGCCCAGGGGCGATGTGGCCTGGATGCGATGACCATTTTGGAGCCGAGCGCGTGGGGGGCGCCGGGGTCGGGCTGCGGCGGGGCGGGGGTGGCGCCCGGGGCAAAAAAAGTCCAGGCACGCCCTGCGCCGGAACGGCGGCTCGCCCGGGGTTCCCCTGCCCGGAGTTCGTGGCGGGGCCGCTCGTTGCGTGGCGTGCCCGCCCCGTCGCCCCTTTCCCGGGCGGCGACGGCGCGTAAATATCGGCGGTCCCTACTTATTGCGATCGTAATACCAAATCCCCCAGACCCCCTTGCCCCCCGGAGGCCATTCTCCCGTGCGTGCCTGCACGAGGGGCCGAAGCCAAAAATAAACTGCGCTTCCGGGAGAACACCACGCCCCGCCCGCTTTTCCCCTCAGCCAGGCGTCCGCTCTCCTCCGCAGTTCGAATCAAAAAACCCCGGGTTATCCTTCCCAGCCCCGTGGCTACATGGGGTAAATGATCGTCCCCACGCGATGTTCACGCCTATTCCTGCGGCATCACGCGACAGGGGGTGGCCAATGGGGCCCGTATCGACGTGGCAGTTGACCCCCGGGAAGTAGCGTCTTCGGGGAATTTTGTTCGCCCAAAATTTCCCGCCGAAAAACGCCGGCGCTGGTCGGCGGCGGCCGAAATTCCATTGATTCACGGGCGCCCCCCCTTTCTACAGGGCTGGTTAAAAAAGGCAACCCTTTTGCTCGATCGGCGGCGCGCAGGTAACGGGAAAACGTTCCTATTCCTGCTGCTCTTCGACAAGGGCCCCTTCACCAAGTGTTTTAATATGCGTTTGAAAATACAATTTATTTTTATGATTTGCGATGCCATACGTGAGCGACTGTCCCATTACAATATTTTGCAAGCTCCTCACAATTATCTTCATAGTTTAATGTCAAATCCCCATTTTAAGTTTTGAAGCAAAGATTCTGTTGTTGATATCCTATAAGTTTATTTTAAAATTTTTTTTAAAATTTTTAAAATTTCTTTTTTTTTTTTTATTATTTTTTTAATTTGCCTAATTCATTCAGCTGTCTCTCCCCTGGTTGTCAAAAATGTCTTGTATTTTTCTTCTATGTTTTTGCATAGGAATTTGTTTTTGTGCCGTTTTAGTAAACTTACTTTTGAGCTACAGCCAATCCTTTGGTTCAATTGATTAATTGAATTTTTTATTATTATTATTATTATTATTATTACTTACATTATTTATTGGGTAGCAAGTGCAATAGTTACTAGGTATTTATAGTATGTATACTATATATATATATATATATATATATATATATATATATATATTGTGACTGTATTACCTGAGTTTTCCAATTGGAACCCATCATCAAAGAGGCAGTGACCACATATTAAATTTTGATAGCAAAGCTGCTGTTTTTAAAAAGATGAAGGGGCAAGGGGTTCCCTTTTGGGGGGCGCCTTTTTTGAGGAGGATGGGTTTTTGATTTTTTAAAGCATTTCTCCTTCATACAGTCCAAATCACTACTTTACCATTTGTTTAACCTTTTATTCATCAAAGAGAACTCAACATAAAGGGGAATTGATCTAGTACATGCATGAGTCTGAGTCTTAAATGATATTACTTTAAAATAAATTCATCTATTTTTGTTACATTACTGTTTTCTCCCAAACCGATAAATACATGAATCTCTATAATCAATTTTTTAATTTTATTGCAATCATTATGAATATCGATTTTAAACCTCTACTTCGTTCCCCATTACGTAATGGTTCATTAATACGCCCATCCCCCTAATGCACTCTGGCCAACGTGGCTGTGCTGAATTATTTAATTACATGGCTATTATAGTTTGGTTACCATCCTGTATTTCTACTCTCTTGGAAAGGGAAAACAGCTGCTTTTTTTTCAAGGCCCTTTACCCCCCGGCGGGCGGGGGGCCTCCTTGCCGCTGGCTGGTTTACGGGTTGCCGCCCGACTCGTTTTTCGTCCAGCCACGCCTTCGATGTTCGAGCCGTAATTTTCGACCATGCGTTTTTTTAAAATCGTCCCATTGGTCTGCCCGGCGATGGCCCACGCGCACTCGCTCGCCACATGCTTCCATTTTCATTCGATTATTTATCACTCACGAGCGTTTATGTCACAATTTCCCCTCGACCTAATGTTACTATCCACTGTCTTTAGTTACTATTCACTTCCTTGTCACTACTTCTCCCCACCTATATTCCCTGATGCTCACCGATTACACTTCCGTAATTGATGCACCTCACCTCGCCCGTGCGCGCCATCTCAACTCTCTCTCCCTTCTTCTCGTTATGACTCGCGTCTCTTCTCGCTCGTTCCCCGGAACCGTTCGTCTGACTCTCTTGTCTTTCCTGCGCGCCCCTATTCAAATTGGCATCGTTTTTATAAATCTGAAATGTTACATGGCCATTAGGTCATAATATATATACACACACTACGTGTTGTCTTTCGCCATGAGTTCAGTGAAGAGCAGTACGTAGAAAGCACGAATCTGCAAGTTTTTCTTGAGCAGTTGAGTTACTTTAGCAACAACAAAAACATTTTTTTAGCTTTTACGAAATGCATGCGACATCGATTTGAAAAAAAAGTTGTTGATTCATCGTTGAAGGAAAGAAAAGGAAACTAAAAGGAAACATTCATTAAACTTCTTAAGTTTTGCCTCTAACATTCAAAACTCACAATTTCATACTTGTCAATGATACAAATGTTGCTTTTCTAAATAGAGTTACTTTTACTAAATTGAACACCATAATTCAAACGATGTAATAAATAGAGCATATCAGTCGCTTGTCATTGAACGCCGACTCCGGTCACTAAATCCACGCTCAAAACTTATTATAGTTGTTTATTCACGTCAATTTTTCGAGTTGCGTTATCACCGTATGGTCAACATATCCTTGTACGTTTTGGGCTGTCCAATAAAATGTTATATTGAGTACCACAATCCAATATGTGATCACCGAATGTTGAAATCGGCAACACACAATTGCGGGTTTAGTCAGTACACATTTTTCTTCACACCTCCCTAAAAACGAGCTTCCGGAAAAAATCTAAAAGCAGTTTTTTTATTGGTTCCATAAGAGAAGAAAACTGTCCCCACTTTGCTCCGCTTTTCCTTTCCGCGCCGCGTTCTGCTTTTGTCAGCCCCCAGCCCTGCCACTCGCCGTCTTTCCGCGCCCGCCAAGCCCTGTTCCCCCGCTCCCTCCCGCTCCGCCCCGCCCCGCCCCGCCCCGCCCCGCCCTGCCCTGCCCTGCCCTGCCACGCCTCGCCCCGCCCCGCCCCGCCCCGCCACGCCCTCCCCACCCAGCCCCGCCTCGCCCAGCCCCGCTCCGCCCTGCCTCGCTTGCGTTGCTAATGGACATGTATTGTGGGTAGCTTACGTACTGATGTATCAAACCATGTACATATATTAAGCAATTTTTATTCTACAAAAGCTTTAAAAATTCGAAAACAATCACCACTAAAATGAAGCTCCATAAATTCAAGAAAGAGTTCCATATAAATCAAATATTCCATTCAAATAATATTGCTATTCATTTACCGCCATAAGACTTAGGCGGAGATGTTACGCCAATGCAGTGGAAAAAAAGTGTGTTCGCTTGTCATGTATATCTTGAAACCTCTGCGATATAACAAAATAAATGTTTTTTCTATCGACCATCTGGTAGTTTTTATGGACCTTTAGAACCCGCAATGTTTCATGGTTAACGACCCATTTAATCAAATATCCCCCAAAGGTTTCCCAGAGCAATATCTGAGTCCTCAAAATGAGTTCTCATGGGACAATTATAATCAGTGAGTAGTTACTACAGAGTACCCCCCTAATCATTTATTTCCTATGACAGTTTACTATTCAGTCTATTTTACGACTTCAGAATGATCCATATTAATTTTTAAAATGTTTTCATTGTGGTTTCAACCGGTGGCGTAGTTCGTGCAGGGGGAGGGCGGTCCGCCCCGGGTGACACCATTTTAGGGGTGACACCAATTAGAAGACACCAATACCAATACTTTGCCACCCTTAAATCTCGAAAAGTGTTTTCCTAAAAACCATGCATTTGATAATTATTTCAACTTCCTTTTACATGATTTATTTAAAAATTATATTTCAGTTATTCTGAATTACATATAGTTTTTTATATATTATAAATATATTTAAATACGTTTGTTATGTGCATTGCCATGTGTATATATACTTGTATTTTTATTAAATAACTAGCTGAATGTGTCATTGTCGACGCTATACACTTCCTTCGGTTGTTTGATTTTTCTTTTTTTCTTTCTTTCTTTCTTTCTTTCTTTCTTTCTTTCTTTCTTTTCAGAGATTTCTTTGTTCAGTTTAGAGGTTTTGTCACCTTCGCAAACTAACCACTTAAATTTAGCAATTACTTTCTGATACTTAGCACGATTTCTACCTTTGGCTTTCCTGAACTTAGGTAATGTAATTGTTTCATAAAATTGATTTCGTCAAGAGTTATTTCGAAATGTTTTCCTTTCCCTTTGTTGTAGTATATATTTTTAAAATCAATTTGAAAATCACACGACGCTGTCAGCAAACATGCATTTATTTGTTGTACCTCCCGGTCACTTGGCTTATATAAAATTTCTTATATAAAAATCTTAAATAAAATTTCTTATATAAAAATGATCGTCTTCTCGATATTCTTTGAAGACTGAATAATGCTGATCCCCGCAGCCCAGACGCCGCGCTCTCTACGTCTGCCTCTACGTCTTCCTCCACGTTTTTCTGTACGTCTTCCACTACGTCTTCTCTACGTCTTCCACCGTTTTTCTGTACGTCTTCCACTACGTCTTTCTCTACGTCTTCCCTACGTCTTTCTCTACGTCTTCCTCTACGTCTTCCTCTACGTCTTCCTCTACGTCTTTCTCTACGTCTTCCTCTACGTCTTCCTCTACGTCTTCCTCTACGTCTTTCTCTACGTCTTTCTCTACGTCTTTCTCTACGTGTTTCTCTAGGTAGGTACTGCAGTTTAATCAACGCCACTTACATAGATCGATTTAGATGGCGGGCGTTGGTTTAATACACGGCATCAAGATCGCAGTGCCAAAACCCGAAAAACACGTTTTTGGATATTTCATAGAATCTTATGGCCGGATACGAAAACAAATTATCATTTTATTTATTTTTTATTTATTTTACGTCAAAAAAACAGTTAAAAACTGCGTATGACGTGCTATGGGGAAAAGTGAATTGTGTGCACATTTTCAAAATTCTGTGATCCTTACACTAAGTCATATACTACTTAAATTTTGAATTTTGAAAGGGAGAAAAAAAAACAAAAACTCCCATGTTTAAAAAAATTTTAATTTTAAAATTTTAATAAAATCTTTTCAAAAATGAAATACATTGGCTCTTATTACTTCCTGGCGACAACATGGAAACGATAATTTAAATAATTGTATTTCCCACTGAATTCTAGAAGACGTGCACAGAAATGAAGTTACATTTATGTCCAGAAGCAAAACAAGGGGCCATCTCAGCATTTGCTCAATGGATCAGGGAAACTGGAAACGGGAAACCTGATCGAGATGGGGGTCATTGACCCGGAAGCTGTAGTACAATAGTTGTTACAAGTTGATTATACTTATTTATACAGCCCAAATGGTAAATAATGCATTATGTATCATTGTTAAAATTAATGTTCCTTTTCTTGTGATGCTCAGTATAGTCTCTAATTGTATAGAAACAGTTTGCAGCAGAAACGATTTCACCTGGGATTTAAACTTTCTATTGAATTTAATCGTTTAATGTCATCTGGCAAAGTGTTGTAAAATAATGTACATGTATTGTATGTGAATTTTTTGTAATGAGATGTCGATACTGTTACCTGATGAATATGATTTCTACGTCGAGTGTTATAGTAATAGACTTTGGCATTTTCTGAAAATATTTTCCCTGCCCTTGAGCAAGTCATTTTTACAAAACCACTGATTCGTAAATAAAAGACACGGTAATGGTAGAATTCTAGATTAATGAAGAGAGCACATGAATCACGTGGGTGGGATTTGTTATTATTCGTACAATTCGTTTTGTAATCTAAAAGTCTGGGAGCTATAAGATGTATTCCCAGAATATTATGCCATATCTCAGGCGGGAATGAACATTGCGACGTATACACAACGAGCAGTATGAAGGCTGACTGAATTTGCAAGAATTCTGAACGCGTAGCATAATGAACTTAATTGTGTGTTCAATTCATTTAAATGGACGTTCCATTTAAGGTTTGACTGAATTGAGAGACCTAAAAATTTGTTGCCTTAATCAGTCAATGGTACACTGTTCATTTTCAATGGTGCACAGAATTGTTTATTTGAAATGGAAAACTGCATTAAAACCGTTTTCTTTTCGTTTACTATTAATTTGTTATTTCGGAACCAATTTGAAACATCTGATATTGTACTATTACGGTTTCTTTATTGCAAAGGATGTTCGTATCATCCGCAAAGAGAACCGTTCTTCCGTTTCGAATCGTCGAGGGCATATCGTTTACGTAAAGTAGGAACAGAGTAGGGCCTAAAATCGATCCTTGAGGAACTCCACATGCAACGGGCAAAGAGTTGGAAAGGTGCGTACGTAATGTTCCATCATTCCAGTAAGGTATTTCAACTCTGTGAGATCGTTGTTTAAGGTATGAACATAACAATCTAGAGCAATACCACGAATTCCATATGAAGGTAATTTGAAGTAAAATGTCATGATCAATGACGTCAAAAGCTTTTGAGAGATCTAAAAATAATCCTATAGGTGCCTCGTTTTGATCCAATGATGAGGCGACCTCTTTAAGAAAAGAAAATATAGCTGTTTCCGTTGATTTTGATTGTCTAAATCCATGTTGGCAATCTGAAAGCCCGTCGTGTTCCCATCAGGAAAGCGTGTCGTTTTCCCATCAGGAGACCGAGACATGCTCTCATATGACTCGATTGGTGCACGGGAAGTGGTCTAACGGTGAGTGACGGAACCGCACATCCGCACACTCATGAAGTTACTCAAATACTATGTAGGGATGTTAAAATTATTCAGTAATAGATAACATTTTTATATTGATGGGGGGATGATATCATTAGTTTTTCCCCGGGTTTCACCAACTGAAGGTAAAACACTGGTTTCAATCAAAAACATTGGTTTATGTAGAACTATAAAGTATCTCTTTTAATCGCATTGAAATTCGCAGTGTGTATTACACTAGGGTGACCCTTATTTTTCAACCTTTCAAAAGTTGAAGTCCCCCCTATTTCGTTCCAATTAACAAAAACGATCCAAGCAAAATTTGAGATTAATCGAACAACTCTAAGGCGACCCCTATCGACCGTCAAGGTTTTGCATCTTTGTCCTGTGGATTTTGTTACGCGGTTTTAATTTTTATTATAGTTATAATAACGATACTTACATTTAGGTTAAGTCACTTTTAACCACACGATTTGCAAGTTAATTATAATGGTAAAAGAGATAATTG
This sequence comes from Teleogryllus oceanicus, assembly GCA_964035755.1. Taxonomy (NCBI): domain Eukaryota; kingdom Metazoa; phylum Arthropoda; class Insecta; order Orthoptera; family Gryllidae; genus Teleogryllus; species Teleogryllus oceanicus. The sequence continues at coordinate 167,405,161 of CAXIVR010000001.1, read as the reverse complement.
TAATTATTATTACCATTATTATTATTATTATTATTATTATTATTATAGTAATTTTATATAACGATACAGTGAAACCTGCTAAAGCCGGTGTACCCTGTATTTAAATGTATCACAATACAATACTCTACATAATCGCTTTGTTGCTTTTATTACAATTTAATGCTTGAAAAATACATAAATACATCTCATTACAATGCTTTACTCTACTTCATTTTTTTTTCATTAGATTGCCATTCGTCTGTCCATCTCAACTACATCGTGTCACTTGACTCCAACCGTCCTTTGTGAAGTTTTTCATAGTTGCACACTAACTGATATAAATGGAGTTCACATATTAATGACTGCTGCAGAAGCTTTCGGGCATGAAAATGAAAACCTAGGAATGAATCGCCCTTCTATGCAATGCTTTGGAAGAAAAAAATGCAAAAGAGGGAGACGCGGGCATTAGAAACGAGGACATTAGAAACTATAAGAAATTTTGTGACAATAAATCAGTGTCTTTTTATAGACCCCACGGCGAAGATCTTTACAGTTATTCTTGAGGGAATACCAAAATCCCTTAGAGTAAGATATGTGAAAAATTTAAACGCAACAATTACCCAGTAATTAAATTATGTAGATTATATAATAAACCAAGACAGCCTCTAGAAACATGTGCTATGCACTTATCAGAGACTGAAGAAGAAAATTTATCCTTAAAGTAAACAAATTCATGAATAACGTAATGCAAGTTCAACCTACGATTAAACGTAATTCACCGGTGCAATTTAAAAACTGTCAGTCATGCGGAGATTCTCAGGCTAATTTTCATGTAACTTCCAGGTGCATTCGTTGTGATATACAGCATCACTATTGTAAATGTACCGTACCCAAAAATTCCACACCGACTTGTGTTAATTGCAGCGACGCACACACTGTAAATTATCGGGCTGTCCTTGGCACCAAAAAGTTCGACGGTCACGGTCAGCATTTCTTTCAGGAAAAATCTCAATAAATCTTATCAGACAATTAAGAAACGTGAGCAACCTCCTTTAATCTATCAACCTAATTTAAATAATCAACACTCCCCTTCTCCCACAACCCAAGCCATTAGCCCGGCAAACAGCGCAGTTACCTATAAGTTCACAACCTCAATTTGACGTAGTCCAACTTGTAAATACAACAGTAAACCACGTCATCACAGCTATAATACCCCTAATTTAAAACAAAGTATAGTCGTTAACTCAAATCCTTCAACATGGCAAATAAAATCCAAGAACTAAAAACATTAAACTGGAACAATAACGGTGTCAAAAGGCAGAAAATAATATTTTAACATTTCATGCATCACTATAAAATTCATATTGCATGTGTTACAGAAACACAGTGCTAAACGAAAAATTTAAAATAGCAGGATATAATATACAGAGTGAGTCACATTACTTTAGAACCTGTAATTTTTGAACGGTTGAAGTTCAAACGGAAGTAGTGAAGTGCATTAGGGAATGGGGCTAATTGATGCATGTATTCGTTTAGATTTTATCACTTGTATTTTAAGAGATATTGAGATAACTTTGTGTTTTTCAAATGGAACTATACATATTTTTATTCATATATATATATATATATATATATATATATATATATATATATATATATAAAATATATATATATATATATATATATATATATATATATATATATATATATAGAGAGAGAGAGAGAGAGAGAGAGAGAGAGAGAGCGTAAAAAGATGATTCCAATGATATAAATGATATGTCATATGTTACGTAAGCATATTTTTGAGTAATTTTTATTTTTTACGACTCGTGTTTAACGTATATTTTAAATGTAACAGTCCACCAAAAAGAGGTCGCGCAACGCTCCCCTGCTAGTATATGCTCGGAGCGTATCAATATCCGTTCAATACGAGTCGCAAAAATCACAATTACTCAAGAAAATGCTTATTTAATATATAACAATATGTACATCATTGGATTCGTCTTTTTACGCTCATCATGATAGACTAAAATAATATGTACAGTTCTATTTAAAACATCAAATTTATCTCAATACCTCGAAAAAAAAATGATAAAATAGAAATGAATACCTATATTAATTAGCCCGATTCCCTCTCTTGCATTTCCATGAAAACTGCATTGCAGTAACTTCAACCGTTCAAAAAGTGCGGAAGGGGCTAAAGTTACGTGATTCACCTGTATACGATAGAACCTCAGAAGGTACTTTAGGAGGTGTAGCCTTAATAGCATCAAACAATATAAAACACCAAACAAATCATAGCCACATTTCCTATAACTCGAAACAGTAATAATAACAATAAATATATGTAACAATGAAATAGTTGCTGTATATAAACCACTTAACAAAAAATTCCCATTAAAAGCTTATAATATTTTTTTAAAACAATACCAATAGTGTACTATTAACTGGCAATTCAAACAGTATAAATCAAATATGGGGATGTAATATTACTTCCAATCACGTTGCAAAATTATTCACCGACGCAGTATCATAGGATATCCATATTTTGCCTCCCAATATCCAACGCACTAATCAGATAACAGCAATGCAGTGTCTGGTATACTAGGTACAGTACTGACAAAAAATTTAAATTTTCCCTTAATTCAGTGTTGCCAGAATTAGACTCGGATCACTCCCCAGTAATTATCGAAATAAACTGCTCAAATTCGTCATTGGCTCAATTATCACAATGTAATGAAACCTCGGGACGAATTAATTAAAATGTTTTTAAGAAACTAATAGACAACAATATAATATTTCCTATGAACATTTCCTTTGAATGTTACTACATTCAACAAACGATGAATTAGATAAGCAAGTACTGCATATAATTTAATCGATCCAGGAAACAATTGAAAAGTCAACAACACATGTCACACGAATGTAAAAACACGAAAAAAAAAAAAACCAATCATAACCTCAGGCGACATTTGCAAACTACCAGAAGAACTGACCTTTAGGTAAAATAAAACACAATGTCCAGAATAAAGTAAAATTAAAATAAAGGCCCAGAAGAAAATAATTGTTTAAAAATTACCTAAATTTTACGCAAAATTGCGAACACGCAGAAACGATTCATAATTTCGAAAAATTGAATGTGACCTTATCTCAAGGTCTGTCATTGTAAAACAGATTTCATTGAGAAAAAATCTGTATCTTCAATGCTGTAGTTGTAGGAAGAAAAAAATTTCGAACTTTAGCAATTTTCCAAAAATCAAGAATTTCTACGAAAACTAGACGTGCGCCATGGTTTTAAAGTTCTTTACGCTATCCGAGGACAAACTTGAATGAAAAGTGTGGAGTCATTTTTTAGGAAAATAGAAAACATTGAGAAAACCCTATGAAAAGTACCCCTAGATATTATGTTTCCTAGTCCAGTCTGAAGTGGATATTTTGACTTCATATTCGACAACATTTTCATAATTTTCCCAAAATGGCTACAGTTTTTTTCCCTAAACTTTATCTTCGGATAGAGTAAAGACTACTCAAAAGAATAGTCTTCTTTTATCAAATATGTTTTTTTGAATATTGCAAAAGTTCAAAAAAATTTCGACGCCTTCCTACAACTACAATTTTGAAGGTAAATAAGATAGGGTAAAATCTGTTTCTCATGGACAGATGTCAAAATAATGTCATGTAGAATTTTTCGAAAAGTATAAAATAAGTTGTATTTGCATAATTCCGCATTTATTTTATGAAAATTATCTCCAAATTGATTCTTTAAATTTTATTCTCGTATTATTAAAGAAAACTAAAATATTAGTACTAGTAACATTAATTTTATATCCAGCATATTTTTGAAAATTGCATAATTTTAACATTTCAGAACTACAATATGTAAGATAGAGATTTTCGTCTTCAAAAAAAAAAATCAGCTATTTAAAGAACATCATGTAATTGGAAAAAACAATTTGGAAAAAACAAGTATTTTTTGCGTAATTCCTGCTTGAAATTAGTGAAATTTATAAAACTAAAAAAAATTGGGAATGTCACTCCTATTTGTTTCTTCGCGTTTTTTAGGAATAAAACAAAGAATGATTCAAATAATGGTGCTGAACTCATTTTCGTTGAACACTCTGAATTTTCGAAAATTGCAAATTTACAAATAATGCAAGAAATTATGTGCTGTTGTCGCACCACTAATTTGAAATCATTGTGAAAATTGCGCTATTTCTGGGCAAGGCAGCCTGCATTCTGAAAACCATAATTATAACTACACTTACCTAGTGCTAAAAATATTAATACAGAAAAATAGATGGATGGACGAGTGTGATCGTGTTCCAGCTTAGCTCTTCAACACGGAACGAATTTCATTTCAACTAAACTTAGTATACGTTACTGTTGAAGAATTGCAATGGAGAAAAGAAGACTGTAGGAATAAGACTCCCCTAGAGGGATGGGTGGGAAAGGAGTGACGTTTTCAATCTTTATGCAACCCACAATGCACATACTGCGTGTAATGCCCACTGAGCGGACTCAGTGGACGAGACGTGTTGGACTGTTTAGTGGTAGTCACACACGTTCAGGAAATCCTCAAGAAAAACGCCTCCGACATTTCCTTGTGGATTTCCGCTACCGGAACCTTGCCACTCACATGGACGTGTTTTTCCCGAAGGAAATCCTCCAGGGAAATGATTTGAGGATTTTTTCCCAGTCAAAACATTAGTTTTGCTTATCGGGAAAATGTGAAAAAAAAAAGCAATTTTGTCCGCGATAAAAGGCAGCTGGAAAGAGGGTGAGACAAAACCGAAAAGCTAGCCCAGACCAAAGTAATTAGAAAACTAATTAGTACAAGAAAGATTGTACCGTTTGTAGCACTAGTTTTATTTTGTTTACGGATAGCGCTTTTCATGTAATTTTTTTAATAACCATCTTTAGTTGCGTTTCGGTCCACTTGTTTAATTGTTCGACGAGTTTCGTGTACATTTTTTTATTTCGATCATGATAATCGTTAAAACTAACTAGTCTCAAGAAGTTTCATTCTCAAGCATTTAAATGCATTCTGTTAATCGTTTCTGAAATTCATTTTCGACATGATATGGTAGAAGTACTGTCTCAATTTTTCCCCCTAAAAAATGTGTCTTATAACTTTCTATAACAAATTTTTTCAGATTTTTAAACACTGTGGACGCTAGTGAAAAAAATTAAAACCAATTCTTCCAGTTTAAAAGTTTGAAATTCGCGCCAAAATATGATTGGAAAAACTTGTTTAACCAATGTTTAAACAGTTTATATTAAAATCATTGAAAGGTCTTGCTTACCAGATGATTTGTAATTTACAAATATTTGTTTTATGTGGAAAGTATTCATATTATGGAAATAAAATTATCAAAGCCCTTTTGTTTTTATATTTATCTATTGTTTCTAATATAAATCAAATTACTCGGTTTTAGGTATATTAATCTTTTATGCTTATAATATAAATCAAATTATAAAATTGTTAAAAAATGAAAAAGGAGATTTATTAACCATTGACAATTACACAATCATAGACCATTATTGTCACTTTCTTTAATAACAAGGATCACGCATTTGTTCATAGTCTACCCAAAATTTCTGTTTTTTTCAACATTTCTATTTAAAAATACATGTTTAATCATTTTTGCCAAGTAACTAGCGTGTGCCAAATGTGTGTTTAAATGATCGCAGCTATGTGGGAGCAGCATCCCAGGGTGCCACTTCCGTTCGCACGTTCACAATATCGTTTCCCTCCCGATATTCCCAAAGTGGAAAAAGATGGGTGGGCTCCTCCGGTGAACCAATTTTTGCTCATTCTGCACAGCAGCAGTTTCCGTCCCGAACCATTTGTCCACTTCGTTTGAAACGCGAGACCAGACGTCGGCAGCCATGATTCATGGAGTGCAAGAAGTGTTGAGAAACATTTTTTAAGGGGCATAAATGGACAATTTTCAAAGGTGATCCACCAAAATTATCAGGATGCAAGGGTATTTGCAATAAAAGATGTAATATTAAAAAAAGTGCTTATCTGTTTCTGTTACAATGACTTGTAACTGTGATAATTTTGGCATTTAAAATTCACGATAATATTATGACGCACACTTGTGCCAGAAACTCAATGGTTGAAGTCGGATGCGCAAGAGGCCACCCATCTCTTCCCACCATGTATTTCCACCAAGGATATCCCGATTGCGCTTGATACATTATCGATGTAACACCTATACGATTTCGAGTTCATATGTCGTGTTTAAATCTGTTTAAATGTCGGTTAAATCGCTTTTTCCAATCACATTTAGGCGCAAATTTCAAACTTTTAAACTGAAAAATTAGTTTTATTTTTTTCCCTACCGTACACATTGTTTAAAAATCTAAAAAAATTTATGTTATAGACCCATTTTAAGAAATATGTTATAAGACCCATTTTAAGAAAAAAATTGAGATAGTATTCCAACAATAAAACGTCGAAAATGCATTTCAAAAATGTATTAATTTTTTTATATGAGTTTGGCGTCAAAATTCGTTGACAAAATTACCTTCAAATTAAACTACGCTTCCTCGTCTCTGCGATTTTCTCAGTCTAATACACACAATAGATGCTGAGAAAAAATAAAACTTGCAAAACACATTTCTCGTTGTATTTCTGCAACAGATTACCCTAGAAGGCTAATTTTTGTGAATCTACGTCATTTTGTATTCTCTTTCATATGATCATCGCGATTATTGATTTGTCACCGCCTTATTCGGATATACCCTTTGAGAGCGATTACTCAAGTGGTTCAAAAGTCGTTGTGGAGCATAAAAACATATATATTGTGACTTTTATATAATAGATTGGCAAAATTTTGTGAAGGTTTTTAGAAAAACAGATTAAATAAGAACGAAAAATTGGAATTTGTCCTTACTGATGACAGAACAATGCTACATGAGCCCTCCGCTGAACAATAGTCGCGTCTGGAAAGGAGTGGTGGGGGCCCGGAAAGCAGCGTCTCGGAGGTAGAGAATTGGAAATGAAGGTGCCTGCGCTGTCGTTGCCTACAACGCAACCACCCCCGAACCCGGCTTCTCCTCCCGCACTTCCATCAAGAGGATAAATCAAGTCGCGAGCAGACAGCAGCGCCTGCGATTCGGCATTGCGCCGCGCGGCCCTGCCCCACAGTGAGCAATTTGGGGTTCGTAGGGGGACAAAAATCAAAATTTCAATTTTGCCTTTGAGGAATGAAACATAAATACTCTTTTTTACAGATGACTAAAATATTGGAGAACGGCTTGTGTAAGCCTCAGTTGATAAGAACAGACATGGGAAATCTTATTTCAGAAACTTCGAACTTCTTTCATAACACTCACGTTCGGAGCTCCGTTGAAGCCGGTCCTTCTAAATGGCCAGATAACCGATATACAAAGATTCTGCAGCATGGAATAGGTTTCTCAGTGTAAATACAATACATCCAACATATCTAATTAACCATTTCTTTGTTTTCTATAGAGGTTAATAGGCAAATCTACTTGTCGTATTGTTCTAATGGTTGAACGCTAAGTTTATATTGGATTATAAAAAAAGAACTCTTTGATTTTCTGTTATCCTATTCGTGGATATCTGTTTTAATAGTCTATAAATATCTTTTGCCTTTCTTGTGAGAAAAATTTTCTTAGGATCGGCGCACCGAGTAAGGTGGAGTGAGCTGTTCGAGCACATGGTGTGCTGCAGGCACGGGCGAAGCAGACGGAGAAGAAGCCCTAAGAGCATGTGCTGTTACGAACAGCGACGGAAGAGGTATCAGAAGATCTAAAGAAATCGCTAGTGTGCATTGTTTTGTCAAAATATTACACGACAACGGAGGGTATGTGCAAGGAAATTAACAGACATGGAAGTGAAGAATCGTAAATGGATCAATGAAAAGTGTGAGTGATGCATTCAAGAGTGATAAGGCACTTTCCCTTCTTCACGCTCGAATCCGCTTCTTTGAATATATGTTTTTCATTTGATAGAAGCATTTCGACGTAGCGAGCATCAGGAAATAAAGAAAAATGCATAGTAGAAGTGAGGAAAAAAATAGTGCAAGAAGAGATTTGGTCAAAAACAAACCTCATGTTGGATGCTCCTAAGCAAGGAGGTGGGACCACCAATGACGGCAACACTTCTCGAAGGTTTGTCGAAAACTCTGAGAAATCGGTTGAAATTGCAGGAACCAATGTTGACCTTTTTACGATATTTCGAGTGATTATTGGTGCTCCTTCCAGTGGCTACCCCTTTAACGTAACTACTTTCAGGGAATTTGGAATTAGGACTGCGTAACTCTTTGTAGAACTTTACAATTGGTTTCATATGCCCACAAAATAATTCACGAAGCGTGTCATAAACTCAATGATACTTAGGACAACTGAAAGAAAATGCGCAAGAGTATAAATAATATCATATGTACAGATGTCGTTACTACAGAAAAAGGTCGCCATCTGCAACAAATAAAGACATTCTTCACATTCTTTTTCTTTCTTCAGTGAGCCTACGGAAAGCACAGAAGACAAGAAGTGAAGATCTTCAAGCTTATTAATTCACGACTCTAATGACATTGAAAACTTAATGTTTGAACATTCAAGTGACAGTGATCCTGACTTAAAATATTGTTTAAAAGCTCACGAATTCTTCAATTTATTTATTTATTTATTTATTTATTTATTTATTTATTTATTTATTTATTTATTTATTTATTTATTATTATTTGTTTGAAACTTAAAACAATATACTGTGTTATTTGGTGTTTTGTCTTAAGATATGAAACGTGTAGATTTTTCCTTCTTTTCTGTAAAAGGTAAAAATGCCATCAAAAGTAAATGTAACATTTAATTTGTTAGCCATGCATACCATGTTATTTTTACATCTTACGTAATGTGTGTCGTGTAATTGTAGTTTTCCCAAAACCTTTTTGGCGGCCTTCCAAAAAGTCTGCCTTATAAGAAGACCTCCTTTCTCATTAATTAACCAGTAGCGATTTTACCACTCGCTGCATTATCGATTTAATTCAAAGAAATATGAGAGTGCTGACTCTTTCCTCTGTCACTGTCACTCTGTCACATCGTCAATTCGTCAGCGTAACTCATCTCATTCAGGTAACAAGACTACAAATACACAATGATTCAACTCGCATCTAAACAGGAAGATAGCACATCGAGTCCAGAACAAGGGAGTCTCCACCAATCAATTGGGCAGAGAACAGGTTAGCCTCAAATTCAAAAATAATTATTTACGAACAATTTTATTCTATGTTGAAAGTCCCATTTATTCATTACGAAGTATAAAAGTCAATAATACATTGTTGGAATATTGTAAGCGTTTACAAATATTTGATAAACGATTCTTTAATTAAACATCATTATCACTTTTGAACATTTGCAATCGACTGAGGTCCTTGCATAAGGTGCTGCTCCGGAATTCACCTGGAAATGATGGGGATCAGAGCTGTTAGATTGCCAATTCAATTGTGGCAAGCTCCACAAACTGGCTGCAGCTTGTTGATCGGTATCGAACTGACAACCCCTCATCACCGACGTAATAGACCGCCAGGTGTCGCCTTTGCAATAGGCGATATCCGTGCTGGTAGTGAACACACTCATCACCAAGAAAACATTCTTAATATCAACTATATCGTCGCTAGGATTTTTGTCCCCCTAGCTACGCAAAATGGATCACTGTGTGCCCGACTCCGGCCACAGCCCAGAGGTTCTCGCGACGCGCCTCTCAGCACCCATAAGCCACATGGCCTCGACGCGTCGGCGGCCCGCACGCCCCCAGGGAAGGCGCGAACGTATAAAGAAGGCATGTCTTAATAATATCTCATCCTCTCCGCCCGAACAAATGGCGCTTCTCGTGCGCCTGAACTGGACGCATGGGCGTAGAGCGCCGCCAAACGACGACAATGTTGTTGTGGAGTCAAGGGCTCAGAAACGTCGAGAAAGTCGATAGAAGTTCGCATTGTGGAAAAAACGAAACTATGAACGATGCTACAATCGCACATATTTCAAAACATTATTTTACGGCTACGCCATATAACAATACTTAAGGCGGCGAAAGTGTTTCCAGCCAATAATTCTTCCACACTCGGATTCGAAATCAAGTCTTTATGTTTAGCGGGCCATGCACATGACCCCTGCACCTCTCCGGAACGGCAAACGTCTAAACGTCTTTCTCGGCGTCGAGGCCAGCGTGCCGAGACCACTATGTCCGAGAATGCTAGTTCTGACGCAGCCACTATCGACAACGAACGCTACCATTATTACGTCCGTTATCGGGGTGTGCCCTCCGAGGCGGCGGGCGCATAGGCAACGATGGATAACAAGTATGGGAAAACTCACCGGATCTGTCGATACCATTTACTGCACACGCAATATTTTATTACATGTATTTCTATTGAATATCTTAAAAGCATAATTTATTCCACTTTCAGGGAATAAATAAACTATGTGTACAAAACAGTATAGAATGCTCTTCTACGGCGAAAACCGAATGAAAATTCGATCGCACAAGGCAAGTTAAAATCCAATTTTAGAATATTTATAGTAACACAGTAATCCTATAAAACTTTCAGTAAAGCTTACTCCTTAACCATCAATTATTAAGCATGCGATTCCTGCATTTCCATTATCAAAGAAAACACATTTATCTCGTATCTTCAATTTTACTTCATCGCATACTACGTACTTTGTTTTTAAATTTTAAATTACATTGACAGACAGTACTAAATTCAGTCGTGCGGCTCTTCAGCTGACTGACCGAGTATGTTTGTATCAGCGAAGAGTGAAAGGATGAATTCTCGTCTCTGATGATTTCTGCCTCCCTAATAGTGATTTCATTAGGTGATTCCCTCAACCAAGGTTATTGCGAGGAAAATACTTGAAACATTCGTTGGAGGGCGATGACAGGGTTTAGAAGGAAATACGATGGGAGAGACAGGTAAATGCAAAACCTATCTAAATGCAAACCTTATCTAATGTCGCAGAGATATTGAAGGAAAATTGGACATGGGAGTCTGTTTCTTAGCCGGGAGAGGGGGGTTCCCATTTCATCAGTTCCTGTTTGATCAGTTCCTTTCTTCGGAACTAGCTGCTCCTTGTTGGGAAGTGTCTTATTGCTAACAAATCAGGGGACATTTACTGTTATTTATAAGATTTTGTTTTGAAAGATTTGTCATTTAGTTAATGTGGTTGGAGCAGCTGAAATCCATGCAGATCATGCGTAAATTAATATCGGACGAAGAATAGTTTAGTTAATAGTTAAAAATGGAGTTTTAAAGAAGAGTTAGGTTTGAGAATCGGACGTAAAATAGCGAACCGTCTATTGGCTTCATTTACATTGGACGAGATGGGACAGTGTGTTGCTTTCCAAACAGATGAGTCTTGAGAATTAAGATTTGTACATATTTATTTATTTTTATTTATTTATTTATTTTACGTCAAAAAAACAGTTAAAAACTGCGTATGACGTGCTATGGGGAAAAGTGAATTGTGTGCACATTTTCAAAATTCTGTCATCCCTACACTAAGTCATATACTACTTAAATTTTGAATTTTGAAAGGGAGAAAAAAACTCCCATGTAGTAAAATCTATTTTCAAAAATATATAAGCAATAAATTTTGAATTTTGAAAGGGAGAAAAAAACAAAAAAAACTCCATTGTAATAAAATCTATTTTCAAGGATAAATAAGCAATAAATTTTGAATTTTGAAAGTGAGAAAAAACAAAAAACTCCCATGTAATAAAATCTATTTTCAAGGATAAATAAGCAATAAATTTTGAATTTTGAAAGTGAGAAAAAACAAAAAACTCCCATGTAATAAAATCTATTTTCAAGGAAAAATAAGCAATAAATTTTGGCTCTTATTACTTCCTGCCGCGACAACATGGAAACGATAATTTGAAGAATTGTGTTTCCCACTGAATTCTAGAAGACGTGCACAGAAAATGAAGTTACATTTATGTCCAGAAGCAAAACAAGGGGCCATCTCAGCATTTGCTCAATGGATCAGGGAAACTGGAGGAAAAACCTGACCGAGATGGGGGTCATTGGCCCGGAAGCTGTAGTACAATAGTTGTTACAGGTTGTCTATACACATTTATACAGTCCAAATGGTAAATAATGCATTATGTATCATTGTTAAAATTGTTCCTTTTCTTGTGATGCTCAGTATAGTCTCTAATTGTATAGAAACAGTTATGCAGCAGAAACGAATTCACTTGAGATTTAAACTTTTCTATTGAATTTAATCGTTTAATGCCATCTGGCAAAGTGTTGTAAAATAATGTACATGTATTGTATGTGAATTGTTTGTAATGAGCTGTTAATACTGTCACATGGTGAATATGATTTCTACGTCGAGTGTTATAGTAATAGACTTCGGCATTTTCTGAAAATATATTCCCGCCCTTGAGCAAGTCATTTTTCACAAAAACCACTGATTCGTAAATAAGAAAACACGGTAATGGTGGAATTCCTAGATTAATGAAGAGAGGATTACATGAATTACGTGGTGGGATTTGGCTATTATTCGTACAATTCGTTTTGTAATCTAAATGTCTGGGAGCTATAAGATGAATTTCCCCAGAATATTATGCCATATCTCAGGCGGGAATGAACATTCGCGAAGTATACACAACGAGCAGTATGAAGGCTGACTGAATTTGCAAGAATTCTGAACGCGTAGCATAATGAACTTAATTTTGTGTTCAATTCATTTAAATGGACTTCCATTTAAGTTTGACTGAACTGAGAGACCTAAAATTTTGTTGCCTTAACATCAGTCAATGACACATCGTTCATTTTCAATGGAGCACCGAATTGTTTATTTGAAATGGAAAACTGCATTAAAACGTTTTCTTTTCGTTTACTATTAATTTGTTATTTCGGAACCAATTTGAAACATCTGATATTGCACTATTTACTGTTTCTTTATTGCAAAGGATGTTCGTATCATCCGCAAAGAGAACCGTTTTTCCGTTTCGAATCGTCGAGGCATATCGTTTATGTAAAGTAGGAACAGAATAGGGCCTAGAATCGATCCTTGAGGAACTCCACATGCAACGGGCAAGGAGTCGGAAAAGTGCGTACGTAATGTTCCATCATTCCAGTAAGGTATTTCAACTCTGTGAGATCGTTGTTTAAGGTACGAACATAACCAATCTAGAGATATACCACGAATTCCATATGAAGGTAATTTGGAAAGTAAAATGTCATGATCAATGACGTCAAAAGCTTTGAGAGATCTAAAAATAATCCAATAGGTGCCTGTTTGATCCAATGATGAGGCGACATCTTTAAGAAAAGAAAATATTGCTGTTTCCGTTGATTTTGATTTTCTAAATCCATGTTGGCAATCTGAAAGCGCGTTGTGTTTAGTGAGAAAGGTTTCTATTCGTACGTAAAAAAGTCTCCCTAATATTTTTGAAAAAACTGAAAGAAGAGAAATGGGCCGATAATTTTGAATTTCATTTTTGTTGCCTTTTTTGAAAAGCGGCTTAATTTTAGCTGTTTTGAAAATATCTGGAAACGTTCCAGTGCATAAAGATGCATTAAATATGTGAGTTAACGGGTGTATAGGCATACGCACAAGTCTTTAACAAAGAATCGGGAATTCATCTAAACCGGCCGAATATGTAATTTTTTAGTTTACTGATTATTTTGAGAATTTCATAAGAAGAAGTTTCGGAAACGAACATTGTGTCTAAAATTTTGGGTGAACTGTCTGTTTTTGAATTTTGTGCCTGAAGACCCTAAGTGAGATCGGCAGCAATTCTCGAAAAGTATTGGTTAAATAGATTAGCCACTGTTGCCGGATCGTTCATATTTATATCGTTATATTTTCAAACAACATTTTCTACGGGTTTTCTAGTTGATTTGGTAGTATGTTTTATTTTAAATTTTTGAGATACGTCATGACGCCTAGAAATGAAAGAAAGAATTCACTTGTTTTTACAAGATGTCCTAATCCCTTGTGTTATCCAAAATTGCTTTTCCGTGAAATATTTAATTTTCGTTTTTGAAGAGGAAAGCAAGTGTTAAAATGAAATGAAAGGGTTGAAAAAAAAAAAAAAGAAGAATTAAATTTGTCGTTTGTATCAGCAGTATTATAAACCGTTTCCCATGACTCCCTCAAGTAATCAATGAATAATTTAATTTTACTTTTAGTAAACAATCTAGTCATACGTGTATTATTTATTGTGTCAGAGATCGCATTTCTTATAATGGTAAGAATTTGTGCATCGTGGTCACTGTATCCTAAATCTTTTGTTTCAACTTCATATCGAGTAGTAGCATAGAGGAGTTAATTATAATTTGATCAATTGCCTTCATCGAATGTTGTGTGATCCGTGTAGGTACTTTAATTGTAATGTCTAAATAGAAACTTCTTTCTCGCAAGATTCGACCAGAAAATCAATGTTAAAATCTCCGCATACAACAATGGATTCAAAAGAGTGATTTTTGACTTTGTTAGTGTTATCTCCAGGTTTTCTAAGAACAAAATATAATCTGCAGTTCTCTTTGTTGGAGGTTTGTAAATGCAAAGTATTATCACTTTTAGTGAAGTAAGATGTACAACAGAAATTTCGAAAATATTTTCAATGGAGTACACATTTAATTCCGCCAAGGGGATAGAATCAATATTATTTCTAACGTAAATACAGGAACTCCCATACGTAGGACCTTTATGGGATTCTCTCTCTCTGCAATAAAAGCCTGCGAGGTAAAAGTTTGGAATTTGGAAAATGCTAAGTTCATTAGGAGATAACCAATGTTCTGTAAAGCAAAGAACGTCCATTTGATTTAGATCGCTCTGTAGAGCTGCCTCGATAAACTCAGTTTTATTTGAAAGGATTGAACATTATGGTGAGAATGTTAATTTTGCAAGTACCTACACGAATGTTTTGTGCTGTATCTGACGTAGTGTTATGTATTTATTCCATTTTTACCTCGGAGTGCGTGGTCGAAGGTTGTAGTGTGTCCCGCAGTGACAGGTTGTAGGAAGATGGGGCATCGGATGTAGACGAATTTGTAGTGGGAATGGGAGAAACGGAGTAGGTTCAGAGGAAGAGGCAACAGGGTTCGAAATAAGGGTGGGGGCTGGAGAACGTAAGGAAGGTGAGAGGATAGATTTTTGGCAGGAGACTGCGTAGGACTGGGGTTGATGATGTATGTCAAGCTTGTTACCGACTGCATGTTTTCCAGCAAGGTTCATGTGGAAGACCATGCGATGAAGTGTTTTGCTGAGAGAAATTAATTTCAAAAAGTGTGACATTTGTTTCTCTCAGCTGCAGTTTCAATTGTTGATTTGCGTGCTTAATCTCCTGCATAGTGTTGGTCTGTTGTACCAGAAGGCAGAGTCGAGACTACAATGTTAGTATTTTGGGCGGCACATTGTAATTTGTTAGCATGTTTTTCAGGTGTAAAGTTACCGCCCAAGTTAATGTCATTCTGCCCTCCTATGATAATGATGTGTCCTGATTGGTCAGTGTTTTGTGTAGGTGTCAATTCTGCAGTCACATCTGCAAACCACTTAGGTTTAAAATGGATGAGACTGAGAAATTGGAGGTAATTCCTACTGAGAATGGAGGAAAGATGGCGGCCATGACTGTCAGCAAAATAAGTACTCGTTTTAGGCTCAGAGGAATGTCTTTGTTTTCAAGTGCTAGGATGCGCAGCTTACGTGTTTTGGTTTTGACGCGCTTCCTAGCCTGTTTGCGTTGGTTTGTGCTTGTACTTGTCGATGGTAGAGAAGGGTGTGAGGATCAGGAAGGCGAGGAAAATCTGTTTCATAATGTAAAACACTAAATTTGTTTTGAGTTGTGACTGGATGCGGTGTCTGTGTCTTTTGTACAGTCACGGGTGTACGGTTGGTATTATTCGCAGTGTTGCCGACTTGTACCCAAACGTCTGTGTAGAGAACGACCTCTTCCAACCTTCGGATATGTTGATCTAAATTACTACAGTGTGTGAAGGCTTTCAGAAAGTCGGCTTTGAGAGTGTAGAGAGTAAAAAGAGTAGAACGAGCAGTAGCCATATCACGAATGCGTTTTAATGTACGTGATAAAAATTGAAATAAATACAAGAAAACGCAGATAAGAGCAACAAAAACCTAGCTTTGTATTTTAAAAGTGTTAAATTGATGTGTATTAAATAAATTAAAAAGCAAGATTGAATACAAAACTAGAAGGTATGCTACACGTGGCTACGTAGAATTTCGTCAACTTAAGCTGCAACTGTTTAATACAATCAGTAGATTATACTTTACCGTAATTAGATAAAAGATAATATCTGAAAGTTTGTCTTCTATATATAGAATAAGATTTCAAACAAATTCACTTTGATACACCGTCCTCGTAACGTTGAAAAAAACGGAATCTTCACTTGTCACAGAAATAGAATAAATCTTTCAGAAAAGTAATTAGCACGGTGATTTAAATATAAGCACGGAAATAAATTGAACTGTGAATAGATTTAGACACTTATCACCACCTCGTAAATCTGAAGTTCGTTGAGGTTTGAATGTCCGTAATCTTGAAATTCGTGATCTGTTTGTCTTGGGTATAGCAAAAAATCAGTTGAAATTATATTCTCAGCTAACCTGTAACAAGTAATAAAAGCACTTAAAACACACTAGGCACAGTCAAATTGCTAAAAGTAGTAGATATTCACAAAATGTGGAGAGCACAACCAGATGCGTCCGTCTCGTAAGATGGCGTCAACCATATTTTTTATAACTTTCCAATTGGAACATTATAAGAGAATTTCGCACCAATTTAGTTCAATGGTTTAATGCAAATTTCAACAGTCAGACGACGTTTTGTCTATAAACGTCTGATTTCGTTCTTGTGAGCTATTAAATTACGGAAGTGCTTAGATAACGGATATTTTAAAAACCCTCTGCGAGTATCAGTTAGCTAATGAGTTGAAAAGCCATTTGAATTTGTGATGGCATTAGTGAACAACCGGTTTTGATTGTATAGTGTTTATCATTACGGCTACTGCTTCCAAATTCGCAGTCGGGTGACTTTTGAGGTGCCAAAAATCCTGGAAAAATTAAATCCTCTAGCAATTTAGCACCAATCATAGTTTCAATTTTAATTACTAGATAAGATTTCGGATATTGTATTTTGGCTTGCGCTGTCTGGTATTTAAATCAAACGTCAAAATTGGCGCACTAGCGCCCCTAGGGAGAGCTACGGAAAACTACCCTAGGTATAAGGATAAGGCTCAGGATAAGTCTCACAAGAAGGCGCTAAGACTTCTGGAGACTAGCCTACGCAATAATCAGTGTATGGCACTAAAAAAAGGAACAAGATTTATATCTACTTTTTCGGTACCAGGGCCCCACAAATCGCCAATTTTTGCCGCAGCAAATTCTTTCCATGTACTACGTAAGTACGTAATAGTATGAGAAACTAAAGGGCATATTTCTTACACTTGGCCCTACACTTGAGTGTGTAAAAAGGATTTTTTCTTTTATTGCCAACATTAGACGGATGTGAAAAAATGGTTAGCATACTCGATCCTCAAGAACCTCTTACTGCAGTATCCAGAGGATGAATTGAGAATACGGTAGGAAGGCCCCTTTTTCAGTCTGAAATGCAAAGGCACTTAGCAGTCCACACCTTTTTGCACATCGTAAAATGAATATTCAAATCCTCCGATAATATTCTAAAGCAATAATAGCTAGGGAGTATTATAGTAGATGGAAACCATTACAAAAACTTTCAAAACACGATTTTCGTACCTGCTTCGGGCCTATCTCAGTGGAAGCATTTGCCATTGTATCCCTAATGGAGTGATATGGTGTGTGTTTTTAGAAAGGTTCCTGGGAATCATATGGCGGTTACACAAGAGAAAATATTTCACAATACGAAAGCAAGTCCTGATGGAAGAACAAAAAAGTTCGTAAACGTCGGCAAACTAAATGGTTTTATTTATAGATCAATTGTTAGTGATGAATTTCTAATGTTCTTTTCATTTATTAATCCTTGTTCAGCCTGTCAGGGTACCATGAACTTTTCAAGTTTTTGAATCATACATAATGTTTCCATACAAAGTTCCCAACATACGGCAAATTTTAAATATTTTTTAACTTAGAATTAAATATTCATTAATTACAGAGGATTGTCCAGGAAGGGTCTTCTAGCTACTCGAATTTATTTCTAAGTCGATGTGATTAACTGCTTTCTTTTCTGCTATTTTACGAAAGTCGAAGTAAGTCTTTGGAATGCCGACGTTTAATTCTTGGATACGGGTATGAAGTGGAACATAATTTACATTTTTGGATTGCAGTGCAGGAAGGTAGGTTTTTGTTTGGAATTGGGTGGAGAGTTTGTATATCCATTGTTTTCTTGGGCATATAGAGAGTTCTTTTTGAATTTGCTCGTTGCGGATATACCAAGGTGCATTTACTGTCCAGCGTGGATACTTGTTTGGAATTATTTGTAGTTTATTTAAATTGCTGTTTGCCGCACCTCCACAAATTTGACAGGCGTAGGTTAATGAAGGACATATTATATACTTGAAAATGTATATTGACGTCTCGATATTGATTTTTGAGTTTTCATTAATTAGTGGGTACAGTTTTAACATTTGTATAGATGTTTTGTTACCTTATTTTATGTTATTTTTCCAAGTAAGCTTTTTGTCAATGTGCACTTCTAAGCATTTAACTGAAGTGGTAGGGGAGAACCATTGAATATATGTGTTATTTAGAATTAATGGATTTATAGTATAGAGTTTTTTAATGAAAATATTTTTTCTTTACATTTGGAAGGATTGATTTTAATTTTCCATTGTCGAAGTCATTCTGTTAGTGTGTTTCAATCCTCTTTAAGTTTTTTTCAGCCTGATGTTAAGTTTTGATACGCTGTAAATATTAAATCAACGAATAATGCTATTTTTGACTGCTTTACTTGGGAAGATCTCATATAAATCTATTGAGTAGGGTTGGTATTACTTATTTTGATTCCACAAATTTGAAATCTTATGGCCCAGATCCGTAAAATTCAGCGCAGAAAGTTAATACATTTAAGTGTTCTAGAAAAGTGTTCTAGATCGAAGTGATTTAAAAAGTTTCAAGAAGATCGAAGTGATTTGTCTATCAGAACTCGTATCTCACCGTGAAGAATGAATTCGTCTTGTGTAAATTTTGAAATGTTAAGTAAGGACAATTATGATATATGGAAACTACAAATGCGTGATCTATTAATTAAAAATGATGCATGAGACTATGTGAGCAGTAAAATTGAAAAACCGTAATTAATAGCGGACAACGCATATGCTACAAAAATATGGACAAATACGGATTCAAAAGCGCTGTCAGATATTAGTTTAGCAATTTAACATCCGGAATTAAACAAAGGTTCTGAAAGTTCTCATGCAATAAGGTCTAAACTTGAAGAAATTCATCAAACAAAACTACCCGCGCGAAACTGCACCATTGAACTAGCTCGTACAACTGAATATACAAGATGGAGATGATGCACGTGAATACACAAGATAATTTTTTGATGTGGTATACAAATTGACAGAAAACGGAAGTTTCTATTAATCATGACCTATTAACTGTTGAGTTATTACTCAGTCAATCAGAAGCTTTCGAAAACTTCAGGTGCGCCAAAATTCACGAGATGTATTACATTCCCCTGAATTAGAACTGGAGGTGACTTTGACGCATGGAAAGATAATGGTCGAACTACGCAGGACGCGATGACAACCAATAAATCAAATAAGAATAATTATAAGAATTTCCAACAAAAAGTGCATCAAAATACAGAATTCAAGAAGGATGCTAAAATGAGATGTTTTACAATTGCGGCGGGATCGGATATCGAGCTAAGAACTGTAAAAAGCTGAAAAAGTTGACATAGCAAACTGCAAGTGGTGTAGAATACTTATTTTCATATGTTTCATCTGATACGAAGAAAGAAAAGCGTCTCCAAATAAATGAAACGTCAGTAATACCTGGTGTCTGGAGAGTGGATGTACTTCACATATATGTAAAGATATTAATACGTTCAAAAATTTAGAAACGAGACCACATGGTAAATTTAATCTTGCCAGCAATTCAAATACAGAAATGATAGGAAAGCTATTTCTGTGAAAAGCAGACGAAAAATAATTGATTTTCAATAAACATTATTTGTTTCTGACTTAAGTTCTAATTTAAACTCTGTGAGTAAGACTACAATGAAGGTCATTATGCTGTATTGTAACCGCTCATAAGTCGGTTACATTGTTTAAATAGCGCGCGACAATGTTAAACTACGATCAAAGCAGTAATAGTACCGCTGAACTACAAGCGGGTGCGCCAGCAAGAAAGGATATTCTGTATCAGATTCTGAGTAAAAATTCTGAACGCACTCACGTAGTAGAAATCAACATCCAATCGCCTTGAAGAATTTATGACGGCGCGATCAGCACCGCAGGGAAAAACTTTTTTTTTTCTGCTGTGAACCTTCGGACGGAACTCACCTGTACTGTCTTGCGGTGTGCGATCTGATTGCAAGTAATATTTCGCTTGGACATTCCAAGTAAGGAATAACGTATATTCGTTGGAGACCGCCGTCGAGCTGTGTTACTTCGCGAGGTCGGCGTGCAACAAATCGACGATGGACGGTTTTTCACGACGCAAGAGGCTAATTCGACCTTGGACGCAGCGGGACCATCGCCGTCGTCTGGAGTGGCAGGAACGTGTCATCGCGGCGACGTCATGAGTCAAAAAGACCCGATTTTAAAACTTCGACAAAATCCCTTTTAAAAGAACAGTTGAAAGGTGGGGAAATCACGCATAAGAATATATAGAATTCACCTCACGCCCAGACACAGATAGTCAGGCATTTAAATTATCGGCTATTAAGCGTAACTTTTCAGTATTTTTCCATCGTAACGAGAATTCAGATAAATTGTTCATGCAAAAAGGTGTAAAATTTATTCTTTTGTTTAACTACTAATTTGTTCTTCTAATGAATATGCTTTTCTGCAATTCATGATTTAAATTGTTTTTAATTAAATAGTAAAAAGGTTAATAAGTTGCGTGACAGTAAAACCGCTTATTAAAGGGATCTCATTCATTGTACCAGTTTATTTAAAAGGTATATGCAAAGTGTATATTGCACATGTAAATTTTCTTTCAGCAGTGTATGTGATTTGATGTTGTTTTTTGTTGTTGTTGTGAATTGTATAAAGGTATTTCATTGTGCTTGTGTAAAAGTGAAAGATTATACTGGGTCATTCAAAGTATTTTACAAATAGAAAAGGTACAACTGCAGTTGATCAATATTTAGGAAATTGCTGAACACTACAGCAAGTAATATGAATTTGTAGGTAATGTGTAAATTCTTAACGAAATTGTATCAGAAGATTTGGTAGAATATATCAAAACTTTGTTAAAGTTAAAAGTTAACCTCCCTGTATTTATTTTAATAATCAAAAGCAGGATCCAACCAAAAGACGGACCCACTCCTGTAGGACGATTAAGACATAAGAAAATCTTCCTAAATTTTGATGTGACATTGATTTACCAGGTCAAAGGTCAAGTAGTAACATTAAGTTATTCGAGTGATCCGCTCATTTGTATCCCATAGTAGGGAGCGGTCACATATTTGGTGAATACGTGAGGTTCGAAATTGATATAACCTCGTCATATAGTATTCCTAAAATAAGTGAAAGGTCACAGTATTCAGAAAGACACAGGCTGAAGGTTTTAATAGTCAAGAAAATTATTATTTACTGCTTATCGGATAAATGATTTATGTTACTTTAATGGCATTAGTTATCCGAAATTTAATAAGATTGTTGAAGATAAGCAAAAAACACCGCAGTGGTCTAGTAAGACATTAGTTAGAAAAACGGCATGATCCTGTAGTTCAATTAAATTTGTATGATTTATGCGAAGCTGTGAAAAATACAAGGACTCAATATACAATATGTTAACGACATTTTACGTGCATGTTATGAGCGCAAGGTAAATTACAGCGATTCTCGTTTCCAAAATTCTCTGAAAGAAAAGTCAGAATAGGAAAGTTGGTACATTCGGATGATTGTGGATCGATGCGTGTTAATTTACTTGGTGTGAACAGATTTTTCTGTGCATTCATTGACAACTGCTCTAGTTGGTGTGAATTAAATATCATTAAGCATTAGAATCAGATTGTTAAAGAATTTGATAATTGTATAACCGCCACGGATACTCAATGAGGAATTAAAATAAAAGGTATTCAAATAAATAATGAATCTGAATATGCTAATAAAATTTTTGATTACATTCTCAATAAATATGAAAGTTTACGAAGACTAAATACTCCGTATAATCCAGAGTAGAATAGAATTGTTGAACAAAAAATCGAACACTGATGAATACTGCTAGATGTCCAATCAGGGGTGCCTTCTTATTTATGGGTGGAAACCATTGATACCGCCAATTTCATGCGAAATAGATGTCCGACAAAAAGATTTAATAGAAAATCACCGCATGAAATTCATATCGGAAAATCTCCCGACGTATCATAATTCAAACGATTCGGTTCTAAACTTTATTGCATGGTAAAATCATCCGAAGAAGTAAGTTTGAACCACGTTCAATGAAAGGAAATTTGTGGGATATTGTGTGAATGCAAAAGCTTATAGAGCAGGAATTTGCTTAAGTTAACTTACTTAAACCGAGATCAAGAAGACAGAAAAATTAAAAATCTTAATTATAATGACCAAACCAACGAAGACACTAATATTCACGGTTCGCAAGATGAAAATATTTCGCCGGCTTCAGTAAATATTGTCTAGAGATGCCGAGGAAGATATTGGGGGCAACCAAGAAATCTACAAATAGATCAATGAAGAATTGAAGATGCTTTCTTAACTGAGGTACCTCTTAGACACGCCATGTCTGGTGAGCAATCAGAAGAATGGTTGAGAATAATGGCAAGAGAAATAAAATCAATTTTAAAACATAAAACTTGAAGATTAGTTCCTAAATCAAGTCGCTCGTCTATATTTTATTCGAGTAGCGAGTGCACTCGGGATACGAAATCAAATAAAAATTAGACAATTTCACGTAGCAACAGCATATCTTCATGGTAACTTAGAAGAAAATGTGTTTATGGAGATTCCTAATGAAATGGAAGAAGTTTTGAAACATATCCCTCAAACCAAAGGTTATGAATATGAAATTGTTCGAGATGCCAAGTCTATGTTGAAGACATGTCAAATGGGGACAAGGTATGTCATATGAAGAAGTTTTTTTCCTGTTCGGTTGTTTTCTGTACGGTTTCTATACGGTTCTGTACGGTTCAAAACAAGCAGGTTGAGCTTGGAACAAACACCTATACAGAAATCTTCGACATTAAGGTGCTACTCCTTCAAAGGGGATTCTTATGTTTATGTGAAAAATCAAGATAACGAGATGAAGATCATCGTTGTATATGTTGATAATATTTGAGGAATGTATCGAAACCCCCAGAGTTTGAAGACTAGTCGCCTCATCATTGGATCAAAACGAGGCACCTATTGGATTATTTTTAGATCTCTCAAAAGC
The DNA here is from genome assembly GCA_964035755.1 of Teleogryllus oceanicus. NCBI lineage: Eukaryota > Metazoa > Arthropoda > Insecta > Orthoptera > Gryllidae > Teleogryllus > Teleogryllus oceanicus. The sequence continues at coordinate 167,381,635 of CAXIVR010000001.1, read as the reverse complement.
TTTTGACGTCATTGATCATGACATTTTACTTTCCAAATTACCTTCATATGGAATTCGTGGTATTGCTCTAGATTGGTTATGTTCGTACCTTAAACAACGATCTCAGAGAGTTGAAATACCTTACTGGAATGATGGAACATTACGTACGCACCTTTCCGACTCTTTGCCCGTTGCATGTGGAGTTCCTCAAGGATCGATTTTAGGCCCTATTCTGTTCCTACTTTACGTAAACAATATGCCCTCGACGATTCGAAACGGAAGAACGGTTCTCTTTGCGGATGATACGAACATCCTTTGCAATAAAGAAACAGTAAAAGTACAATATCAGATGTTTCAAATTGGTTCCGAAATAACAAATTAATAGTGAACGAAAAGAAAACGGTTTTAATGCAGTTTTCCATTTCAAATAAACAATTCTGTGCCCCATTAAAAATGAACAGTGTACCATTGACTGATGTTAAGGCAACAAAATTTTTAGGTCTCTCAATTCAATCAAACCTTAAATGGAACGTCAATTTAAATGAATTGAACACAAAATTAAGTTCATTGTGCTACGCGTTCAAATTTTATACTGCTGAGAATGGCATAATATTCTGGGAAATACATCTTATAGCTCCCAGACTTTTAGATTACAAAAACGAATTGTACGAATAATAACCAAATCCCACCCACGTGATTCATGTAAGCCTCTCTTCATTAATCTAGGAATTCTACCATTACCGTGTCTTCTTATTTACGAATCAGTAGTTTTTGTAAAAAATGACTTGCTCAAGGGCGGGAATATTTTTTCAGAAAATGCCGAAGTCTATTACTATAACACTCGACGTAGAAATCATATTCATCAGGTGACAGTATCAACAGCTCATTACCAAAAATTCACATACAATACATGTACATTATTTTACAACACTTTGCCAGATGACATTAAACGATTAAATTCAATAGAAAAGTTTAAATCCCAAGTGAAATCGTTTCTGCTGCATAACTGTTTCTATACAATTAGAGACTATACTGAGCATCACAAGAAAAGGAACATTAATTTTAACAATGATACATAATGCTTTATTTACCATTTGAACTGTGTAAATGAGTATAAACAACCTGTAACAACTATTGTTTTTCCATTTCCCTGATCCATTGAGCAAATGCTGAGATGGCCCCTTGTTTTGCTTCTGGACATAAATGTAACTTCATTTCCTGTGCACGTCTTCTAGAATTCAGTGGGAAACACAATTCTTCAAATTATCGTTTCCATGTTGTCGCGGCAGGAAGTAATAACAGCCAAAATTTATTGCTTATTTATCCTTGAAAATAGATTTTATTACATGGGAGTTTTTTGTTTTTTTCTCCCTTTCAAAATTCAAAATTCAAAATTTATTGCTTATTTATTTTTGAAAATAGATTTTACTACATGGGAGTTTTTGTTTTTTTCTCCCTTTCAAAATTCAAAATTTATTGCTTATATATTTTTGAAAATAGATTTTACTACATGGGAGTTTTTGTTGTTTTTTTCCCCCCCCCTTCAAAATTCAAAATTTAAGTAGTATATGACTTAGTGTAGGGATCACAGAATTTTGAAAATGTGCACACAATTCACTTTTCCCCATAGCACGTCATACGCAGTTTTTAACTGTTTCTTTGACGTAAAATAAATAAATAAATAAATAAATAAATAAGACTTAGACGGATGTAGCTGAATTTATCTAAATTAGAGATCTTGGTGAAATGAAACGTTGCTTGGATATCGATTTTAGAATACAAGATAAGGCAATAAGTTTGAATCAAAGAACATATATAGACGAAATACTTTCCAGGTTCAATATGTCTGTCACTCCATTTTCACACCAATGACCACAGGTGCTACGTTAATCAAGATTGATGTGTGGAGACTCCGATGGTAACAATCCTCCTTATCGTGAATTCTTGGATGTTTACTGTACTCATCAATGGCTACACATTCCGACATCGCTGATGCAGTGAATATACAATGCAATAACTGCTTTGGAAAATCACTTTTAGAATCAGCAAAAAGAGTCCCGTCATATATAAAAGGTGCTAAAGGCATAGAAATTTGTTATAAAAATAACGGAGAATTCATCACTGGTAATGCTGATTTAAAACATCAAAGGTGATTAAATTTCTCGAAAACTAAAAATATTATAGGCAATTTCTCGATGTCATGTTACTTGCCCCATAATTCTGCATTGTTCACCAAAAAATGTATTTCGATATCCTGAACCGTTTAGGAGTTATGGAGGTGGTTCAGGGTTCGTGCGACACCTGTATATTCAATTATTCATTGAAGCTTAGACACTTAGTTTACTATAACTTTGCTAACGGACATTAAATGACTTTATTGAATTTAACGAAATTTCTATATCGATGCCATATTTACATCTTCTCATAATACAATGCGAGGTAATTATTACTTGGAAATATTACTGAGAAGGTCGGCTGAAGTTTTCTCAAACCCGAAGTATTGCTATTTCAAGAATTATCCGATTAATTTGCACACACGGTTTAGATAAATTTGTATGAATGAACTTAACCGATCATTTCGGACATCATTCAGCTAATGTTGGCATTACCATGGGGCACTACGTAAAGTGAGTTCATTGTCCGAGAGTAAGGTGTCTTATGTGCTTGTGAGAAATATTTTGGCACAAAACTGCGTTGGAAATTATGCGTGGCACAGATTCCGAACAGTGCCAAGTCGGAAGCTCGGACCTTTATCACTTAACTCGAAAATGCGCTGCAAAGCGTCAATTAAGGTATACAGTGAGATTAGTTTAGGTGGTATAAGTAAACAGAAATTTACGACTGAACTATTGAACTCAAACTAGAAAGCAGAAAGCTAGAAATCTAGACTCGGCCTTAGAAACTACCCACCAGGAGTCTGATCCCCATTTATTACATCCAACGTGATATTCCTCGTTACGTAACGTACTTCTTCTCCTATACTAGCCATCTAGTATGATCTACTGTATGCGTTATTGGGATAAAGTCCGAAGGAAGCTTCGAAGCATTTTCTTCGACGGGATTTATCCACCCATTGTAGATAATGTGACGAAAATGTGAACAATTGGCAAATTGTCTACATTCGGACATTAATTAAGTTCAATTGTGAAAAATTGTGACGATTTTAGAGATGTCTGTCGGGTAGCGTCTTCAATGCTTCGTTTTCCCGGTCTTCTTCTCTCTCCAGCCCTTTCTCTCAGTCTCCATCTCGAAGTTGATGCTGTCGGTGGAAGCCGGCTGGTGAACGCGGGGAGGCGCATTCGAGCCACGCCCTCGCTGGAGAGACGCTGAGAGAACTTTCAAAGTTTCATGGAACAAGCGCGGGCCCCAATCGCACTGTTGGCTTGGCCTAATTCACCGCCTCGCTTTTTGAATGTTGCACTGGGCTGTCCATCACCGTCGAGACTGCGTAAAATCTACTCTGATGCCCACGCCCTGATCTGTGTATAAATGACGCAGTGTTGCCTCGTCACTGCGCTCGTATATCTATAGAAAAGAAACAGTGACGAGTATGTTTTCAAAGAGCACATATTTTGAGCATTCAACGTGACACAGTCGTCACAGAATTGTGACAGAACGTTAAAAAAAAGCTTCACTTTTCTTTAATTTTTTAACGTTCTGCAGAATTCTGTGACGACTTGTCACGTTGATAAGCCAAAACTTGGCAGAGAACGTAGTAATTTTGGAGTAATCCTCCGTTAACTTTTTTTAAATTATAGTCTGTAGTGCGTAAATTGTGTTAAGAGTCGTGAAGAGAACCGCCAGGTAGCATCTCCGCGTACGCGCCTCTCTCTTGCGCGCTCCTGCGTCACTACGCAGCGGCCAGAAATGGGAAGGAAGACGGATAGGGGTAGGGTTTAGGACACTTCACGGGGGTTGGACTAGCCCTTGTGAAGCGGCCAAACTCGTTTTGTTGGAACAAATTTCACATGAGATTCAACGAGAATCGAACTGGGACCTTCTTGGTAAAAGGCGACCCACTTCGCTCTGCGCCTCGAGCCACCCAATATAACAAATGATAAGTTATGAAATATAAAGTATTGATCACCTACTAGTACTTGCACGTGACACACTGAGACAAAAGCGAAATCATATTGACACATTGTTCTCAAATCAACTGAGTGGATAATGTATTAAATTATTTTAATAATTTTTTTTAAGTTTCAAAGACCCCTGTTTAGCTTGAAGTGTTAATGGTGGGATGGATTTTCTCGCATTACCTCATATGAAGTACGGTATAGAAGGCGTAGATGGTTTAACGACTGGGGAGCACAAAACAATTTGCGAACATTCTCCAGCAGACGCTCATGGTGAAGTGGCGTCCAGGAAAGCTTTTTCGAAGGAACTTCTCGCATATCACACTGTTTACGAGTGTGTCGACAGTACTGTCGACGTACACGTACGTGTACTATCTTGGGTGTCGTCGTGTTTAAGATTGTCAATGGTAGACGCAATGAAGTAAATGACTTCCCTGTGCGCGCCGCAAGGTTCCCTCCACTTCCCTTCCACTAATATCATCCCTAAAGCCGGACTGGATACAGAGGTAGCTTGCAGTAGAATTATTTCTTGTTACATTAACTTACTGAGTTAATAAATACAGCACTACTACCTTAACCTATTACACCCGCTTCTAATTTCATAAAAAATGAAACCCAAGAGCTCCCTATTAATTGCGTATTTAGAGGAAACGTGCACTCTTACGCAGTGTTGTATTTGCAGTGAGGGCTACTGGAGAGCATGCCATGCCAAACTGCGCCCATAGGAGCTACTTGCCTGCCTGCGAAGCCTGGGCCACTTCCCCTGACTGTGCTCTCTTTTCGCCTCCAGAGCCAGAAGGGATTGTAGTACATGCGCAAGCGCAAGCGCAAGCGGCGCGAGGCGGGGGATAGTGGCTTCATACGAAAAGAGGTTTGCCATATTTGTTCTATCATACAACCGATATTTGTATTAGGTTTATTATCTTTACTACTTTTTACAATTTCATGACTATTTTCTTTCTAAATTCTGACTTGGGTAAACCTTTTTGGCAACTGACAGGACTATGTCTGGTTGTCGAATTATTTCCTTGTTTTCGTTTTGTGTTACGTGCTATTACATGAATCTTATTTATTACATGTAACAAAAATATTAACTAATATTAATAAAAAATTAAAATTACAACATGAAATAAATTAACGAGATTATATTTTGTGACCTTTTTCTCAGGCTGGGTGTGAAATGTTCATGGATTCGGTCCTCACCCATTTGAAGATTTTGTAAAAAAAATAACACACAGCCGTAGCCACAGAACATTTATAATTGGACGTTTCCTTGAGCATTTACCAAGATACATAATATCATTCCATAAACACCCATACCAAAAAGAACAAACATTGTACAATATTTAAAAAAACAAGAAAAAACAACAAGTTTTCCTCAAATATAAACAAAATTTTGTTTTGTTCCGGAGACAATCATTTTATCCATTTACTAGTTTTCTTATGACTAAAGCAAGAATTGAACATTAGCACTAATCAGACTTCAAAAAGTAAAGAATGACATGAGGATGTAATGTTTAATCATATTATATTCCTTATTGCACTATCAAACTGGTGCTTAAGTATTAAAAACACAAATTGAATTATTAATTTTTTTAAGTGCAGCATTCACTGCAGGTTATTTTTCTCTTAAATGACCCTAAAAGTACATCTCACCTTGAGGACAAAAAATGAAGCAAGTGACTGTCTCCGTGTCAACACTGTTCAGTCTCCGTGTCAACACCACAAAGACATTTAAACTAGAAAATAAACTACAAATTACAAACACATGTTATCACCTCAGAGGTCAACATGAACCTATTCTTAAAATTACAAGTGTTTAAATCTTGTGCTGAAATAAATGTAGAAATGTAACACACTCTGACTCTTACTAATCTAAACTAATATCATACTAAAGCTTCTACATGATCAGTACAACATGATAAATCTAAACTAATATCTAAACTACTAATCTAAACTAATATCATACTAAAGCTTCTACATGATCAGTACAACATTATAAATCATCTAATCTTGTACACTTTAAGAGAATGCTACAAGCAAAGATTAAGCATAAATATGAATGTCTCATAACATAACATAACATTCTTAATTTTAATCAATGCATAATTTGCAATACATTAAAGTAACATAATAAATAAAATAACATTCTGTAATAACATTTTTTTGTTCGAAAGAAAATGGTATGCTCCATGATTCGTCCAAAAAGACTGCCCTACCCCGAGCTTTCAAATTGGGAAGGCTGCGCACACTTTGTTGCAGATCACCTGGTCTACGTGTCATTGCACAAGCCAACTCGGTTTGTAAGCGCCAGCATCTGCAGATGAAAAATAAACAATAGCCTCTATTGTAGTGACTATTACATCAGCACTGACATAAGCTTCTTGCACTCTGTCTTCTTGTAAACATCTCCATTGAATGTTTATAGTTTCAATTTAACAGAAGCTGTGTCTTTCCAACACAGTACATTCTATCAACAGAAGCACTGATCACAATCTATAATGTATAAACAAAATGTACAGTACAAATACCTCTTTTCTCAAGATAATTGTACTGTCTCTCTGTACCTACACGGATCACACATATTTCGATGAAGTCCATTGATCACATTATAATCAACAAAACTACTCGATATGAAGTTGGAACAAAAGATTTAGGATACAGTGACCACGATGCACAAATTCTTACCATTATAAGAAATGCGATCACTGACACAATAAATAATTCACGTATGACTAGATTGTTTACAAAAAGTAAAATAAAATTATTCATTGATTACTTGGTGCAGGAGTCATGGGAAGCGGTTTATAATACTGTTGATACAAACGACAAACATAATTCTTTTTTTTTAACTCTTTCATTACATTTTAACATTTGCTTTCCTCTTCAAAAAAGAAAATTAAATATTTCACGGAAAAGCAATTCATGGATAAAACAAGGAATTAGGACATCTTGTAAAAACAAGCGAATTCTTTCTTTCATTTCTAAACGTCATAACTAGGGAACGGACTTTATTGTTATAAAAAATGCAAAACATGTAGATACATATGTACTTATTTTTTCCAAAACGTAAGAAAATATCTAAAATAAAAAATTCATTATTGTGTTTAAAATTGGGTTCTACAAGCATTTTCCGAGCGTAGAACGTTTCCAATCAGTTCTCAACGTTGGAAAGGTTCTACCTCTACAGAAGTAATTCTACACTAGATTTCATCACGCATAAGAATTTCATTCGAAATACCAAATACGTTCATAGTATATATTACAATGTTAACGAGAATCCAGTGTTCCAATGAATGTAGTAGTACCGTGTAGCCAGAGATGGATCGCGGGGGAGGGGGTTAAAAGGAATGCCTCCCCCCAATCGAACAACGCGTAAGACAATTTTCTGTAAAAAATATTTGTTAGTTTTCGATCGAGTAATGAATGTGCTGTTTGAAATATGAGCAAAATCGTAGCTCAAATTACTTTTGTTCACAGAAATCCGCTCATTCTTGACTCCGAGTACGCAGTAAGCGGGAGGGAGATTGATCAATACGGCGAAGATTTGGTGGTCATAGAAGTCCAGCAGCATCACATTTTAACTTTATGAAAGATGATTCCGTATCATATAATGCAAACGTGCATCGATAACGAAATATGTAGTAATAGGTAAAATATGTAAAAACATGTAATTATACCATAACATAAATCACATAAATGTAACTTCATTTTCTGTGCACGTCTTCTAGAATTCAATGGGAAATACATTTATTCAAATTATCGTTTCCATGTTGTCGCGGCAGGAAGTATTATTCCGAAGCACAACATGGTAAGAACCAATATTTATTGCTTACCTATCCTTGAAAATAGATTATATTACATGGGAGGCTTTTTTTTCAAAATTTAAGTATATATATATATATATATATATATATATATATATATATATATATATAATATATATATATATATATATATATATATATATATATATATATTCCAAATTTAAGTAGTATATGACTTAGTGTAGGGATCACAGAATTTTGAAACTGTCCACATAATTCACTTTTCCCCATAGCACGTCATACGCAGTTTTAACTTTTTTTTACGTAAAATAAATAAATACCAAAATATGTAAAAATATGTAAAATAAAAATAGTTTCAATTCATTCAGAATGTCTTGTGAACTCTAAAAATTATTATTGAACGCAGGTATCTAGTTCCTGTAAAAACATGGAAATACATGGAAATCCGTTCCCTGGTCATAACGTATCTCAAAATTTCCTTATCTACTTTAAAAAATACAAATCATTGTAACGAAAATTTATAAGGCAGGCTAAAACATGAAAAACGATCAGGATATTTTGAACTCAAATAATAAAACAAAAGCAACGTGGAATATAATAAAAAATACTACCAAATCAATTAGAAAACCCGTAGAGAATGTTGTTTTTAAAATATAACGATATAAATGTGAACGATCCGGCAACAGTGGCTAGTCTCTTTAACCAATACTTTTCGAGAATTGCTGCCGATCTCACTAAGTGTCTTCAGCCACAAAATTAAAAAACAGACAGTTCACCCAAAATTTTAGACAAGATGTTCGTTTCCGAAACATCTTCCTATGAAATTCACAAAATAATCGGTAAACTAAAAAATAAATATTCGTCCGGTTGAGATGAATTCCCGGATTCTTTGTTAAACACATGTGCGTGTCATTATACACCTGTTAAGTCACATATTTAATTCATCGTTATGCACCGGAACGTTTCCAGATATTTTCAAAACAGCTCAAATTAAGCCGCTTTTCAAAAAAGGCAACAAAAATGAAATTCAAAATTATCGGCCCATTTCTCTTCTATCAGTTTTTTCAACAATATTAGAGAGACTTTTTTACGTACGAATGGAAACCTTTCTCACTAAACACGACGCGCTTTCAGATTGCCAACATGGATTTTGAAAGTCAAAATCAACGGAAACAGCTATATTTTCTTTTCTTAAAGATGTCGCCTCATCATTGGATCAAAACGAGGCAACTATTGGATTATTTTTAGATCTCTCAAAAGCTTTTGACGTCATTGATGATCACATTTTACTTTCCAAATTACCTTCATATGGAATCCGTGGTATTGCTCTAGATTGGTTATGTTCGTACCTTAAACAACGATCTCAGATAGTGGAAATACCTTACTGGAATGATGGAACATTACCTACGCACCTTTCCGACTTTGCCCATTGCACATGGAGTTCCTCAAGGATTGATTTTAGGCCCTATTCTGTTCCTAATTTTTGTAAACGATATGCCCTCGACGATTCGAAACGGAAGAACGGTTCTCTTTCCAGATGATACGAACTTTCTTTACAATAAAGAAACCGTAAACAGTACAATATCAGATGTTTCAAATTGGTTCCGAAATAACAAATTAATAGTAAACGATAAGAAAAGAGTTTTAACGCACTTTTCCATTTCAAATAAACAATTCTGTGTTCTATTGAAAATGAACGATGTACCGTTGACTGATGTTTAGGCAACAAAATTTTTTGGTCTCTCAATTCAGTCAAACCTTAAATGGAACGTCCATTTAAATGAATTGAACACAAAATTAAGTTCATTATGCTACGCGTTCAGAATTCTTGCAAATTCAGTCAGCCTTCATACTGCTCGTTGTGTATACTTCGCGAATGTTCATTCCCGCCTGAGATATGGCATAATATTCTGGGGGAATACATCTTATAGCTCCCAGACTTTTAGATTACAAAAACGAATTGTACGAATAATAACCAAATCCCACCCACGTGATTCATGTAAGCCTCTCTTCATTAATCTAGGAATTCTACCATTACCGTGTCTTTTATTTACGAATCAGTGGTTTTTGTAAAAAATGACTTGCTCAAGGGCGGGAATATATTTTCAGAAAATGCCAAAGTCTATTACTATAACACTCGACGTAGAAATCATATTCATCAGGTAACAGTATCAACAGCTCATTACAAAAAATTCACATACAATACATGTACTTATTTTACAACACTTTGCCAGATGACACTAAACGATTAAATTCAATAGAAAAGTTTAAATCCCAGGTGAAATCGTTTCTGCTGCAAAACTGTTTCTATACAATTAGAGACTATACTGAGCATCACAAGAAAAGGAACATTAATTTTAACAATGATACATAATGCATTATTTACCATTTGGACTGTATAAATAAGATAATCAATTAATTTCATTATTACATTCCGGGTCAATGACCCCCATCTCGATCAGGTTTTCGTCCAGTTTCCCTGATCCATTGAGCAAATGCTGAGATGGCCCCTTGTTTTGCTTCTGGACATAAATGTAACTTCATTTTCTGTGCACGTCTTCTAGAATTCAGTGGAAATACAATTATTCAAATTATCGTTTCCATGTTGTCGCGGCAGGAAGTAATAAGAGCCAAAATTTATTGCTTATTTATCTTTGAAAATAGATATTATTAAATGGGAGTTTTTTTGTTTTTTTCTCCCTTTCAAAATTCAAAATGTATTGCTTGTTTATCCTTGAAAATAGATTTTATTACATGGGAGTTTTTTTTCTCCCTTTCAAAAATTCAAAATTTAAGTAGTATTAGACTTAGTGTAGGGATCACAGAATTTTGAAAATGTGCACACAATTCACTTTTCCCCATAGCACGTCATACGCAGTTTTTAACTGTCTTTTTTACGTAAAATAAATAAATAAATAAAATAAATAAATAAATCTAAGGTCTGAGCAAAATGTGGAACTGAGAAATGTTTTCTGGTGTCTGGGACTACAAAGATTCCTTCTTTTCTACATAAACCAGGAAACCTGGAGCACAAGTACTTGAAACATTCACAGTCTTTATTGAGTGATTTAACGAATTGTTTTATCAGCCCTAGCTTTGTGTGTAGAGGAGTTAGCAGGGACCAAACGTTTCCTAATTACATTTTTTCGCCTGGCAACAGAGCTTCTCGTGATGGCCAGTTTCTTTTTGTTTCAGTGAGAATTTCTGTCACAGCTATCCCATAACCATATAAAACAAGGAAACTGTGTACCCTGATAGCTAATCTAAGAGCATGGTCAGGACTTTCATGTCTCTACAAATCAACCTCTTATACTCGTTATAACAAATTCATTCCAGAACTAACACGAAATTGTCGTATGCCTTCTTTAAATGTACCAAATGGTCAACTGGAACTGAAGCATAAGTATTGCCATTGTGTAACAAAATCGATTTTAGACTTAGTTTTGATGAGACTATGAATTCTTTCCAATCATTCGGGTCATACTGCACACCAAATCGACCCATCAATCAACGAATGCCTTTACAATAAATAAGATTTTCATCATGTGAAACGTAAGGAACAAAAACTGTTTCGCAATGTCGATACCATGAAATAGAAGTACATGGTATTAATATTTTTTATTTATGCCGAGAGCCAAGCAATTGAGCAGCATCTTTCTCAGAAGTCTCAGATCTCTCACAAAATCATTCAACTCTAGTTGAGAAAAAATTCCAGGTTAGTTATTTGAACTGTTTGGTTCGAACCCACTGTTTGTTTCATAATTTTCCACCACACAAGCTTCTCTCTGTTTCCTACTCAGTATTGCCAAAGTCACGAGGAGGCAGAGGAACTGGCAATCCAGGATCGTGTGGTACCGGTCGAATTGCAGATTCAACATTAGAATAGTTAATCAACTTATGATTCTTAGAATTATAACCTCGAACATCAAAAGTACAAAATTAACAGTAATCTCCATGGATTTTTTGCTCCATAATTGGGATAGCAAATCCAAAATACTGAAATTCTTCCTTGTACCATAAGCGAAGTTTTTCTACGCAGATGTGACAAACTTTGTGAGGAGCCCACACTTTATTTTAATCTCCTATTCTGAAACCAATATATGCATAATACACTTTTTGACGAAATCTGTTATATTTCTGGAGTACTTCTTGATTGTGTACTCAGCAAAGATAAAACAGATGGAGTCTGGTCTGGTAACAAAACGACGATAAGGCATTTTTTCAAAATGCACTTTCAAACTTCAGAGAACGTTTCTAGTCACTTTGACGCAACTACATGACCTAAGTGAATGTATTCACTTCAAATGTCACTACGGATTGGGAGAATGCGCAACAAAGTGGGCTCCAATTTCCAGATACAACCATTTCTATCTTGATTATCTTCAGAAGGGGATTACCGAGAAATGACTACATTTACGTTCCTATCTGAACAGAACCATCATGCCCACACCACCTTCTAAGGGAGAGTATTATTAGAACATAATAAATGTTAAGAATATTTAACATTGTTTAAGAAAAAATTTGGTGACAAATGTAAATATATGCATACGCTACAAAAGAAAGTTCTTTGAGAAATTAGTATGACACCTTGATCTCCAAGTTTAGACATGCTTTTTCACCTGAGCAACATTTTTTCTTACCTGGAATGTCTACCGTGACAAACCTCACTACTATAATAAAGGAAAGATCCCAGAGTTATGTTCTTTTCCAAAGCTTGTTCAAAACCACAACAGAAATGTTATTACCTCCTAGATACTCATATTTACTACCTATATACTCATATTTACTAACATTTCTTAATATTTTCACGAAAAGTAAAGAAATACTTGTTCTTTCTCATGATTTCACTATTCACTTTCAATGTACAGCATTCATTCGATTTGAATTCTTCTTTCCTTAAAAATTGTTCAAAACGTCTACTTCACATGTTGTTTTACTTATACGCATAAGGAAACTAAAATATATAAAAAAACATTCCCTCTTAGGTCAGATTGAGCAGGTCGTCGCACGGATCGCTAGAGCCGCTGACCAACACGTCGCCATAGGGCATTTAACACGGAGCTGCATTACTGTGTAAATACGTAAACCGTGGTGCAGTGTTTGTACAGCAAAAATGGATGCGTACACTGTTAGAGTACTGCGACATGTATCACATAATTGAAGAATTCCGGAACGACGACGGAGCTGCAGCTCGGATGTGCAACGAGAACACATCGGTGGCATCCCCGCATGAAAGGATTTTCGATCATAAAAATGTTCCAATTATTCAGATCGACGAAATTCTTACCACAATTGTAAAAGTGATATACTAGTATTTTGTGACAGTTAAATCCTTTTAACAAAATATTTTAAATTTCAACAAATTATTTTAAACAATTTTTTTAAGTTTCTCACAAAAAATATTAAAATGTTATCTACAAAATTATATTAATTTGGATAATTATTCAGTCTTATGCGTTATATAAGATTTATATTTGCATTCGCGCAGGGATGAACATTTTCTTCTGCTTTTGCGAACGTAAAGGGACATGATGAAAAGAGCGAATCAGTGTTTAATGCCACAAGTGCGGCTGGACAGTACATCGGCCCGCCACATCCGCGAGCTCAGTACCTGACTCGGAGAGACTGTCACTCACCTGGGCCTCATCCTCCCTAAAACCAATTCCCAACTCCTCTTACGCTTCAGTGGGTTACACAAGAAGGAGTGTGTTCTTGCCTTCCACTTATGTGGTTACGTGTGCAGTTGTTGGACCGCGATTTCCGCGTCCCGCACTCACGGCTCCATACGTTTCTTCTCGCTATGCCTAAACGAAGCGACGACCGTAACAACAAAAAGAAGCCACTGCTTTCCTCCACGTTCGGATTAATACCACAGGCGACCTCATCACCGGTCAGGCAATCCTGTTTAAAAGATCTTTCGCGCATTATTCGTTATATTGGCGTCGCAAACCGAGATGACGGACGCCACCGTCACCATCCTCGTGGTTCTGCAGCACTTACTGCAAGCACTTTCATGAAGCAAAGAAACCGGACGTCGAAAAGCGCGACCGCGTAGAATGTTGTTACCTAAAAAGTTTCCGGAAACGCTTTCCGAACCTGGAAAACGACGAGCAGGCATTGACGTGCGAGCGCCTCCAGCGGATGGTGGTACCACTAAAGAGGGTCTGGCGTGTTGGGGCCGCCAACGCGAATGACGCAGATTTGTTGGGCATCTCATGAACCGCACCAGTGGCTTCCTCTGCAGCAAGGGCCGGGCCTCTCAGCGCGCAAGGCTACATAGGCGGCCACCGCCCACGTCGCCCACCGCCTCCCGAAGGCCCCGCCGGCGCCTGCCGCCCCCCCGGTCACCCAGCGCTGCGGGGGCGCGTGCGGACATCCCGCTATTCTCGCCAGCAGATTTCATTCAAATGTTCGATGAGCTGCAGCCACCCGTCGAGCAGCCGCCGGAAATATCTATTGACCGGACTTTCTGGAGCCCGATTCACCTGGAACTCAGCAACCAGACGACTCCATCCGACGAGGACGACGGACGAGGAGTGAGGCGCTGACGACGCCGAGGCGGCGCGGACCCGCAGGAGGGTGCAGGCTGCAGGGGGCGACTTCCTTGAAGCGGGTGTCAGCTATCGCAGAGGGGGATGTGTGATGCCAGCCGCGGACTGCAGCTGATCAGCGGGCTCTGTTTAGCGCCCGGGTCAACACCCGGTCATGAGATGAGGCGGGGCTGGGGTCGACAGCGTGGAAGGTCTGTCATGTTTTTCCTCGCGAGCGAGGCTACTGGAGGAAACTGCATAGGGTTTTCGGAATTACTGTGAAATTCGGCAACGCCCGTTGGACTCGCGAGAGCAAACGATAATGAGCGTGGCCGTATGAGAAATTTTGCAACGGTGGGGAGCGCGACGTTGCATTTACGATTAGTGGCGCGGAATTCAATTCGGGACTCAGAGATTTTCAAATAACTTGGAATATTTATGAAAAAAGGTGGCAGCGTGAATTCCGACATGTTACGTGAACAGTGATGCGTACGCGAGTGTGTTCCGGAACTGGTGGCGACAACGGAGGCGCTGTTGTGCGTGGATAATCGCACAAAACACCCGGATTCTTCTGGAAGCAGCATCATACGTGAGCAAGTATTTTGACATTTGTTTTTTTTTTACGAAGTGAAGAACGCTCTGTCGAAGATCAAGTTATGTGATTAATAGATTTTAATACGTAAATTTCGACAGAATGCATTCTGGGGTTTTAATCATATGTGTGAATGGCATTTGTTTTTTGTTTGTTGCAAATAATCTGTGTGAATGAGAAAGTATATGTCCATGTTTCGTGTATTGTGGGAAGAGAATTATCTAGTTGTTGTTTCTTTTGTTGCTGGGTTATGTCGATGTGTGCCGTCAGAGGCACCAGTGCTATTAGAGCACTAGATATTGTGAATTGAAGGAAAATACGAGAAAAGAGGGAATTTGAATAAATTTCATGGCCACCTTTGGGGTCATGATTCATAAAACCGATATGTGTTCGTAGTCATTCACGTAGCACTAGAACTGATCCACGCACGTGAGCGCAGTACCTTGCTCGCGTCTGTACAGACGCACCGCAGACCACGCCCAGGTGAGTCAAAAGGCCAGGTAAGCTAGCAGACGGGCAATTGCGAGTAGGAGAACGGGAAGATTATTATATGTGGCAACCCAACGCGAGGCTAGTGTTTGTTTGTTTGTTTATAAGAAGGGCTAGAGCAGGGCAATCTATTACAAGTAGCAGTTTAACGTGCCGGGCTTGTGGAAAGTATTACAAGTGGCCGCACAACGGTGGGCTCGGGCTAGGCCGGTGTACGGACACGCCGCCGCCGGCACCCGTTACAATATATATGTAAGTATATTGTTTAAAAAACACACTTTTCCTTAAAATGTATTACTATTTTTTTATCATCTTCAATATGTTCCACACCTCATATATACCAAATAATTAGCACAAAATATTATTTTTTGCAATAAGTTATCAGTTGGAGTTACGAGTTGCAAGTTATGTACAAAAGAAGCGAATTTAGAAATACAGCAGGAGCGGTACCATTATTTCAAGCAGTGCTACAAAATGAAATAAAAGAATTTTTTCCAGAAGTCTGTAAACTTCTTTGATTCTTCTCACTTCAGAAGCCGAACACTCGATTTCAACAATGAAGCGGATAAAAACTCTTAGAAATACAATGACAACATAACAATGCTATCAATAGAGTAGCAACTTCGAGAAACCAGCAACTTTAATGAATTAGTGATCGAGAAATTTGTGCATCTGAAAAATCGGCGATTGGATTTTTATTTCAAGTAAACAAGGGAAGTTTATAATTTCCTAATTTTGGAGTAGATTGGTAAAATTGTTAATAAATGTTTTGTTCCGATTGTTGCCTAATGAAACTGTTGTAAAATGGAGGCAACGCACAGACGCGTCAAGGTCAAAATTAATATATACGAATAAATAAACGAAAATAAATAAACAATAAACGAAAAATTAAAGCATTATTGCGAAGATTGGTTATTCATGGTTTAAATAATAATTTTCTTCACAAGCTCTTGGGTCAGGTCACTGCGGTAGAACAGGAGACAGCGTGCTCCTTCACCGCAGAGAAGAAGTCGATTAAAATCCACTTATCAGTCGTTGCGTACATTGAAAGGAATACGATACGCCGGACGTGCCGCGTGGGTCGACCTGTCGCCGGCAACGGATATGACTCTGATCTCAGCTCGATTTCGGAGCGGCAGCGCGCCTCGCTCTCACACGACGCTTTGTCAGACGTGGGTGGCGTGTCCGAGAAATGTTTATAATGAGTTTCTTGGAATTTTCAGAATTTTTCGTATCATTTTGTATAGATTAGTAGTTTTATTTTTTTACACTTATTTATTATTATTCGTTAATAATGCAAATATTTTAAAATATATTTGAAATTTAAGAAGAAATGTTCTTAAACAATTTATATAATTGTGTCTATTAATAATTTGTTGGACCGAATACCGAAATAATAGCAGTAAGAGTATTTATACCGGTATAGAAATACCTTTACCTCTAAAATACCTTTAAAAATACCGGTATAAGACGTCAAATACCGGTATTTTTAGAGGTATTTTACCTTCATCCGACGTCTATACCGGAAAAATACCTTTATTTAAAGGTAATATACCGGTATTCTCTCATCAAAATACCGGTAGTTTCATACGAAAATACCGGTATTTCAGTAGAATCATACAGGTATTTGGGGGAAATTCATTGTGATTTTTTCCGTTGAGATGTCTCAGAGGAAATAACTATTTACACGGCAGAGTTTCTGACCGGGAGGTTCTAGGGTTCGAGACCCGGCGGTGGCGGATTTTCGACACTAGGCATATTCCAGCTAGGTCGAGTAGCTGCCCTGGCGGGCCCGCTACATGGAGAGAAACTCCCTTCGCCAAATACCTTTACGAATGCGGTTGCATCCGCTCGGCCCCCTCGCCGAGGAGAGAAACGGCCACGCCGTCTTAGGACATCTCGCACGCGGAAAAGGTGCGTCATGACGTCTTCAGATGGCATCCGCAGGTAGAAGTTAAAAGCCCCGGTACGTCTGTGGACGGCACCCCATGTTGAAGGGTTAAAGAAAGAGATTCTGGTGGTTTCCGATTATTTTGAGGTCTAAATACCAACTAAAATAGTTCTTATTCCTTGTGAACGGTCGGAACTTTGTCATGAGTTTAGTAATTTTTTCACGTGGTGTTTCAAAGAAAAATATGTGAAGAAAACCTACAAATATTGTTTATAAATGTTGTAAGTATGATAGTTCAAATAGCACCTCGCAGTGCTTGTTTTATTGTTATTTACATGTCAGTAGCAAATGAGTCATTAACTGTTTATTTAGACGAAAAGGTACATACACTTTATTTCTATTATTAACAAAGATGTATTAAAAGAAAGGTATTTCCAAACCTCAGGTTTTAGACAGCATTGGCTCATACTTCCTGTTTTGGGTCCTGATGGGTTGGGGTTCCTTGGGCCTGCGGATTTTCCCCCGCGGATTTTCTGCCTGCGGATTTTCCCTCGAGAGAAACAGTGTCCAGCTTTCCCAGGTATTTTGTCTAATCCTCACTTGCAATATTTCAAACAAAACGGTTCAATTTCCTGAAATTGTTATGACAACTATAACTGCTGAGTAGCAGTTTCACGAACTGTTACCGCGTGGCTATGAGTGGACGTGTAACTTGTGGGGAAACATTTGATGTGATTGTTGAAGGTATTTTAGAAGAACAATGTATAAGAAACGGGGATAACCTTCACAATTTAGATCATGAACTAATAGTTTATAAATATATAATATAGAGTATATAATAAGTATATATAAGTATATAATAGGTAAAAAATATTTTGAATATAGAGTTAGTGGTAGATGAAAAAGGAAAAATTGTAACAGCTACTAATTATGTTTGGGAACGGATTTCAAATAGCATTGGGGGGAAAATTAAGCCAACGACTTTGCGTTCGTACATGACGAATAATAGGTTCGATATAAAACCCAATTGATTGGTCCATCACCATCTCAAGAAGAATCTGCAGAAAGTTCAGAGAGCTCTTGTAATACAAGTAGCAATAAAGAATATTTTACACTAACAATACCAAAGAAGATTTTAAAAAATTTGCTCACTGAAAAATTGTACATCCGTACAAGTCAGGGTAAAAAAGAGAAAGTTGGAGAACTGTCCTAAATAATCCAGAATGGACAGAATACTTCACAAAAAAATTTATGAAGATTCGAAAATAAGTTTGTTTACCTTTTAATTCTCGTACGTTTTTTATCTTTCTTCGTAAATGAAACCACAGATGTTACTTATCGTCCGCTTTTAAATTAATGGGCATAATATATATATATATATATATATATATATATATATATATATATATATATATATATACACGCTTTGCTAATAAGGTGTTATTTTAATGAAATTTGCTGAATTCCATATTAGTTACAATTTGGTGTGTCAGTATATATATAAATGAATTTTTTACGGCCATTGGTTCAGGAGGAAACGTGTCCTTTCCATGCGCAGGGAGCTTCCAAGACTTCAATTTCTGGGGTTCGAACCTCGGTATTTTAAACTAACCGGTCCGCGCAAATTTTTTATTACAGATTACAGTTTCCAACGGGTAAGGGCAAATTTTGGCATAGAGTATGAATTGTTACGGCTATTGGTTCAGGAAAAAACGTTTCTTTTCCTTGCGCAGGGATCTTCCAGGACTTCAAATTGGGGGGTTCCAACCTCGGTAATTTAATCTAACCGGTCCGCGGCAATTTTTTTTATTGCAGATTACAGTTTTCTACGGTTAAGCGCAAATTTTGGCATAGAATATGAATTGTTACGGCTATTAGTTCAGGAGGTATAGTGTCTTTTTCTCGCGGAGGGAGCTTCCAAGAGTTTAAATTCTGGGGTTCGAACCCTGATATTGTAAACTAACCTATCCGCAGCAATTTTTTTTATTACAGATTACTGTTGCAACGGTTAAGGGCAAATTTTAAGAAGAGTATGTATTGTTACGGCTTTGGTTCAGGGGTTTTTTTCCTTGCGCAGGACCTTCCCAGATTTCAATTTCTGGGGTTTGAACCTGGGAATTTTAAACTAACCGGTCCGCGGCAAATTTGTTTTATTATAGATTACAGTTTGCAATGGTATAGGGCAAATCTTGGCGTAGAGTATGAATCGTTACGGCAATTGGTCTTGGACGAAACGTGTCTTCTCCTTCTTGAGGGCGCTCGCCGTAGGATCGTAGGTGTTAGTTTTCGTTTTTTGTAAATATCTTTTGAAATAATGGAGATATCAATATGATTTCTTCACTAATCATTTATAAATAAAAAGCGGCAAATTTGGAGTACTGTTTGGTGTGTATGCTTACATTATTAGCGGATTTAGATGTGTGGTCCTGCTAACTTCCAAAGGAACCATCGATTTTTGGTTCCATGGCAGGACCATCGATTTTTTTTTGAGAAAATTACCCGCGGCAAATGTTTTGTTTTCACATCTTAAGAACGGCAAAAACGCGGCAAATTATGAGCTATACAGTTTTATGATTGGGTGAAATGGTCCTGCTAACTTCCAGGACGTATAACAGTAAACGTTATTGCTATTTTATACACACTCATAGTGTGGTGTTTACAGCAAGATGAATACAACAACCCTCTTGATACAAGATAGACAGATATGGGACATGTTACGTCCATAGCAGCCTGGTCATCCATAGCATCAAGGACTGAGGACTGTTCTTGCGACTTGCGGATTGACAGCACACTTCTGTGAACAAGGCTCGAACTAGGGAGCCGCGAGTGCTCTCGAATCCATTCCCGACGCGGCTGCACAATTACAATACAATCAACATGCCGGGCAGCGGGCTCCCCCGCGCGATCGCTTCCCTGGGTTGCCATGGCGACGCGGGGGCAGCGGGTCCAGGGCGGGACGGCGGGCAGAGAGGTGAGAGAAGAGGAAGAGGGGGAAGGGGAGGGGTTGGCGAGGGCGTGGGCAGCTGGTGGCGCAGAGATCGCCTTCAAATCGCCCGCGCCCCGTCGTGTCACCGCACTACGGTTTCTAGCACTCAATTCTGCCGCTAAAATGTATTTTTTTAACTTTCATCAGTGAACTCTTTCACCATAATGTGAAGTAAGATCTTCAAAGTTGACTGTTTTGCACATATTTTGTTGACTGTTGGTCTCCTGTTACGAAACACGCATGTTAAGAAAATACTTTCCCATTCAGTCCCAGCGCTGAAATGCGAGGTATCATTCCAAAACCCAGTTAAAAATTGTAGTACTGTGTTTGCGTCCTTATACTTTTACTTTCTCGCATTTACTTCGTAAGAAGAGAACGTTAGGTAATCGTGCGCCGGAAAACAGTAAATTTTCGGCAGGAAAATTTATTGTCGGGCCCTGAAAACGAAAAAGTGGATACATCCTGTTGCTATATATAGTAAATTACTTCTTTTAACACGTGGTGCAGCCAGAATCCATGTTTTGTTGGTTCTTCACACCCAAAAATCGATTGACTGCAAAACGATTGTGGTCAACGCTAGGTTCCAATTTTCTCAAAAATGGCATTACAATTTTCGTTTAAACTTTGTCCACAGATGGCGTAAATGGGGCTTAAGAGAATTGCGCAGGTCTCATGTTCCTTGAAATCCAAGATTTTCGAAAATTGCAAAAGGAAAATTTTTTAAAAAATATCGTGCGGAAAACCCGTTTTTTCGAAAATTGTAAAGTTAAGTTTTCAAAAATCAAAATTGACGACAGAGATTTTGCCCTCGATAAAGTCGATTCCGAAAAAGCATCTCTTTAAAAAATGTCGTGCACAATTTTTCAAAAAAACATCGTTTTCGCGTATATTGGGCATGAAATCAATGCCATTTATAAAAAAAAGAATTCTCAAAAACCACTCCAAATTTTCTCTTCAATATTTTCCATGCATAGAAGAAGGGAAAAGAAGGTGGAAGGGAACGCTTAAAAGAATGGCGCGAGTCTCATCTTTGTTGAACTCTCAAAATATTTCAAAAATTGAAAATTTAGAAACAGTGCGAGGAATAATGTGCTGTTGTAGCGCGCCACTTGTTTTCTTTGAAATCGGTCATTTTGTTATCCCCAAGGAATATATTTTTCATTGCAATTAGTTTTAATGCGCAAATTCTTTCAGAGTTGCTGAAAATTGCGTCATTATCCAATGCTGTGAAGTTTAGTTTTATAACCGATAACCTCTAAATTTCAATTGACTTTTAAACCATGGGTCTACATCACAGACTTTCTCGCATTTGCAACTCCTCCGCAATCTACTACTACATGAACCTACAAAAGTCATTTCAATCAGGAATTTTTTTCCATGCCGTGAATCGAACTCAGATGCTCCGATTAACTGTGCGCCTTACTTTTACACCACGCAACCGCTCTGCCACACCAACTCGGGTCGTCGCTTAAAACTTTAATTGTCTATACCCAATATTTCCAACACGTAATTTTCGAAAATTCAGATACATCAACGAAAATGAGACCGTCATCATTCTTTCAAACGTTCCTTGGTTTATAGATTGGAAAAAGATGAAGAAAAATTTGTAGAGTAAATTTTTTTATATAATTTTCATTAATTTTAATCAGAAATTACTCGAAAACTATTATTTTTCAAAACGTTGTATATGACCTTTTTTAATGAACGATTTTTTAGTACAGATTTTGTTTAAGCCAAAAATCACTATCTTCAATTTTGTAGGTTGGAAATGGTAAGTTTTTGCTATTTTTGAAAATACAGAGAGTTCCCTGAAAATGGGACTACCACTATCTTTTTTACCGACCCTAGTTGAGGAGAAAATTTCGACAAAAAGTGGAAGTTAATTTTGAGATTTTTTTTAAATAGCGTAAATTTCAAACACAACTAACACAAAAGCGTCGTCTGCTCAACATCGTCTTCCGTTTTGCGAAACAATGTAGTATCTATTCCGACTTCAAGAACATTTGGAGTTGTAAGTCTATATGTAGACAATTTAGTATTAGGACTACAAACGCTGTTCCGAAATATCCTTTAAAAACTATTTCGAAGCACGAAACAGTGATGACATTCACTTTATGAACTACATGATAAATATTAACAATATCAATGCGAAAATTATTTGCAGTTATGATTTTGAAGGCCCTCTGAGCTTATAATTGTATTAGCAAATATTCGCTATTTCTGGGAATGATTCTAATGTTTCGTTTGCAACCACTCTGATACCTCCCCGTTTGCAGAAAAAAAGGTTGGCATTTGAAAATACTGAATTCACCGTAGTTTATTTGGGTGAATAGATGTCTATACCAAGAAATAAATGTGAACGATAGCATTGGACAAGTTAAAGCGTCAGGCAAAATAATTTAGAAGACGTTTTCAATAGAGCAATCCACACTTCAGATCCAGCGATTTGTGGCATTAATTTAGAAACAGGAATTAGAGGATTAGACACCAAAACAAATTAAATATTCTTTCCGAAGTAATAGCTTTGCTAGCAAAGGACCACGCATGCGTGGAAGTAATAGACGAAAAGAAGAAGAACAGGAAGAAAAGTGCGAAGATAGACATGATTTGAATAATGATGAAATTATTTTGAAAGACAGTAATTTGATTTATTTTGTGAAAGAACTGTAAAAACTGTATGAGACGTATGGGGGAGAAATACTTTCTGCGCAAGTTTTCTCGAGCTCCAGAATCCCTTTCCAACATTTTAACTATAAATAGTTGAAAAATGACTAAACGTTAAAAAAATAAATTTAAATTAAAAAATTAAAGAAAATAATTATAAAAATAAACGCGAGATTAGCGACATTTGAAACCCTAAACATTTTTGCTCCCGAATTATAGAAAACTGGTATCGGTAAAAAAAACTGCAGATTTTATTTTTTGCATTGATAGCGAAACAGAAACACACACCCGGTTCTACTCCTTACACTACAAGCAGAAGAAGGGCTCAACAAAACGTGGGCATTGTGTGAAGATACATTTATATCCAGAAGCCAAACAAGGAGCTATCTCAGCATTTGCTCAATGCATCAGGGAAATTGTTCCAAAAACCTGATCGAGAAGGAGGTCACTGACTCGGAAACTGAAGTACATTACTTGTTACAGGCACATTAAATCTCTTTTAAATTATACAGTACAAATGTAACCTAATGTATTGTATATCATTGTTAAATTAAAAATTATTTTCTTTTTGAAGATCAGTATAGCCTCTGATTGTATCTATAGATAGTTATGCGGCAGAAAAGATTTTTCTTTTAACCAGGCAACAGATTTTAATTGTTTAATGTCATTTGGCAATGTGTTATAAAGTACATGCATTATATGTGGATTGTTTGTTGTGAGCAGTTGAAACTGACGTCGCATGAATGTGATTTCTACGTGTGTTGTAATTCTAAATATCAGTATTGCTTGAAAATATGTTCCCATCGTTAAGTGAGTGAATTTCGACAAAAACTACAGATTCGCAACCAAATAGGGAAGGCAATGGTATGATTCCAAGCTCAATGAAGAGAGGCTTTCAAGAATCACGTGGATGACACTTTTTATTATTCGAATTTTTTCTGCAATCTAAAGGTCTGGGTACTACAGAATGAAGTTCCCCATTCTGGGGATTTTGCCATATCTCAGGCGGGAATGTACTACATTTTCAAAACACACGTAACGAGTCGCATGAAGGCTGACAGAATTTGAACGTATTCTGAATGTGTAACAAAATGAATTTAATTTAGTGTTTAATTCGGGTATATGTATATTCTGTTTGAGGTTTGACAGAATTGAGGGAAATATAAATTTTGTTACCTTAACATCAGTTAATTACAAATTGTTCATTTTCAATGGAACTTGCGATGATCGATTTGAAATGCAAAAATGCATTGAAACCGTCTTGCCTTCGTAAACTGTTATTTTTTTATAACGAAACAAATTTAGAACTTGTTGAATCGTACTATGTTGCGTTTTTGCAAACAACATTCGTATCATTGGCGAACAGAGCTGTTCTTCCATTTTTAATGCACGTGGATATATTGTTTACGTATAACAGAAAGAAATAGGACCTAATATTGACCCTTCCGAGACCCCATTGTCAATTGGAAAATATTTGAAAAGATAAGTAAATAATGTTCTATCGTGCTAGATTGGTATTTCTTTTCATTGAGATCGAAGTTTAAGGTTATTCAATTTAGGGGAATACCACGAATTCCATATGAAGGTAATTTTGAAATCAAGATGTTATGGTTAATAACGTCAAAATCTTTCGAAAGATCTAAAAATATTCTAATAGGTGCTTCATTTTGGTTCATTGATGAAGCAACCTCTTTAAGAACAGAAAAAATGACAGTTTCCGTAGATTTTGGTTTTCTAAAACCGTGTTGTAAGTCTGAAAACGCTTCGCTTTTCCTAAAAAAAGTTTTCATTCGCATATAAAAAAGTCTTTCAAATTTTATTGAGAAAACATTCAAAAGAGCAGGTCATTTTGAATTTACTTTGTGGTTCCTTCTTTAAAAATCATTTAATATTTGCTGTTTTGAAAATATCTGGAAATATTCCTATGCCTAAAAAACTGATTGATTCCGGGGGCGTCAAGTAAGGTAATTAGTCCCGAAAGTGTAGTACATCTTTTTTGCTGAGATGGACGCGGTGATCCTGCCTCGCTGGATGTAGAGATCCGACACCGAGCTACCGTCGGCTAACTGGGTTTCCCCAAACAGGTATCTCCCAGCGGGAAACCGCCCCAGCTGGAACAAGCTCTAAACACCCGACCGGTCTCACGGCGTGTGTTGTAATGTAATGCATGTAAGTGTAAATGTGTGTAAGGGTAGAACAAGGAATGGGAAGGAAAGATCGCGCGCGGCCCGTTCGATAGGGTGCTGCTCCGGCAATCGGCTACTATTAATCGGAGAACCCACGGAAAACTACCGATCAGAGCAGTCGACCGCTAGCATTCTCATCCAGACAGCTTTCATAAAGAAACATTGGAAATGTGAATTATTTAGTGAATGAAGGCAAGTGCACAAATTATTAATAAACAATCCGGAAATTCTTCCAAACGCGACAAATTTTTATTTTTTAACTTATTGACTCTTCGTAGGATTTCACTGGAAGAAGTTTAGGAAATAAACATCGAGTCGAATATTTTTTGGGATTGCCTATAAAGTTCAATTTTATGGTTTTAGTTCCTTCGTGAGATCAGCCACAATTCTAGAAAAGATTGAAAGGATTCTAAAAAGGGTTGATTACTTGCTTCTTTTTTATTATCCTTGAAAACAACAAAGTCATCAAAGTATCGAAATGATATGATTTTTTTCAATGTATTCAACGATGCTTTAGTTTTGTTACTAGTGTTCAAAATATCCTTAAACTTTTTTCTCTCTTTTTTTTCCGTAAAATATTTATTTTACGCTTACGCAAGCGCGAAAGTGAAAAGAAAGCTTTGAAAAAAATAAATTATATTTTTCATTTGTGTCAACAATGTTATAAACTGCGTCCCATGATTCCTGCAGGAAGTACTTCGGAAATAATTTTATGTGCGCTTTAGTGAATACTCTGCACGTGTCAGTGTAATCGTAAGAATCGTCAGTGTTGTTATTAGTAATCGTAAGAATTTGAGCATCGTGGTCACTCAAACCTAGATTATTCGTTATTATTTCATATCTAGTTGTGGTTTTGTTAATTACAAATTGATCTATTTCTTTCTTGATATAAATGTATTCCATGTAGGTATATTCACAATAATTTGTAAATAGAAACAATGAAGTAAATTGAGAAATCCTCTTTTTTCTTGAGATTCACCCAGGAATCAATATTGAAATCTCTACATACAACAATGGATTTAAAAGAGATATTACAAATTTTCTTCACTTTATCTCTAGATTTTCTAAGAAACCGAAATAATCTACAGTTTGCTTTTTTGGAAGTCTGTAGATGCAAAGTAAGATAATTTTCAGCGTATTAAAATGTACCACTGTTTTTAAGAACATTTCAACTGCATGTAAATTCAATTCTGGCAAGAAGGTTGAATCAATGTCATTTCTTACGTATACATGAATCTCCGTAAGCAGGGCTCTTATTTGATTCCCTCACTCTACTCTACGATCCTGAGAGATAAAACTAGGAATTTGGAGTGCGTTTAGTTCATTAAGGGAAGACAAATATTCTGTAAACCAAAAAATATCTATTTGACTTAGATCGCATTGTAATGCTGTATAGATAAATTCAATTTTATTTGAAATAGATTGAATATTATGATGCATTTTTCGAATCTTTTACATAGTGTTCAACTTACACGGATATTTTTCTGCGTACGTACTTCCTGTAGTTGCTATTTATCTCATTTTTTGCCTCGAGTGCGTGATCGAAGGAAGTACCGTAATAAAATGGGTGTAATGTAATAAAAGGGGTCCTAGATATTGGAAGAGAACTAGAAGAAGTGGGCGGGGATGGGTCTTGAGTAGGACGCTGTCGAAGTTGTGAAAGGATGTGTTTTGCAAGCTCGCTACCAAATGCATCAGGTTCAAGTGAAGACCATTTACGGGTGAAGTGTTTTTCTGAGAGAGAATTTAGCTCAATAATTGAATATGTGTGCCTTTTAGATGCAGTTTCAATTGGATGTTTGCGTATCTAATTTTTTGCGCAGTGTTGGTTTGTTGTACTAGAAGGCTGTAGTCGAGACTAATGTTCGTGTTTGGGCAGCACGTTGTAGTTTGTCAACATGTTGCTCAGGTATAAAGTGACCACCTAAATAATAGTATAATTGCATTAGATGTATTAGACGCGAATTTGAGGAGTACAATTAGATAGAGAATCGCAAGAATTAAACTGGTAAGTATTTATTCAATATATTTGTAAAAGTAAAAATAGTTTTGTAAAAGTAAAAAGAAATTATAATTATAATTTTTTTACTTTTGCTTCAGAATTGAGTGATTTTGTTGTTATAATGAATGTGATGCACATACCCTTGACACTTTCTACACTATTTACAGTTATTAATTTTGGCCACAAAAAATGCCCTCTGTAAGCACAGTTAACCCATGCATCGCCCGCCATATTCCATCGTCAATCTTTCTTCTCTCAATAATGGGACGAATACGTGCAAGCATAAACAATCGTCGCGCGAGCTGTGATGTCTATTGACTTCATGTTCCATATGTACTTCAAGCAAAACCTATAAATGCAAACTTCCCTTAGTCAAGTTATACAAATATGAAATTTTAAAAAGAGTGAAGGGTTATGCCGAGACCCACATTTGCCTGAGGATTGTCATTGTATGTAACATTATTCATTGTATTCATTCATTGTATGTAACATTGTACCCATGAAAACCCCCGAAATACGAAAGCGAAGAATTTTTTTTTTAAAGAAGCAAAATCGATCTTTGAAATCTGTTACAGTACATTTGAAAGAATGCATTTCTCTACATAAATATTTATTACTTTCTCGTATGTACGTATTATACGTATTTTTTCAAAACGTCCATCTCTCCGACCATCCGTCCGTCCGTCCGTCCGTCCGTCCGTCCGTCCGTCCGTCCGTTCGTACGTTCGTCCGTACGTTCGTCCGTCCGTTCGTCCGTTCGTTCGCCCGTTCGCCGTCCGTTCGCCCGTTCGCCCGTTCGCCCGTTCGCCCGTTCGCCCGTTCGCCCGTTCGCCCGTTCGCCCGTTCGCCCGTTCGCCCGTTCGCCCGTTCGGCCCGTTCGCCCGTTCGCCCGTTCGCCCGTTCGCCCGTTCGCCCGTTCGCCCGTTCGCCCGTTCGCCCGTTCGCCCGTTCGCCCGTTCGCCCGTTCGCCCGTTCGCCCGTTCGCCCGTTCGCCCGTTCGCCCGTTCGCCCGTTCGCCCGTTCGCCCGTTCGCCCGTTCGCCCGTTCGCCCGTTCGCCCGTTCGCCCGTTCGCCCGTTCGCCCGTTCGCCCGTTCGCCCGTTCGCCCGTTCGCCCGTTCGCCCGTTCGCCCGTTCGCCCGTTCGCCCGTTCGCCCGTTCGCCCGTTCGCCCGTTCGCCCGTTCGCCCGTTCGCCCGTTCGCCCGTTCGCCCGTTCGCCCGTTCGCCCGTTCGCCCGTTCGCCCGTTCGCCCGTTCGCCCGTTCGCCCGTTCGCCCGTTCGCCCGTTCGCCGTTCGCCCGTTCGCCCGTTCGCCCGTTCGCCCGTTCGCCCGTTCGCCCGTTCGCCCGTTCGCCCGTTCGCCCGTTCGCCTTCGCGTTCGCCCGTTCGCCCGTTCGCCCGTTCGCCCGTTCGCCCGTTCGCCCGTTCGCCCGTTCGCCCGTTCGCCCGTTCGCCCGTTCGCCCGTTCGCCCGTTCGCCCGTTCGCCCGTTCGCTCGTTCGCCCGTTCGCCCGTTCGCCCGTTCGCCCGTTCGCCCGTTCGCCCGTTCGCCCGTTCGCCCGTTCGCCCGTTCGCCCGTTCGCCCGTTCGCCCGTTCGCCCGTTCGCCCGTTCGCCCGTTCGCCCGTTCGCCCGTTCGCCCGTTCGCCCGTTCGCCCGTTCGCCCGTTCGCCCGTTCGCCCGTTCGCCCGTTCGCCCGTTCGCCCGTTCGCCCGTTCGCCCGTTCGCCCGTTCGCCCGTTCGCCCGTTCGCCCGTTCGCCCCCCTGTGAACATCACTAGCTGCTAAACCATGCATAGGATTTTTTTTAATTGAAGAAACCCCTGTCCATCTGGCTCGAGTTGAAGCTTGGAGATTCTAAAAGACGATTTGGGGGTACGGCGATTTACGATTTGGGGGTACTTTATATGAAGCCCCCTCGACATTTTCAAAATTTTCTTAAAAACGGTTCCAAATCCTTTCTTTAAATTTCTTGTAAGAAGAGAGTGCAATACACTTACAAAGGTGGCGTAGGTCCGATTTTCACGGTTATCTCGGAATTTTCGAAAATTTTAAAAGTTTGAATTTTTTCGGCGTCTTCCTACTACAAAATTGAAGGTAGAGATTTTTCCTTCAAATGAATTTTTCTGTCCATCATTACTTCCTTCATTATGTTCATGTACATTCTTTGAAAATTTTAGTAGTTTTCTCTCAACATGGCGTGTAATACTTACAGTTTTACAAATTGATTACAAACAATTGAGAAACAAGATTTTCTCAAACACTGCTCCAATTTTTTGTCCTTTAAAATTTAGGTAAAAAGAGTGTTAAACTCACTCTACAAGATGACATGAACGCTCTATATTTTGGTTTTTCAAAATTTACAAAAATGTAATTTTTTGTCTTATCTCTCACGTCGCTCATGTTTACATTACCAGCAATTTGGGCACATTATTGTATTTATGTGTATATATGCTTTATATAATGTTACGTAAAATTCCTCGAAAACTCAACAGTTTTCTGTTAAAATGAGCTTAAATTTCTGCATTTTTTAAACAAACGCTAAAATGTCATTTTCTCAAAAATGGCTTTGATTTTTTCTTCAAACGTTTCCCATGGATAGTGCTAATTGCACTAATTAATACGACGTAAATTTCATTTTGGTGTATTGTGTGTTTTCTCAAAAATTACATGAATGTAATTTCTTTGAAATATGTCTCACGCCGTTAATATACATATTCCCAGCGATTTTTATGCATTATTTCATTTGTGAGTCGACGTGCGTCAGATGACTTCAAATGAAATTTTTCAAAACTCAATAGATTCCTGTGAAAAGAGTGAAATTTCGCACTTACAGTAACGTTTAGACGCCATTTTCTTGCAAACTTCTCTAAGTTTTTCAATAAAAATTGCCATTTAGGACTAGATTTAACTCTTCTTTAATATTCTTATAGTAATGTTGCGGTTCTCCAATTGCGAAACCGAAAAATTGAGAAAATTTGAAAAGAAAGTATAGGCAGCGATAGATGGCAGTTCGCCAGAGGAATGAGCCAAACCGTGAAGTCAGTCCACACAAAGTAAATTGGAAAATTTTTCTACGAGAACGTCTGTTCTATTCTGTGGTACCACTAGTTTCCATACCGGGAACGGTAGCTCAGTGCATAACTGATGTCACTGCAGCGCCTCTGATCGGGAGGGCCTAGGTTCGAGTCCTGATGGCGGCTGGATTTTCGACATTAACTTGTGAGCTAGATCGAATTCAGTCGCTGTCTGGAGGAAATTTCTAGCGGCCGGCTGCTCTGATCAGTAGTTTTAACACCAAGCGACGGCCGGAGCAGTACCGTACCAAACGGGCCACGATCCGCGCGCTATCTTTCCTTCCTCTTCCTTGTCCTATCTTCTTCCCTTACACACACACACACACTTACACTAACATGCATTACACTTCCACCTTCCGGGAGACCGGTCGGGAGCTTAGAGCTTGTTCCGGCTGGGGCGGTGCCCCGCTGGTGGGAGAGTCCTGGTGGGAAACCCCACTAGCCGACAGTAAGTCGGTGCCGGATCTCACCATCCAGTGGGGGAAGATCACCACCACTAACGGGACTAATGACCAAAGCAGTTGACGCGCCCGGTAACACGAAAAAATCAATCACACTAGTTTCCATACTGAAATTTTTGAACCATTATACGAAACAAAAATTCAAAAATTCTGCAGATCTCTTCTAGTGGTTACTGCAGTGGTATGTAAATGGTACTTGTGAATTAATATTGATTCTTGGTGGAAGGAAATTGGAACTGTGATTGGAAAAACTTGTTTCTCCAATGTTTAAACAATTTATATTAAAATTATTGAAAGATCTTTTTTATCAGGATGATTTAGAACTTTTAGCTCACAAATGTTTGTTTTATGTGGAAAGTATTTATATTATCAAAATACAATTATCAAACCCCTTTTGTTTTTAGATTTATATATTATTTCTAAAATAACTCAAATTACTGGATTTTAGGTATATTAATCATTTATGTTTGTAATATAAATAAAATTACTTAGTTGTAGATTTCTTAATCATTGATAATTAGACAATCATAGACAATCATTGTCACTTTCTTCAATAATTGGGATCATGCAATTGCTTATAAAGAGCCACCTCAATTTTTTTTTACATTTCTATTAGAAAATACCTGTTAAACAATTTTTGCCAAGTAACTAGCGTGCACCAAATGTGTGTTTAAATGAACGCAGCTATGTGAGAGCAGCATCCGAGGGTACCACTTCCCTTCGCACGTTCACAATATCGTTTCCCGGCCTTTTTGCTTTCTGCACAGCAACAGTTTCCGTCCCGAACCATGAGACCACTTCGTTTGAAACGCGAGATCAGATGTCGGCCGCAACGTTTCATGGTGTGCAAGAAGTGTTGAGAAACATTTTTTAGGTGGCATAAATGGACAATTTTCAACGGGGACCGACCAAATATAACACGATAAAAAGTTAATTGCAATAAAAGATGTAATATTTAAAAAAATGCTTCTCTGTTTCAGTTTCAGTGATTTGTATGATAATTTTTGCATTTAAAATTCAGGCTAATATTATGACGCACACTTGACTGAAGCTCATTGGCTGACGTCGAATCCCCCATCTCCCACCCATCTCTTTCCACCACGTATTTTCACCATGCTTTCCACCAAGAATATTCCGACTGAGTTTGATACATAATGAATGTAAAATCTATAAGATTTCGAGTTCATATGTCGTGTTTAAATCTGTTTTGAATTTGGGGTCAAATTCTTGACAAAAATACCTTCAAATTGAACTATGTTTCCGTCTCTCAATTTTTTCAGTCTCATACACGCAATAGATGCTGAAAAAAATGAAACGTGTAAAACCCATTTCTCGTATCTCTGCAACAGATTGCCTTAGGAGGATGTTTTTTTGTGAATCTACGTCATTTTGTATTGTCTCTCATATAAGCATCGTGATTATCGATTTGGTTTGGGGGCACTTATCACCATCTAATTCGGCTATTGCCTTTGTATTGAGATTTTAATTGTTTAATGTCATTTGGCAATGTTTTGTAAAGTAACGTACAAGTAAAGTAATGAAGATGGCATTTTTTCTTTGCTCAGATAAAATAGTGCTAAGTTGATTAAAAAATTAAAAAACAGCTTTTTGGCTGCAGGAGTGTGAGTGGTGGGACAGGTCTAAGAAACCTTTCAAAAACCTTATTTTTATATTTGAGTTATAGTGTAACTTACTCATATATCATTTGATTTTAAGGAACTTTTTATCATCTTCTCCAGGGGTACCCTTTGATTTACTGATAACTCCACGAAATGCTAATGTGGACTGATCTATGAAACTATCAATTATTTTATATTTAAAAAATCTATTGTTTAGATTCTTTGCACACATTTATTCACCATTACAATTTGGCCGTATTGTATGATGTACGAAGGTGTCGGTTCGTGAAAGGTGTTTGCCTGCCACACATAAGCAACGGATGCAGTTCCGGATGCAGTTGATGAAAGATGAAGTAAAGTTTCCAAGTTGTTTGAGATTGGGGGTAAGAGAAAAATAATGTAAACTGGTGGTGCTACAACAGTACATACTTTCTCAAATTATTTCTAAATGTGCAATTTTAGAAAATTCAGAGAGTTAAATAAAAATGAGATCTTGCAACTTGATCTTTTTTAAAGAGGTCATTTTGGAGAACAGATTTTGTTTAAAGCAAAAATCTCTATCTTCAATTTTGTAGTTTTGAAATGCTAAATTCTTGCAATTTTCCAAAATACGGACTTCGCCGAAAATGAAAGTAGAACCACTTTTTATACCTTCCTCTGATACATATGAAGAGAAAATTTAAAGAAAAAATTGGAGCAGCTTTAAGAAAAAAATGTTTAAAAATTGCCTAAATTTTGCGTAAAATTACGGGAAAACCTTTCATATTTTTGAAAATTTGTTCATGACCTTAATTCAAGGTCTATCTTTAAAGAACAGATTTCATTAAGAAAAATTCTTCAATAACATAGTTGTACAAAGGCGTCGCAAAAATTTTCATTCTTTTGCAATTTTCGAAACATTAGAGGTTGCAACGAAAATGACTCTCATTATTATTTTATCATTATTTTATCATCATTATTTTAAGCGTCTTTTACGCTATCCGGAATTTCATTAAGGAAAAACCTCGTTTTTTCCGTACGATTACAATATTTTCTCTTTACTGCGTAGTAAAGAGAAAGTAAAAATATCTATAATCAATATTGTAGTTTTGCTATGTTAATTTTTGTTTGCAATTTTCGAAATTACTGAGAGATAACCCAAAATGCGACACGTTCCATTCTCATAAATGTATCTACGCTCATCTAAAAAAATTAGGTGCAAATTAAAATTGCTTTTGGGAAAAAAAAATTAAACGTGAAGTACTCATATTTTCCAAAAATTGTTTATGACCTTATTTAAAAATGTATCTAGAGAGAAAATATTCCACTATGGAGAAAGCCTTCTATCTTCTTACAATTGTTAGATAACGCCGAGAAGTCTCTCGAAAAAAATCGCACTT
This sequence comes from Teleogryllus oceanicus, assembly GCA_964035755.1. NCBI lineage: Eukaryota > Metazoa > Arthropoda > Insecta > Orthoptera > Gryllidae > Teleogryllus > Teleogryllus oceanicus. Next base: position 167,347,921 of record CAXIVR010000001.1, on the reverse strand, counting down.
TTCCCTGGAGTATTACATAACTAACATTTTACGAATTAGATCCAAGTAAGTAAGAAGCAACACTTTTTCAGCACCAGGAACCCTCGAAATCTATAAACCTACTTGGCACAGTGCAGTGGCTGTTGTCGCTGCAGTGGCTCTCACCGGGAGGTCTTAGCGTTTAAACGCTGCGGGTAGAGAATTTTCCACACAACCTTCATAGCTAGATCGATTTGAAGCGCTCGGCTGCCCTAAGTTGAGATGTTTTCCGACTACTACTCTGGCAGAGATACTTGGAGCGGAAAAGCCCATATACCAAAAGTGTAGGTCGTTTATGGTTCCCATAAGAAAGTATTTTATTATATTATTATTATTGTAATTATTATTATTCTTTATTTCCATAAAAATTCCTTCCAATTAGAAGACAAGATATCCACTAAACTGTCAAAAAAATGTTTGTACAACATAATAAACTGAGTCACTGACTGCCCGATGAATTAGTGTAACAAACCTCACCACCCAACAACCGTGTAGATGTACTCAATCTGATAAAAAAATGTATGAAACTAGTGACCTGCTGCTACCTCGACTGTGAGGAAAATGGGGTCCCGGAGCAGCAAAAAATGGCTATTCGGAAAAGGCACACGACAATACAGAAGCTTCTTCTGCGAATCACGCCAGCAGCTCAGCAGTGACGTACAGAGTAAGGAAATAGTGTCGTATAATCTGATAGGGAAAATTGCAGAATAAAATAGCCAAATATTGCATTTTTTCAGTCCTAATTCAAACTGTTTGATAGTTTGAATTTTTCCTGTCTTCTTTGGATTTTGTATTATTCTAGTCTTCAACAGACACTTCTCAAGGTCAGAGCTTGCTTAGTTTTCCGTCAAGTTTGCGTATATTCGAAATTAGTGATACAGACGGAATTTTTACTTTCTCGTATACATAGGTATATACAGAGTAATTTACGTAGTATAGATGCGGATATGATGATGTGCGGAAAATTGATTTCGAGATTTCAACGGAAATACACGTTTTGGAGTCCCTTGATACCGAAAAAATGTTGTTTTTTTCAAAACGTCCGTCAGTCTGAATGTCCGTCAGTCCGCCTGTCTGTCCGTCAGTCCGCCTGTCTGCCCGTCAGTCCGCCTGTCTGTCCGTCAGTCCGCCTGTCTGTCCGTCAGTCCGCCTGTCTGTCCGTCAGTCCGCCTGTCTGTCCGTCAGTCCGCCTGTCCGTCTGTCTGTCCGTCTGCCTATCTTACCGTCTATCTATCTGTCCGTCCGTCTGTCTACCAACTGTCTGTCTGCCCGTCTGTCTTCCGTCGCCCCTGTTGTCCGTCGTCGCTGTCTCCCGTCGTCGCCGTCTGTCTGTCTGTCCGTCTGTCTGTCCGTCTGTCCATCTGTCTGGGTGTCTGTCCGTCATTCTGCCCGTGTGTGAACAGTTGCCTAAACAATGCGTAGGATTTTTCAAAAATTTCGAAAAAAAATCGAAAATTGCAAAAGTTTGAATTTTTCGCTGTCTTCCTACAACTGCAAAAATGAGGACAGATTTTCCTTCAAATGAAATTTGTTGTCCATAAATAGTTCTTTCATAAATGTCATGTATATTATTTTGAATATTTTAGTAGCTTTTTTGCAACCAAGTTTGCAATTTTAAAAATTACATAAAAACAAGATTTTCTCAAAAACGGTTCAAAATATTTTCTTTGCATTTTTGGTAGGAGTAGTGCCAACCGAACCGTATACGAGGGTATAAAATCTATATTGCTCTAATTTGATTTTAAAAAATTACTATTGTATTTTTTTACTTGTTTCCCACGTCGGTAGTATTTACATTAGAGGCGATTATTCCACGGTAATATACCCATGAGTACATATGCTTTAAATAATGGCATACAAAGTTCCTCCAAAATTCAACCGTTTTCTATGAAAATTAGCTCAAAATTCCGCATTTTCAGAAACGCTCAACCGCTTTTTTCTAAAAAAAGGCTCCATTTTTTATCAAACGTTTCCAACAGATAGTGGTAATAGCACTATTTAATATGATGTGAATTGCATTTAGGTGTATTTTTTTATTTTTTCAAAAATCACACAAATGTAATTTTTGTAATGTCTGACGCCGTTAATATGTACATTTTCATCGAGTTATTTACATTGTTGCATATGTGAGTAGAAGTGGTTCAAATTATTGAAGTGTTCTGTGAAAAAGAGCTTCAAATCTCGCATTTACAGTAATGTTTAATCTCCATTTTCTTGAAAACGGCTTCAAATTATTCAATGATAATTTCTATTAGGACGAGGTTTTACTCTTCTTTAATATTCTTAAAGTAATATTTCGATTCTACTATTAAGAAACCGAAAAGTTAAGAAAATGTCAAAAAATGTACTTTGGGCGACGATAGATGGCAGCTAGCCACAGATTGGAGTAAGACCTTAACCCTAGAACACTAACCATGTGGCGAATCGACTCACATAGTACACATAAGTGCCCATGCGCAGCCCGCATGGAGCACCAGCACTCTGACTGGTCACCTAAGGTTCTACTGTTCTACTCTTGTGATCTCACCTAGGTTGTGTCTCTCATTTCTGCCGGGTTCGTGTGGCGTCATAATCTTCAAAGGTCAGTGAGTCGAAATTACTCATGATTAGCAATAAGAGGCTATTTTAGTGTACGTCGATCTTAGTCATCGTTAATAAAAGAATATATATTTATCTTGTCTTGATTTGACAATTACAAATTGAATATTGGTTCAACCACTCCATTATATGTAATTCTTTGAAAACCAAAGCAAAGATTTACTATTTACATTTTTTTTACGTTGAGCGAGTCGATTCGACTTATAATTAGTAATAACGTACCTATAAATATTGTAACGAATGTAAGCGTCATCCGCCGGCGCCACCCCGAGCCTGTGATCGCGGGTTACGTCATTTGCCGGCGCTACCACGAGCTGCCTGTGAGCGCGGGTTGCATCACCTGCCGGCGGATTATTCCAGAACGTGCGCGGTGTCCGGAAGGTTCTGGATTGTCTTGACGAGTATAAATACGCGACGGCCGGCGACCGCGAGTCAGTCTCAAGTCCGCAGTGGAAGCTGAACTGTGAAGTGTGTGCATCGCGGTGAATAGCAGTGCAGTGATTGTGGCAATCAAGAGAAGGTAGTGTAAATAAAGAGAAGTGTAGTGTAAATAAATAATCAAGTGTTTTCAGTGATTGTGTTAAGAAACAAAATAAACATTTTTGTTAAAATAATACGAGACTTTTAATTCACCACCTAGAAACGTAACAATATGTTTAGTGTTCTAAGGTTAAAGCCAGTCCACACCAAGGAAATTAGAAAAAATTGCTACGAGAAAGTCTGTACCGTTCTGCAGCACCTCTAGTTTAATTCGTTATGTTGCTCAATTATTTTAATTTTCTTATTGAAACATTTTCATGCACAAGTTTAAGCAGATATGGGTAGAAACATTACTTCCTTTCATATTGAAACTAAAGATCAATTAAAACGTTCCGTAAAAGACCAGCAAGGGGCCAAATGTTCCATTTGTTACTTAAGTTTGCGAATGCGCCCCTCAAGAATAGTAGATCAGTGGAAACGGCTTGAGTTGTTCTAGCGTTCTCTCCCTGACATTATTTTTCATTACATAAATACGTTGAACACTGCTTAAAGCAGAAAAATCATTGCAGGAAAGTTCTTTAAGTATATTTGCGTCAAAAAACAGAGAGAAAATAATAAAGAGTATTTTAGGGATTGAAAAATTGCAAATATATAAAAAATTTCCCCGTCTATACAGTTAATATAAATTTACCGATTTTCATTTCAACAGAGAGGAGACGCCAAAACTGAGTCCTCAGAAATTTTCATTCCCATTATTTACGAAGAACATTAGGGTTTTAAGAAACATGATATTTGGAACATGTTTTACCTGCATTCCGTAACTAATCATCTGAATACATCATTTCTTATTTAAAGGCTATATAGGAAAAAATAGACGTCCGAAAATTGAAATATAAAAATTTCAGGAATTTTCTAGGATAAAGTGGGTATACCTTGAACTTTAAAATTTTGCTGAAAATTTTATTTCAAAACACAATATCCATCAAATTACACGCCCTATTTATTTAGTAAATACTTTACTTTTTTGACAACTTGTCCACGTCTTACGAAAGCATACCGCTTTAGGTGGCTCAGGGGATCAAATGATGTCTCTGCAGTGCCACTGACAGGGAGGTCTTAGAGTTCGAATCACGACGGTGGCAGAATTTTCCACATTTGCTAGATAGCTAGGTCGAGCTCAGCCGGTGACTGAAGGAGATTTGTAGTGGCCGGATGCTCTGACTGGTAGTTTTCTGGGGTTTCTCTGATTAACACCAGGTGAATGCCAGAGAAATTCCCAAAAAAACGAGTCAAGGACCGCGCGCGATATTTACTTCCCCTTCCTTGTAATAGTTTCATTTCATACTTACACACACATTAACATGCACTATACTGCCACACGTATCGGGAGACCAGTCGGGAGCTTACAGCTCGTCGCGGCTGGAAAGGTGCCACGCTGGTGGCAGATACCTGATTGGGGAACCCTCCGCTATCCGAAGTGTAGGTCAGCACCGGACCTCGTCATCAACCGGGGGAAGATCAGTGCCACCTTCCGACATAAAATATGCACTACACTTACTGGAATAATGACCTTAGCAGTTGACGCGCCCGGAAACTCTAATTAATCAATCAGTCCAACTATTCATCATGACAACCCCAGTAATGGCTACATTTAAGAGCTCCAGAAGGATTTTCGTAAGACATTCAGGAAGTGTAATACATGTTTTTCCCTCGGGAGGGGGCGCAGATATTCCCTCGATGAATGGGGCGAACTGGCGGCGACCTACACGTAGACTAGGGAGTTTCCCAACCAGGTATCTCCCATCAGCGGGGCACAGCCCGAGTTACAAGTTCTACCTCACTGTCTCAGCACTTTTGGATGTTTGGGAAATTTTCAAAACTCTTGCTACACTCGCTGCATCGTAACGTTCATAGTGCTTTTTATAACTTCTCTCATCGATGACTAATCATCACTACAAAATTATCTGATTTATTACTAGTCACACTATAAAAACATACTTCTAGAACTACTTCACACTCCTCGTATACGTCTGATCACGGCATCTACTCTCTCCCGCAGAACGTGCGTCTAACTCCGGTGACTGCTCATTCCAGAAGGAGAACTGTGCCATTTCCGCCGTCCTGAGAAGCGCACTCCCCTGCATACCCCTCTCTGTCCGGCAGGCAACCTCCCTCATTGGCTGGCAAGTCGATACCGTCGCGTGCTCGCGCCACAACACGCCATTCTTTCGCGGCAAATTTTGATTTCCTTTTCATCGCGAAGTCATATGGGATCTATACATACGTGTTGCATCTCAGAATATATAAAGGAAGTCATTAAACTTGTTCAAACATTTGTGTGAGTTCTGCATCTTTTGAACTAATATTTGTATTTCTTCTTTTTCACTGTTTCGAACTCTACAAACCTCTTTCACTTCATCGGTAACACGTAAACAAGAAAACAGTTAAACAACAAAAGGTACCTGAAAGATGCAGAAAATAATAAAAATTATTAAAGTATTGCACCCCACCCAGAGCACGTCAGTCACGTAAGAAAGGAAGATGAAGGAAAACGACGAGCTAAGTTACTAACTAGCTAGTCTAACTGACAAATTGTTGTGGTCAAACTGATTAGTATAGATTTTAATATGACAGAGATACTACAGATTTGGACTTAATAACCATGGTAAAACTTGTTCGCTAATTGTGAAATTCCTAAGTTGCTGGAATCGCTACATTTTTCGCCAGGAAAAAATCTGAAATATTCGTATGTGACTATTAGTTAATTACTGGCTTAGGTGATTCAGGGCATCAACTGATGTCACTGCAGTGCCTCTGACCGGGAGGTACTACAGTTCGAGTCCCGACAATGACATGATTTTCTTCACTAGCTAGCTAAGCCGAATTCGGTCGCTGTCTAGAGGAGAATTCTATCGGCCGGCTGCTCAGATTAATAGTTGTCCGCGGTTTTATTGTGGTTGTATTTTTACATTTTGTTGTGTAAACTACGACGCAACGCGTCTCCTAACCCCTCTTGGGAGTAGGTTCGAGTCCTGACGGCGGCAGGATTTTCGACATTAGCTTATCAGCTAGGTCGAATTCAGTCGCTGCCTGGATGAGAATTCTAGAGGCCGGCTGTTCTGATCGGTAGGTCGTGATTTCTCCGATCAACACCAGGCGAATACCGAAGCAGTACTCTAACAAACGAACCGCGCGCGATCTTTCCTTCCACTTCTTTGTCCCATCCTCTCCCCTTACACACACTTTCACTAACATGCACTACACTACCACATATTCCGGGAGACCGGTCGGGAGCTTAGAGCTTGTCCCGGATTGGGCGGTGCCCCGTTGGTGGGAGAGTCCTGGTTAGGGGAAAACCCCACTAGCCGACGGTAGATCGGCGCCGGATCTCGTCATCCAGCGGGGGAAGATCACCGCCATCTCCCGAGAAAAAAATATGCACAGCACTAACGGGACTAATGGCCAAAGCAGTTGACGCGCCCGGAAACACGAAAAATCAATCAATCAATCAATCGGATAGCCTAGACAATAGAAACTCCGGCCGGGCAAGACTACGCAATCAAACCTCGGTTAACGTTAAAATTAAGAAACTTTAACCTACATGCCACAGTAAATTAGGAACATTAAGGATTGTCACATTTCTGGTGAATGAGAATGTAATCAATTATAAATATTGATATGTAAATTGTACATGTTCACTATTGTAATGTTTTTAAAGAGTGTAGTTTATATTGAGTTTATTATTTTAAAAAATATATGTTACACCATGCCTGCTGATGTGAATAATCAAATCAAGCAACGTTGTATAACCACACTCAATAATTGTTGATGTATAATGCAATAATAATAAATTCTGGTGAAGGAAATAATGATTGTCTTTAATTAATTAGGGTACTGCAGAACTTGTTTTGTTAGAACATGTTTTCTGAAAGGATTAGCTGATTTGTTTTAGTCTTCTTTCTTGAAATCTATATTTTCCGCAATTTTTTCCAAAAGTATTTCATTTTTTCAAGATATACATGTCAACACTGATCTGTACACAGCAGTACAAATAAATTCATGATTGATGAATATATATTAATCTATTCATGCACCTTACGTAAGTCCCTCTAGTAACGAAATTGCTGAGGAGATCAGTGAAAGAAGTGGTGTGTGTTAATTGCAGGCAGAACTTGGTGATGGAGCCTTCGGCAGTGGGGGCAGCGACGTATGCCGTCCGGGGCCCCCTCCGCGCCCGGCGTTTGCTGGGCGCCAGCGCTGCAGCCTCAGGCCTCCGCCAACCGTCGGCCGGCCTCATATTTTACAAGTGCCCTAAACCAAAGTTTGCCACTTGGCGCCGCCGTGCGTTAAGCAAGACTTCAGCATAAAGCTGCATAACTTAACATAATTCACCCCAAGGGGGATGTAAGGTAAGGAGAGGAGCTCGTCCCTCATGTTAACCCGACACTAAATTGTTGCTCCACAGCCAGTGTTCACGGCAACACGCGCATAACTCTTGGCGGCGGGCTGCAGCTCGGGCGCGGGCGCGGGCCGGCTCCGCGTGAAGCCGCGTGCAACCGCACACCCCGCGCCGTTTAAAAGAAGCATGCATCTCGGCCGCCACCGCCGGCACGCACCCCTCACTAAATCACGTTGGCCGCTCCGAAGCAGCTCCGCTCCGGCAGCACAGCAGACGCCCGGCGTTCACCGCATGCTGGCGCCCCGCCCCCTCTCCGTTCCCCCTCTCCACAACCCAGACCACGCGCTCCGCTCAAGAACTGCATTCCCTCTCGGATGAAATCACTCCGCGGACGATATTGGCTAAATAACATCACTCATCACTGAAATGCGGTCAGCTCAATGGAGTCGTATATATTTGGGGTAAGAAAGTTACAAAATTAAACGAAAAAAAGAACAATTTCAACAATAAAACGCCCTAATGTTCATAAAAGTTTACTCCCAGCGGAGGAAGTTGTATTTCTGTAGCATGGAGTACTGTGTGAGACGACATGTCATGGTGTGAAAAATATCTTAAAAGAGAAAGAAACAAGAAACGGGTTGTTGACGTTAGATAGAAATAAGTGGCGCAATTGTAGCGGCTACGCAACTTTATAATACATGAAATTGCAATGGTGTTTACAATCTGATTTTGTCTCCACAGTGGAATTCGAACTCAGGTTCGTAAACTTAGCACGCCTTTCACATTGCCACAACACCACACGCATGACCTCAATACTCAAGCGTCCCGACGCGTCGCAACACGAGGTGACGCGACGTTTCAAAAAATAACAACACTTGCATTTACAATTTTAGAAAATTCAACGATTTTCATTTACATACTTTCAGAATCTAATTATAAACAACAGATTTCATTAGGAAAAATATCTATCATTCATATTCAAGTTTTGCAATGTTGATATTTAGTTAGAGAGTTCACCGAAAGCGGGACTTCCGCCATTTCTGCAAACGTCTTTTGCTGTATCCGAGGAAAAAATGATTTTTTAACTTTCTTGCTTTACTACCTTTCTTTTTTACTTTTCACCTTACTAAGTATTTACGAAGTAAAGAGAAAGAAATGTAATAATGCGGCAAATATCGCGATTTTTCAACAGAACTGGCAGAGGTACACCAGCACGCACATTCCCAGGACTGTTGACGTCATTGGCGGCTTGTAGAATAGTGCCAGTGTGCCATGGCACTACCAAAAAAGAAAAGAAAACACAATTTCCACCACACATATGTGTATAAAACATAGTTTCTTCAAACATTTTTCTTCATAGGACTTCACTTGAACGAGCGTCGACTCCCTCAATACTCTCTACAAACGCTTAGGGAGGAGTATATTTGCCTGTTTCTTTCTAAACCGCTGAGTCATATAAGGAATTGGCTCTGACTCAACCCATTCTGTATACAGAACGCTATGTTGGATTGTATGCATCTCTTATGGATGAGACGGAGACAAAATCGAACTGGTGCAGTAGTTTATATTCTGTCCCACATAACGCAATAATGACATCTTGAGATTACTATGGACTCTCGGGCTTTCAGACTGAGTATTAGAGAATGTTAGAGATTACTAAACTAGGTTTAAAACATTGATGTTCAAAAGCATTTATGATTTTTGACCGACGTTTTATTAATAAAGATGTTTTAATTTTGAACATCAATAATTGGTAACATCGATGTTTTGTTATCGATGTCGCGTCACTAGACTGGGAGAGATGGCTCAGGGCAATAACTGATGTCACTACAGTCCCTCTGACCGGGAGGTCTTAGGTCGAGTTCCGACGGTAGCAGGATTTTCGACACTAGCTTATCACTTAGTCGCTGTCTGGAGAAGAATTCTAGCGGCTGGCTGCTTTGATCGGTAGTTTTCCGTTGTTTTTCCGATCAACACCAGATGAATGCCGGAGCAGAACCCTAATAAACGGTCCACAGACCGCGCCCGATCTTTCCTACCTCTTCGTTTCCCCTCACACTAACATGCACTACACTACCACATATTCCGGGAGAACGGTCGGGAGCTTAGAGCTTGTTCCGGCTGGGGGGGGTGCCCTCATGGTGCGAGAGTCCTGGTTAGAGGAAACTCCGCTAGCGGACGGTATCTCGCCATCCAGCCGGGGAAGATTTCCGCCAACTCTCGAGGGGGGAAACATACACTACACTTACGGGACGTATGACCTAATCTGTTGACTCACCCGGAATCGCTAACAACCAACCCTCAATCGCGTCACTAACTGGTACCCCCAATAGAATTCTGTACTGCCCGCCACTGGTTGGAATAATATATACACGCAATTTCTGTTCATATTAATACAACTCAGCCATATTGCCAATCGTATTGCATTAGGCGGGAAAACAACTTCTTTTAAAACTAAAACATCACACAAATTTGACAATCCAAAACTGCGCATAGCGAGAAATATTATTGTCAATGAAACGGAATTCTAAAACGTTCAGTGACGTGTCGCGACTTCGCCATCGTTATGCGATCTAATATATCGTGAAAGATTCTCCTCGAAAAATTCTGCAATTTGGAAAATTCGAAAAATAATTGGTATTACTTTTTTTAAAAATTACATGATATTATTTAAAATTCTAATTTTCCATAACAAATTTCCATAAGTGTGTGTTTTAACGAGTGTAGGTGGAAATCTTCAACAGATACCATATGGCCCGAACCATACGGTAGTGTGAGATTCGTATTCACAAAAAACACTACGGAACGCTTCTTAATCTCCACGGAACCGCTGTTAGGCATTACTTCGCGGGGGTGAATAGGGCACATGTCCTCTAGCCTATTGATATTATTCTATGACGCCATTCTCCTCCGCTCCTCGAGTCTTATCTTCTTTATTATTTGAGCCGCGAAGGCCACCATTACTTCCCACGTCTCCCTAGAAGCCAGCATTCCTCTTACGATGTTCTCGGGTTGCAGTTGCTGTCCGAGTAGGCAGCAAAGATTCAACTCGATATGAAGTTGAAACAAAAGATTTAGGATACAGTGACCACGATGCACAAATTCTTACCATTATAAGAAATGCGATCACTGACACAATAAATAATACACGTATGACTAGATTGTTTACTAAAAGTAAAATTAAATGATTCATTGATTACTTGATACAGGAGTCATGGGATGCAGTTTATAACACTGTTGATACAAACGAGATTTTTTTTTTTCAACGCTTTCATGTCATTTTAACACTTGCTTTCCTGTTCAAAAACGAAAATTAAATATTTCACGGAAAAGCAATTCGTGGATAACACTAGGGATTTAGGACATCATGTAAAAACAAGCGAATTCTTTCTTTCATTTCCAAATGTCATAACGAATTTCAAGATTTCCTCATCTACTTTAAAAAATACAAATCATTGTTTAAAAAAGTCATAAGGCAGGCTAAAATCATGAAACACGATCAGCATATTTTGAACTCGAATAACAAAACATAAGCAATATGGAATATAATAAAAAATACTACCAAAACAACTAGAAACCTAGAACAGAATGTAGTTTTAGAATATGATATAAATGAGAACGATCCGGCAACAGTGGCTAGTCTCTGTAACCAATACTTTTCAAGAATTGCTGTCGATCTCATTAAGGGTCTTCAGCCACAAAATTCAATATCAAACATTTGCCCCACAATTTTAGACACGATGTTCGTTTCCGAAACTTATTCCTAGGAAATTCTCAAAATAATCGGTAAACTAAAAAATTACATATTCGGCCGGTTTAGATGAATTCCCGGATTCTTTGTTAAAGACTTGTGCGTATGCCATTATACACCCGTTAACTCACATATTTAATGCATCTTTATGCACTGGAACGTTTCCAGATATTTTCAAAACAGCTAAAATTAAGCCGCTTTTCAAAAAGGCAACAAAATGAAATTCAAAATTATCGGCCCATTTCTCTTCTATCAGTTTTTCAAAAATATTAGAGAGATTTTTTACGTACGAATGGAAACCTTTCTCAGTAAACACAACGCGCTTTCAGATTGTCAACATGGATTTAGAAAATCAAAATCAACGGAAACAGCTATACTTTCTTTTCTTAAAGATGTCGCCTCATCATTGGATCAAAACGAGGCACCTATTGGATTATTTTTAGATCTCTCAAAAGCTTTTGACGTCATTGATCATGACATTTTACTTTCCAAATTACCTTCATATGGAATTCGTGGTATTGCTCTAGATTGGTTATGTTCGTACCTTAAACAACGATCTCAGAGAGTGGAAATACCTTACTGGAATGATGGAACATTACGTACGCACCTTCCCGACTCTTTGCCCGTTGCATGTGGAGTTCCTCAAGGATCGATTTTAGGCCCTATTCTGTTCCTACTTTACGTAAACGATATGCCCTCGACGATTCGAAACGGAAGAACGGTTCTCTTTGCGGATGATACGAACATCCTTTGCAATAAAGGAACAGTAAACAGTACAATATCAGATGTTTCAAATTGGTTCCGAAATAACAAATTAATAGTAACCGAAAAGAAAACGGTTTTAATGCAGTTTTCCATTTCAAATAAACAATTCTGTGCTCCATTGAAAATGAACGGTGTACCATTGACTGATGTTAAGGCAACAAAATTTTTAGGTCTCTCAATTCAGTCAAACCTTAAATGGAACGTCCATTTAAATGAATTGAACACAAAATTAAGTTCATTATGCTACGCGTTCAGAATTCTTGCAAATTCAGTCAGCCTTCATACTGCTCGTTGTGTATACTTCGCGAATGTTCATTCCCGCCTGAGATATGGCATAATATTCTGGGGAAATACATCTTATAGCTCCCAGACTTTTAGATTACAAAAACGAATTGTACGAATAACAACCAAATCCCACCCACGTGATTCATGTAAGCCTCTCTTCATTAATCTAGGAATTCTACCATTACCGTGTCTTTTATTTACGAATCAGTGGTTTTTGTAAAAAATGACTTGCTCAAGGGCGGGAATATATTTTCAGAAAATGCCGAAATCTATTACTATAACACTCGACGTAGAAATCATATTCATTAGGTGGCAGTATCAACAGCTCATTACAAAAAATTCATATACAATACATATACATTATTTTACAACACTTTGCCAGATGACATTAAACGATTAAATTCAATAGAAAAGTTTAAATCCCAAGTGAAATCGTGTCTGCTGCATAACTGTTTCTATACAATTAGAGACTATACTTGGCATCACAAGAAAAGTAACATTAATTTTACCAATGATACATAATGCATTATTTACCATTTGGACTGTATAAATGAGTATAAACAACCTGTAACAACTATTGTACTACAGCTTCCGGGTCAATGACCCCCATCTCGATCAGGTTTTTCGTCCAGTTTCCCTGATCCATTGAGCAAATGCTGAGATGGCTCCTTGATTTGCTTCTGGACATAAATGTAACTTCATTTTCTGTGCACGTCTTCTAGAATTCAGTGGGAAACACAATTCTTCAAATTATCGTTTCCATGTTGTCGCGGCAGGTAGTAATAAGAGCCAAAATTTATTGCTTATTTATCCTTGAAAATAGATTTTATTACATGGGAGTTTTTTTGTTGTTTTTTTCTCCCTCTCAAAATTCAAAATTTATTGCTTATTTATCCTTTAAAATAGATTTTATTACATGGGAGTTTTTGTTGTTTTCTCCCTTTCAAAATTCAAAAATTATTGCTTATTTATCCTTGAAAATAGATTTTATTACATGGGAGTTTTTTTGTTGTTTTTTTCTCCCTCTCAAAATTCAAAATTTATTGCTTATTTATCCTTTAAAATAGATTTTATTACATGGGAGTTTTTTTGTTGTTTTTTCTCCCTTTCAAAATTCAAAAATTATTGCTTATTTATCCTTGAAAATAGATTTTACTACATGGGAGTTTTTTTTCTCCCTTTCAAAATTCAAAATATAAGTAGTATATGACTTAGTGCAGGGATCACAGAATTTTGAAAATGTGCACACAATTCACTTTCCCCCATAGCACGTCATACGCAGTTTTTAACTGTTTTTTTGACGTAAAATAAATAAATAAATAGCCTACTATGATGCTTTATAATTCTCTAGATATATTTATTTTTATAATCATTTTTGAAGATGATTATTTGCAACAGATATTGAAATCTTAAATCTCTGCCAGGCCAAATCTCCCCTACATCGTCTCTGTACATAACAATTGCCAAACGATATCTATTATTCCAAAATTGATTTCTGCATCAATTCGAACGGAAGAGAGAGTGATCTCAGTCAGATATATTAACATCACTAAAATAACATATTAGATACTTCAATATCGAACCCCATTGTTTCCTATATGGAGAGGAGTGATATCACAGTGATATACAGTGATATCACAAAAAAGACTATGCTGAGCTCAAAGAAATTTTCTGCACAAGGTTATGAAGTTTTTCTTGAAACCATTAATAAATAAAGGCAACTAAAACCCGTCATTATAAACGAGGTCAGCAAATAACACCCATTGTTAACGAGAAGCAGAAGTTGGATTTCAAATTCTGAAATTGTCATTATTCCTGCAAGTGCATGAAAGTATTAAGCCCATCCACTGTGTTCACGGTATACTCTGTGTTGTCAAACGAACTGACAGAAAGTTTTATTGTTTAGTTTTTAAAGTTATTAAGTTTTATTATTTAGCCCTTTTTTAACAGAATGTAACACGTTTCCAGTAATGAAGTTTCAAAGAACAATGAAATGAATCCAATAGCAGGCAAGATAACAAGGAGCTTTGAACCCAATTTCTTGAATACATTTGCGTTAATCCCAATCAAAAGGGAAGACAAAGTTTGGTCTTACTGCCGACATGACGTATGTAACAATGATACTCTAATGCATTTTTTCTTCCGTGAGTCAATTGCACCGTACTTGAGTTTTAAAACGACGGACTCAATAACAGCAATGTTTTATCCGTGCACGATTTCTTGAGCCCTCATTTCGCTGGATGCGAGAGGATGAGAAGGGATTCTGGGGCCCAAAAAATCGTGCGCATAATAATCTGGTCTGAGCGATTACACATTATGTAAGAAATTGTCCTCTGGTAGGTACTATTTCATTTGATACACTTGTGAATGTATATCCTCTACAATTATCTCAGCGGCTGTTTTAACGAGACTTTCATCTGCGTTTCTTTCCTGATATAATTTGTAATATTTTGTACCCAACATTTCGAAGGCATACAACTGATGTTCCGATTGTTGTGTCTGTAATCAATAATCTTCTTCAAACTTTTGAAAGAGGCGTTATTTCAGTGTTCAGCTATCAAGTCCCTAATGTCCCTGAATCATCGGCATTTTTTCTCATCAAATCAAGAAGAAGGTGACGTTTATCAGAGTTGTTTTCAAGGTATACATATACTAAGAATTTTAACACTTCATCTTAGTATGTACATTTTCTTTTGGCAGAAAAGGTGGTGTCATGCTTTTTCTGTTACCAAACACTCGTTGGCAATGCGAATTATTTGCTGATCCCATTCATTACGGTTCTCAGCTGCATTGATTATTGATAGCCTCAAGGGAAACTTCATAATCTTGTTCAAAACATTTTGGGGGGTTACGGCAATCTTTTTTATGATGCCATAAATTCAGTCGTACGCATATTTTCCTACCCACAAGGAAACAATGGTTTTTGAAATTGAAGTATCTATTGTGTGATCTAAGTGCTGTTGATTTACCAGACTGATATCACTCGCCGGTAGAACTGGTGCAGAAAGCAATTTGTATAAATATACTTCATATTGGGAGTTTTATACTTAGAAGAGATACAGGAGCGATGTAGGGGAGACATGGTCTGGTCGAGATTTAAGATTTGAAAATCTGTTGAAAATAATAATACCCATAATTAAAAAAATATATATATAGATAATTATAAAACATCATAATAGTATATTTAACAATCCAACTGTTTTTACGTTCTTGGAAGAGACAGTTCCTACCACCACCATCACCACTACTACCACCACCACCACCACCACCACTACTACTACCACTACCACCACCACTCACCACTACTACTACTACACCACCACCACCACCACCACTACTACTACTAAGCCACCACCACCACCACTACTACTAGCACCACCACCACATCTACCACCACCACCACCACCACCACTACTACTACTACTACTAATAATAATAATAATAATAACAACAACAACAACAACAACAACCACAACAACAACTCCACCTACAGAGTACACGACGTTGTAGTTGGTGGCGGAGCTTGAGATCCCAGTGAGTCTGAGAGCTATCTCCGCGGTAGCATAGCTACTGACAGGGCCCGGAAAAGTTCTCCAACCACCACAAGAAGGGAGGATTCATGAAGATGGCGGAAGAGGAACCTCGAACACAACCGCAGCGTCTGATACGCAGCGGGCAAATGACGTATGTCTCCGTGTTGGGGGCGGCTACATTCATAGCGGAAAGTAAGTAGAGAGAGAGGGGTCATAAAGCATTGAACTTCATATTTTCGACACATGATGGGTACGGTAGAATAACTGGCTTGACACACCTGGCTACTGATTAGAGTGGAGGCCCGAATCTTGCTTTAGCCAGCGAAGGAGACTGCATTCAGCAGTCAGTGAAAATCCACTGTGGGTCCACTGAGGGTCGCAGCAACGGATGACAAGAAATAATCCTGTTAAGTGTGAGCAGTGAACTGAAACTCACTTCCTGCGAAACTTCCATTAAAAATAATGAGCAAAATGGACAAAACGAAAAATGTAATGAATCTGAACGTGCCTTGTTGCACCAATGGACAAAACGAAAAATGTAATGAATCTGAACGTGCCTTGTTGCACCAATGACCCATACCTGCTCAGAAATCGAACAAATTTCGTCTTGTCTACATCTGGCTATCCCACGAAAGTTAGTCTCAGAGACACAGAGCCGGCAGTAGATCGAAGATATCGTCAGAGATGGATCCGGGATGAATTGAAGGAGGTGATTTGGTGCCTTTGCTACGCAAAAGTGGAGAAATGGGGCTCAGAAATAGACGTTTACAAGATATGCAGAAAGCGAAACCCTGACATGAGACACCCTAAATTCAAAGAAGCTTGCCAGTCAACGGTATCGTCGTCTTACTTTGTCGTACTTAATACTGGAAAATTTACAGCAGAACAATTTGCTGACATTCAGGGAAATGTGGAGTATGTTCTTTCGATTGAACTATCCACGTGGTGAAGATTTAGTACCATCTAATATTCCTGAAAACGATGATCTTGTTGAAGATCTATCTCCACAAAAAAAACTGGACGTGAGATAGAACGAGTTCGTCTACGTCCATTTGAATATCGTTCACCGTTGTGGAGAATATATGAAAATGTTGAAGTTAAGAGGGTTATGGTGACAGCGAATTCTGGCTTAAAAGAGGTGGTACGGGCCCCAGGTAGAGAACTATAATTCTGAAATCAATCACATCGTGTATGCAACTGCATCTCTGGTATCTCAGATAATTTTGGAGTCAGCCAAGAGAACAAACGTCCGATAGCCAAACAAGAGTAAACAACTCAATTATACCCCTATGGACGAAAAGAATTATGAACTGGATATCCGCCATTCGGCGTGAAATATCACTCTTAGCCGAGGCATCTTCTAAAGAACGGCATACCTCTAAAATTCAACGAACAATTCTCCATGTTGAACAAAAATAACCAATTCAAAATGACACAACAGGGCTAATGGCAACTGAGTAGCTAAAAACGAAAATCCAAGCACGGGCTCAACGCATTAGACGTTATAAACGTAGATTAGATTTCCGTGAACAGACTCCGTTGTGAGAAACGCTACAAGATTCTATCGCAATCTGACTCAAAAACCGAAGGGCAATATTGCCCCTCCTGCAAAAGATGACGTTGATACATTTTGAGCAGAAATCTGGAAAGAAACCAAATCCTACAACAAAAAAGGCATCTTGGCTCTAATCTGAAGTTGATGCTGTCGATCAACTAGTGAAAACTGGAATATGTTCACGAATTCTCGGAAGAGGACCTTTTCCAATCTAGTTCCCGAACATACGATTTTCAGCTAGTAAGATAACCGTTCGTGACAAACAGGTGAGCTCTACTTTCTTAATTTGGTACTAAAAAATAAATCTTCACTAGAAATAGCTTTCTAAATTTCAAAAATATTAAGAAATTATGAAAACTTTAGGTAATTTAATAAATGGATAAACTTCCTTCATAGTCACTACATACCAGTAGAAACAGATATCTTCTGTTGGATCTTAACAATATCTTAATTGAAAAAAATATAGTAAGTTTGGTATATATGTTAATCAACTAGAACTCAACCTAGATTAATGATATACATTTAGGAATTAATATGGATTTCATTTCATTATACCTAAAGTTGCAAAATCTCTCGCAACATCCTTCAAGACTGAAAAAAGTCTTACGTTTAATTTTTAATTGTTATGAAATAAAATAATTAGAAAGAAATTTCTGCAGTCTAAAATTTTTAGACTTGTGTCTTACAAAAAATCTCTCAAATTACTTTCACAGACTGACAGCACCTTGAAGGAAGTACGAGAAATTCGAATTTACCATTTCGAATTTTATTCCAATTTTCGAAAATACAGAGAGTGCACCGAAAATGGGATCACCAAAACTTTCTTTACTGTTCTTTGCCACATACATGAAAAAATAAGGAAAAAACTTGGAGCTATTTCTGAGAAAAGAATTGTTTATAGCTATTAACATACCTAGAAGAGTTAAAAGTATTATTACTGTCGAGGTCAAAAGTTAAAAATCGAGGAGGAGCGTAGCGGAGCCGAGCAACACATGAATTCGTTTGCTGCGGCACGTCAGTACGACTTGCGGTATATCTATATAAACAATGTTCGTACACCGTGGTACGAGAAAGATGGATGCAAATAATTCTCCCGAACCCAAAGATGCCTAAAGAAACGACGTTCGGTTAGGAAATTGGTGCGTTGACTTCCAGTGGCGACACCTTCACATCGTCAGTATATACGATTATCGGAGTAGTTTCATTTGATGGAATGTGAGGAAAATGAGGTTAATTTACCTAACATACATTTTTCTAATTGTACTATTAATAATATTACAATTAAGAATTATTATCCCGCAAACCAATGTGAAACACTTCTAAATTGTTTGAATCTGATTTGTTTTGTACATCGCCATGTTTTTGCTTAACAAACATTTGACTTGCGATGAATCGAAGGTTGTTTATGTTGCTAATAATATTAAAATGCGTTGCTAAGGATGTTAAATTTCTTAACCTACAGTTAGGTTCAAGTGCACTTAACAAACCTGCAGGGTTGCATGTTAACAGGGGTTAAAGGTGCATGTGACAAATAAAAGATTAAAAATTATATTTCAAGCAAAATTATTTAAAAATAGATAGTCGACGGCTCTCGCATAGGACGACGGCAAATTCATGAATATTTTTTATCAATCTATATTTTTCGTTCTTATCCTTATTGTGGTGATGTTCTTGTAAATTATCACATTATAGATGGTAAAGCAATTACTATTTTTTCTGGTTAGAGAAAAGAAAGACAAAGAAGTTTTCTTTAAACATACTGGCACATAAATCTCAGATGTACGACAGTATTTCGGTAGTTTTTTTCGTGATTGGACAGCATGGCATCTCAGAAACAATTTTGTGACTTGAATTGCCAGAATGATGTACTAAGAGTTCAAGATGTTTTTTGATTATATAAATGAGGATGAGGAAAAGAGGAGGACTATGATGGTAACTTGAAGATATGTAGGGAATGTTCATACCTGCAACATTGTGCTTTTGCTAGTACTGACGTGTGACAGCAAATTCGGAGAATGGAATGAGACCAATTTCTTCTTGAGAATTTTTCCATTTGGATTTGAGTATTACAGACTGTTTCTTCTGATGTAAAACAACTGGATAATTATTTCTTAGAATCAAACAAGATATGTAAATGATATTTTCCAAAGTTTGCACATTTCCTATATTTTTTATTAAAAAGATAAAATGAGGTTTACTCCTAGTTATATATATTTAAATAAAATTTCTAATGTAAAAATTGGAAATATGGAATTTTTATCGTGCATCTCGCATATACAAGAATAGCGATTACGCAATTTTTCGAGGATAGCAATCCAGTGTTGAAAAATCTGGAAATGTTCCGCTGCATAATGTTGCATTAAATATCTGAGTTGACGGAGGTATAATGACAGACGCCCAAGACTTTAACAATTCGGAAATTCTTGTAAGTCGGACGAATAATAACACTATGGAACACGATTTTTCCCTCCAGGTACAGTGCACAACATACTCAATTTTGTACGTAGATTACGAATATCGCAATAAAAATCCATATCACGTCCCATGTCTTTTAATATCCATATCTTCGTACCGTAACATACCGTACTTAACTATTAATGCAAATATATTTATATTGCACCTGTAAGATATATAGAATCAATACGCATAAAATATATTTAAAAATAAAATATTTGTTCAATTCATCTACGCCACTTTCATGAGAAAGCAAAAAATCAGTCTTCCGTGGGTTTTTTCCTTCCGTATTTGATTTCAGTCTTTATTCTCGTGTCTGGTGTTTTTTTTTATTTTTTTTTTCTTCTGGAGGTAAATACATAGGTAGTTATTTCAACTTTACATACGTAATTTTTATTACTTACTAACTTATTCTAAGCTTACATACTATACAATGGGGAGATTGCCCACTATGGGTCCTCTAATCTGGTTCTATGTTAGCGCATTTGGTTTGAAAGACATGGAAAGGGTATTTATTTTGAATTCTGGTTTTATGGGTTGGATTTTTTGCGAGTCTGAATTCGGTGAGTGCTGGAATTTGGTGTATGTTATGATAGAAGTTTGTAGCAAGGTATGTGATGTGATGTGATGTGATGTGATGATACAATGTTGAATTCCTTGTGGAGTTGAATATTTGTAGTGAACCATGGGGCATTAATTATGGTTCTCAGGAATTGGTTTTGGATTACTTGGAATATTATAAATTTGTTTTGGCGGCGTTAATCCATACGGGACAGGCGCAAGTGATTAAAGGTCTTATTATGGTTTTGTATATTGCTATAGCGGTATTTTGTTATAGTGAACTGTGTCTGTTTATTATTGATTTTAGTTGATGTAGTTTTGCCTTGGCTTGCATTATCGTTGTTTCAATGTGATCGCGCCAATTTAATTTTGAGTCAAGATAGAGTTCTAGATATTTAATTGGTTAGTTGGGAGGGTACTATTGGGATGTTGTTAATTGTTAGCCGGGAGGGGGAGTATATGGGCTAAGTGAGAATATTTTTGCTGCTGTTTTGGTGGGATTTAGCTGAATTTTGTATTTCGCGGCCCAGCTATCAAGTGTGTGTAGGTATAATTGTGTTTTTGTTCTTATGTCTGCGAGCGAGCTGCCAGAGTTGTATAATGTGTCGCACACGAATTGTGCTAAATGGATGTTTTTTGATTTGGGAATGTCTGCTACACACATATTAAACAACGTTAGTGATAAGGTGGATCCTCGGGGTAATCCTACTTTGATGCATCGGGGGTTAGAGAGGTGGCTGTTGACATTGACGGAGAAGGTTCTATTACTTAAAAATGTGTTAATGATTGTGTGTAGATAATAAGGCGTGCCTATTTGGGTGGGTTTAAAACTGAGAGCATGATGCCATGTACGATCAAATGCCTGTGCTACATCTAAAAAGAGTGCTATGGTATAGTGTTTTCATTGAAAGGCTGAGTGGATGTGTTCTGATAGTCTTAACAGTTGATGTTGCGTAGATATTTTCTCTGTGAAACCGAACTGTACCTTGGGGATTGAGTTAGGTGCTTTTAGGTGATGATTAAGTCTACGTAGAATATTTTTTTCAAAAATGTTTGAGAAGGAAGTTAGCAAGCTAATAGGGCGATAGCTATTACGGACTGTTACGAACTGATCTATTTCGAGAGAATTGTTTAAGATTTTTATTCTGGGTATTGATTGTTTGGGTATCTCTGCGAACTTTTTCCAGTTTATTTTAAGTGTATTTGGTGATGGTCTTGGGGCGTGGTGTTAGGTGTTGTGTTGAAACAAGAACAGGTATGTGATCAGAATCTAATTCAAATATTACTGATGAGAAAAAGTTATTGTTGGTATTGGTTATTCTAATGTCAGGTTTGCATGTTCGATCTAGTGGAAAAAACGTTGGTTCACTGGGGGGATATTATTTTAAGATTGTGATTGATTATTATTTGTCCGTTATTGTTAATATTTTACCGTCACGATTTTTATTTTGGCATCCCCAGTTTGGGTGTTTGGCGTTGATATTCCTAAGAGTATAACTTTTTCTGTTGGGTTGAATAAATTTTGTATGTTAGTGTCGGCTATTTTGATAGTTAGAGGTGTGTAAGCAGATATTACTTTCCATACGTTATTGTTAAAGATAAATTCTATTGCAACGGTTTCCAACGGTGTGTTTCCACGGTGTGTTTGGAAGTATTGTTAAATTATGTTGGTAATTAGACTTTACCGGTATGAGAACACCGCCTCCTTTTGTTTCTTGGCTGTCTGTCCTGTATGTTGTGTAACTAGGAATAATTAGTTCGTTTTTTTTTGTTTAAGTGTGTTTCGGTAATACTGGCTATGTCGACATGTATGTCAGTGATGTAAAAAGTGAATTAGTTCAGTTTTTTTATTTGTGATAGTTCGCGTTCCAGTTTAGTAAGATCATTTTATTATTATTGATTTTATTGTTATTATTATTATTATTGTAATTAATAATATTATTATTACTATTATTTGCCATGGCTGTGTTTAAATATTCAGCCCGAGCTTTGAACGTACTAATGATTGAAGGTATTAATGAATTTATAAATTGATGATACAAGTGATGGAATTGATATTGTGGAGGAATATGAGATTATTTGATTGAGGATCGGGTATACGAGACCTATGATTATTTCCGTTCAGAGTATTTTGTCGAAGTGGTGAAAGGGGAGTATTTGAGTCTGAGATATGAGTGAAATTTTCTGGTGTGTTGGTCTGCGGTAGACCCGGGAAGTGGATTTGTGATTGATTGGGAGGGGGTGGAGGAGACGAGGGGTTGCCAGTATTTCTATTAATTTTCTTTATAGCCTTGGTTTTTGTGTCTGTTACTTCCTTGTAGTAACTACCAGTTGAGTTTCTTACATCAACCTTGTGCCTACCGAGACAGTTCTCACACATGGGATTTTCGTTTTTCTTTTGACAATGCACTGAACAGTGGTTCCCGGCACAAAAAGCACACTTGATTGGGTAGTTACAGTTATATTTTGTATGTCCGTAGTCCAAACACCGTTGACATTAAATGGGACCGTTGGTTTTTTTTCCACTTTTTTCTGTAATCACTCGATGGTTGCATATTTGGTTTATTTGTAGTATAGTTTCGGGTGTTTCTGTGCCGTCGAATTCGGCGGCGACCACTGGTATTGGATTAGCTTCTTTTTGTAGCCTTGTGATATTTAACACTGAAGGGTGACGCTGTTTAAGGTCTGCAAAAATGTCCTGTTTAAATATAGATTGATGAAGGATTTTGAACACAACGGAGAATTTTTTGTTGGCGGGGTCCTTGTATGAGTGGAATTTCCGTTGTGTGTGTATGAGGTACTTTATTATTTTACGAAAGTCTGTAGGCTTTTTTGCACTGATGCATCTTATTGTACTTTACATCTGTTACGAAATTGTTGGTAACATTGGTTTTGAGTTCTATTATAAATTGATTGAGGTTACTTATTTCTGCTACATGGATAGGAGGATTTTTTTCTTTTGGAGTTTGCTGTTCACCCGACGTAACCTTTGTATATTAAAAACGTCTTTCGTCAAGATGTTGGCCTAATCTTTCAAGTTCAGTAAATCTGTTTCCGATTGGAACTCCGTAACTGTATTCTATATCACTAGTTGGATTTACATTGCGTGCACTGGGATCGGAATTGAATCGTTTGGGATCTTGAGAGTTTATGTTGTCACTGACTGACCTCTTTTTTTGTGTTGCTTCCGTGTTGAATCAGGGGCTGCTGCGCCCTGAGCCCTTGTAGCGTTGGCCGCCTCGCTGTTTTCATTCCGTTGCTGGTTCGAGGCTGGGTCGATTTGATCCATTTTTTTCTTCTGATGATGAAGTATTTTGATGCGCAGAATTCACTTCGCTGTTGATTTCATCGGCGAAATCAGAATTGATGAGGGTTTGTAAGGCTTGGTTTATTGCCCGGCCGGTTGATGGGTCGACATCGTACGTCATGCACTCCACTGCTCGCACTCAACGGACTGCTTTGGTCGCACTGGACGGACTTCACGACCGCTGCTGAGCGAGAACAACGTGTGTCTGGTAGTCGCGCTCAATTACGTGGTCTTAGTATTCATTAAGATTTGAAAACAATTTGAACCAATTTGAAAACAAATCACGTGCGCCCTAATATTTCCTATTGCGCATTGTGACCGAAAGGAATGTTAGCCCCTTACGTTATCGCAAGTATACAAGAAACCAACAGTTGGGGTGGCAAATTCTGAATCAGTCGGTGTCATGCGGAACTGTACCTGCATTGAGAGTGAAGTTGATGTCTGGACTGCATGTGCCTCAAATTCATTAATACAGTACAGTTCTGTGTAGTGTTCTTCTTTTTTATAAAGTGAAATTCGCCACTTGATCTATAGAATTGAATCGGTTCGATAAAATGCAAATCGACAGTGTGCGAATTAACTCGATAACTTCTGTTACGCATATGGGAGATTTATACGCAAACTTCAAAGGAAACAAATATATGAAATTACAAAACTTGTGTTTTCTGTATATTTTGGCTGTCGTCTTTATGATCAGGATAAACCATTGGCTGCTCGCTAGTGTTGTGTCACCTGTACAACGAACCTTAGGTTGTGGGTGTATGGAACACTCAAATCATTGTCATTCGCTCTACCAATGTTGTGGAGAATGCCAACAAACCATTTAATGTCTGCATATCATTGCACAAATGTGCATATTCCATTTTTAACTTGTTCTTACCTCGTATGAACCATGCTCATAAAATTGGGTAGTAATATAATCGGAGTGACAATGCGGAAATTAGTATATGTTTTTGTTTATTTCAAATAGTAAGTATATTCACATCTTTTGAATCTTGCGTGATACAAACTTTTTATAACGACCCGATTCTTTCCTTCGAAATCACCTACTTTCATCCGAGAGGTAAGAAAAAAACGTTGTTTTTTTTCTTCCATACTATAATTGATTAGTTTACCGATTATTTAGAGAAATTCGTGGCGACAGTTTTTATGGAAACGTCTGACGTTGGTTTTCGTGTCAGGATTCCTAGTGAGATCGGCTGCAATTCTCGAAATATATAGGTTGAAGAGACTAGTCATTGTTGCCCGATCATTTACTTATCTTTCATTATATTTTACAACAACATTCTCTACAAGGTTTGTAGGTGATACGGTCGTATTTTTAACTATATTCCACATTGCTTTTGTTCTGTTGGTTGAGCTCAAAATATCCTGATCGTGTTTCACTATTTAGCTTCCCTTATGAATTTCCTTAACAATGATTCATATTATTGGAAGTAGAGTTGGAAATCATGAGATACGTTACGATGCTTCGAAATGAAATGAATTCGTTTGGTTTACATGATGTTTAATCCCTGTGATATCCTAGTTTTGCTGTTCCTTGAAATGTTTCATTTTTTAATTAAGAGGAAAGCATGTATTAAAGCGAAATGAAAGCATAGGAAAAAATGAATTTTACTGCTCGCTTGTATCAACAGTATTGCAAATCGCTACTCACGATTCCTGCAGAAAGTATTCTATGGATAATTTTATATAACTTTTAGTAAACAGTCTACACATACGTGTACTATTTACTGTGGCTGTGTTCGTCTTTCTTGCAATTGAAAGATTTTTTTCATCATGGTTACTCTATACGGTTTCTTATATTTTATTTTATACTTATACGTTATATGTTATTTCAAATAGTGTGCAAAAATATTTAAAGAATGTGCCAACTGATTAAAGTTGTGATAGTTACGCAAATTCCAAGGGTTATGTATAATCGATTGCAATATGTCAGGGCTTCTCTGGTCATAACATGTAAATTTAGAAGCCATCTGCTTACAGCGACTGCTGGCGCAAAATGTTTTCAATGCCATGTGTCACTGATTATCAAATAGCAATTTGGTATGGTATGATTGTATATAAGATTTGGATTCAATACTTCCTAGATTTTCGTTCGACATAAGGCCGTTTTATCATTTTCGATGGCAATTAGTGGTGCTACTTTCTCACGCATATTTTCTGTCCTTATTTGTAACTTTTGTAATATTGGAATATTCAGAGTTCACTGAAAACCTGTGCCATTTTTACAAACGTCCTTTGTCTGTTCCAGAAAAAAAATACAGAAGATATTTGGAACCTCTTCTGAGAAAACATTTTTTTAAAGTTGCCTTGATTTATGCAAAAACTACCGATATTTTCAATAAATTGTGCGTGAAGATTTTTAAGAACAGATTTCATTGGGGAAAAATCTTTAACGTCAATATTGTTGACGTAGGAAGAAGCGAAAAAAAAAATTTTTTTGTGGGTAATTTTCAAACATTCAGATAGGCCAACAAAAATGAGTCCCGCGCCCTTTTTAAGAGTCATTTGCTATACCAAAGAAAAAGTCATCAAAAACTTAGAGATTTTGAAGAAAATCATCAGAACCCGTCCACGGACAGATGGGACGGACGGGGCTTACTACATACCAGTATTTATTTTTATTTATTTTATTTTACGTCAAAAAAACAGTTAAAAACTGCGTATGACGTGCTCTGGGGAAAAGTGAATTGTGTGCACATTTTCAAAATTCTGTGATCCCTACACTAAGTCTAATACTACTTAAATTTTGAATTTTGAAAGGGAGAAAAAAAACAAAAAAAACTCCCATGTAATAAAATCTATTTTAAAGGATAAATAAGCAATAAATTTTGAATTTTGAGAGGGAGAAAACAACAACAAAAAAACTCCCATGTAATAAAATCTATTTTCAAAGATAAATAAGCTCTTCCAAAGATAATTTTGGCTCTTATTACTTCCTGCCGCGACAACATGGAAACGATAATTTGAATAATTGTATTTACCACTGAATTCTAGAAGACGTGCACAGAAAATGAAGTTACATTTATGTCCAGAAGCATAACAAGGGCCATCTCAGCATTTGCTCAATGGATCAGGGAAACTGGACGAAAAACCTGATCGAGATGGGGGTCATTGACCCGGAAGCTGTAGTACAATAGTTGTTACAGGTTGTTTATACTCATTTATACAGTCCAAATGGTAAATAATGCATTATGTATCATTGTTAAAATTAATGTTTCTTTTCTTGTGATGCCAAGTATAGTCTCTAATTGTATAGAAACAGTTTTGCAGCAGAAACGATTTCACCTGGGATTTAAACTTTTCTATTGAATTTAATCGTTTAGTGTCATCTGGCAAAGTGTTGTAAAACAATGTACATGTATTGTATGTGAATTTTTTGTGATGAGCTGTTGATACTGTTACCTGATGAATATGATTTCTACGTCGAGTGTTATAGTAATAGACTTTGGCATTTTCTGAAAATATATTCCCGCCCTTGAGCAAGTCATTTTTACAAAACCACTGATTCGTAAATAAAAAGACACGGTAATGGTAGAATTCCTAGATTAATGAAGAGAGGCTTACATGAATCACGTGAGTGGGATTTGGTTATTATTCGTA
Source organism: Teleogryllus oceanicus (assembly GCA_964035755.1). Taxonomy (NCBI): domain Eukaryota; kingdom Metazoa; phylum Arthropoda; class Insecta; order Orthoptera; family Gryllidae; genus Teleogryllus; species Teleogryllus oceanicus. The sequence goes on along the minus strand of CAXIVR010000001.1, from coordinate 167,320,609 downwards.
CAATTCGTTTTTGTAATCTAAAAGTCTGGGAGCTATAAGATGTATTTCCCCAGAATATTATGCCATATCTCAGGCGGGAATGAACATTCGCGAAGTATACACAACGAGCAGTATGAAGGCTGACTGAATTTGCAAGAATTCTGAACGCGTAGCATAATGAACTTAATTGTGTGTTCAATTCATTTAAATGGACGTTCCATTTAAGGTTTGACTGAATTGAGAGACCTAAAAATTTTGTTGCCTTAACATCAGTCAATGGTACACCGTTCATTTTCAATGGAGCACAGAATTGTTTATTTGAAATGGAAAACTGCATTAAAACCGTTTTCTTTTCGTTTACTATTAATTTGTTATTTCGGAACCAATTTGAAACATCTGATATTGTACTATTTACGGTTTCTTTATTGCAAAGGATGTTCGTATCATCCGCAAAGAGAACCGTTCTTCCGTTTCGAATCGTCGAGGGCATATCGTTTACGTAAAGTAGGAACAGAGTAGGGCCTAAAATCGATCCTTGAGGAACTCCACATGCAACGGGCAAGGAGTCGGAAAGGTGCGTACGAAATGTTCCATCATTCCAGTAAGGTATTTCCACTCTCTGAGATCGTTGTTTAAGGTACGAACATAACCAATCTAGAGCAATACCACGAATTCCATATGAAGGTAATTTGGAAAGTAAAAGGTCATGATCAATGACGTCAAAAGCTATTGAGAGATCTAAAAATAATCCAATAGGTTCCTCATTTTGATGCAATGATGAGGCGACATCTTTAAGAAAAGAAAATATAGCTGTTTCCGTTGATTTTGATTTTCTAAATCCATGTTGGCAATCTGAAAGCGCGTCGTGTTTAGTGAGAAAGGTTTCCATTCGTACGTAAAAAAGTCTCTCTAATATTTTGAAAAACTGATAGGAGAGAAATGGGCCGATAATTTTGAATTTCATTTTGTTGCCTTTTTGAAAAGCGGCTTAATTTTAGCTGTTTTGAAAATATCTGGAAACGTTCCAGTGCATAAAGATGCATTAAATATGTGAGTTAACGGGTGTATAATGGCATACGCACAAGTCTTTAACAAAGAATCCGGGAATTCATCTAAACCGGACGAATATTTATTTTTTAGTTTACCGATTATTTTGAGAATTTCATAGGAAGAAGTTTCGGAAACGAACATTGTGTCTAAAATTTTGGGTGAACTGTCTGTTTTTGAATTTTGTGCCTGAAGACCCTTAGTGAGATCGGCAGCAAATCTCGAAAAGTATTGGTTAAAGAGATTAGCCACTGTTGCCGGATCGTTCACATTTATATCGTTATATTTTAAAACAACATTCTCTACGGGTTTTCTAGTTGATTTGGTAGTATTTATTATTATATTCCACATTGCTTTTGTTTTATTATTTGAGTTCAAAATATCCTGATCGTTTTTCATTATTTTAGCCTGCCTTATGACTTTTCGTAACAATGTTTTGTATTTTTTAAAGTAGATAAGGAAATCTTGAGATACGTCATGACGTTTAGAAATAAAGTAGAGAGTACGTTTATTTTTACACGATTTTTTTACACACATTTTTACACAGTTACATTTTTACACAGTAACTTACTAAATGTAGGAGCAAAATTTATCCTTCTTTTATTTTCTTGACAACTACGTACCTAGGAAGGGAAGACAAAGTATTGTAATGCCGCAGCGGAAAGTTGTGATTTTTCATTACAAAACTCGGATTCTAGGACCCTAATTTTGAAAATTGGTTAAATCTTACTCCCATATGCAGTAAATTACACGTAATTACACGTTGTGTAGTAAGAATCTACGTTTTAGTGGTCCTTGCTAACGAAACTAGTGGTTCTATAGAATGACACATTTTATTTATTTATTTATTTAGTCAAAAACTGTATGTCACGTATGAGGGAGAAAATCATCTGCGCATGCTTTCTTGAGTTTCAGAATCTCTTCCCAACAATTTAACTATTAATTGTTGAAAGATGAAAAAATTATAGTAAATAATAAATAATAATAATAAATTTAAAAAAGCGAGAGATTAACATTTCAAAAACTAGATATTTTCGTTGCCAATTATAGAAAAATTATTTTTAACGGTAAACGAACGAACAGATTTAATTTTTCTGTATTGCTAACAAAATAGAAACTCACCCCAAGCTCTACTACCACTACAAGTAAAAGGAAAGCTCAACAAACCGTGCGCATAGTGAAGCTACATTTACGTTTAGAAGCAAATCAAGGGGACATCTCAGCATTTGCTCAATGGATCAGGGAAACTGGACAAAAACCCGATCGAGATGGAGTCATTGACCCCGAAGCTGAAGTATATTACATGTTACAGGCATTTAAGTCCTTTTTTAATTATACAATGTAAAAAACTAATTCATTATACTATATCATTGTTTTGTTAAATAAACATTATTTTTCTTTTTGACGATAAGTCTAGTCTCAAATTGTATATAAACAGTTTTGCAGCAGAAATGATTTTACTTTTAACTTAAATTTCTGTACCAATTTTAATTTCATCTGGCAATGCGTTGCAAAGTAACGTACATATATTTATGTGGATTTCTTGTAGTGAGCTGTTCATACTGACACTTGATAAACATGATTTCTACGTCAAGTGTTGTAACTATAAATATCAGTATTACATGAAAATATATTCCACCGTTAAGTAAGTCCGTTTTGACAAATACTACAGACTCGTAAATAAATAAGCAAGGCAATGGTAAGATTCCTAGCTCAATGAAAAGAGGCTTGCAGTGATCACGTCGATGGGATTTTTTCATTATTCGGATTATTTTCTTTTGCAATCTAAATGTCTGGGCACTAAAGGATGAGCTTCCTCAGAATAGTATGCCATATCTCAGACGGGAGTGTACATTTGCAAAATACACGCAACGAGCTGCATGAAGGCTGACAGAATTATAAAGAATTCTGAATGCATAACACAATGAGCTTAATTTAGTGTTTAATTCTGTTATATGTACATTCCATTTGAGATATGATTGAATTGAGATACCTAGAAATTTTACCTAAACATCAGCTAATTGCATATTGTTCACTTTCAACTGAGCATACGATTGCCGATTTGAAACGCAAAATTGCATTGAGACAGTTTTTCCTTCGTTAACTATTAATTTGTTATTACAAAACCAATTTGAAACTTCTGAAATCGTACTATTTATTGTTTCTTTTTTGCAAAGAACATTCGCGTCATCGGCAAACAGAACAGTTCTTCCATTTTTAATAGATCAGGGCGTATCGTTTACGTACAACAGAAAGAGGATATGACTTAAGATTGAACCTTGTGGGACCCCATGTTCAATTGGCAGAGAATTGGAAAGATAAGTAAATAATGTCCTTTCGTGCCAGTACTGTATGTCTACTCTTTGAGATCGATATTTAAGGTACGAAGTTACCCAATCTAGGGCAATACCACGAATTCCATAAGAAGGTAATTTTCAGAGCAAGATGTTATGGTTAATAACGTCGAAAGATCAGGTCCCATCTCGTTCAGGTTTTTCGTCCAGGTTCCCTGATCCATTGAGCAAATGCTGAGATGGTCCCTTGTTTTACTTCTGGACATAAATGTAACTTCAGTATTTATGTACATCTTCTAGAATTCATTGGGAAATGTAGTTATTCAAATTATCGTTTCCATGTTGTCGCGGCAGGAATTCAAGGATTATTCCTTGACGAAGGACATCATGGATAAGAGCCCAAAATTTATTGCTTATTTATCCTTGAAAATAGACTTTATTATATGAGAGCTTTTTTATATTTTTTAAATTTTTTTTAGTGTATGAATCACAGAATTTCGAAAATGTGCCCAGAATTTACTTCTCCCCATAGCACGTCATACGCAGTTTCAACTGTTTTTTGACGTAAAATAAAATAAAAAAATAAAAAGATTTCGAAACTTTCTCGTACTAAACTTTCTCGTACTCGTTATCTAATTTCTTTGGTCTGAGATAGCTTTTCGGACTTCCCCCATATTTTTTCCAGCTGACATCTATCGCCGTCCGAAGTGTATTTTTCATTTTTTTTTTCAATTTTTCGGTTTACTAATAATAGAAGAGTAAAATTTCGTCTTATAAGGAAATTTTCCTTGAAAAATTTGGAGCCCTTTTTAAGAATATACCGTTTAAGCTCTAGTGTAAATGCAAAATTTGAAGCTCTTTTTAACAAGAATATTTTGTATTTTCAAGAAACTTTATTTTTATTCATTTGAAGCACTTTTACTCACAAATGCAATAATGCATACAAATCGCTGAAAAGTGCATATTAACGGCGTGAGAGATATTTCAAAAATTTACATAAAAAAATACAGCAAAATTAATTTTATGGCATCCTAAACAGTCCACGTCTGTACAAGAAGTTTGAAGAAAAAATTAGAGTCGTTTTTGAGAAAATGCGGAATGTTTAGCTCGTTTTCCCAGAAAAGTTTTGAGTTTGCATGAAAACTTTATAAGACATAATTTAAAGCAGTGTACTCATCAATGCAATAATATGAACGAATCGCCGCTACTGTAAATATTAACGTCGTGAGAGGCTGGTTACTGCAAAAATTACATTTTTGTAATTTTTGATGCAAGAAAAGAATAGGGGAAAATGGCGTTTATTACGTAAACATAAGGAATATTTATTACTATCCCTACCAAACGGGGTAAAGAAAAAATTTGCAGCCGTTTTGAGAAAATCTTATTTATGTTATTTTTTTTATTGCACATATAGCACACAACATTGCACGAAAACTACTACAAGTTTCAAATAAATGTACTTGACTTTATTGAAATAACTAAATACGGAGAACAATTTTCATTTGAAGGAAAAATCTCTTTCTTCAATTTCGTAGCTTAGGAAGACGCCGAAAATTTTCAAACATTTACAATTTTCGAAAATTCAGAGTTAACAGTGAAAATTATACCTATGTCATCTTTATAAGTGTATTTTACCGTATCCTTACAAGGAACTTAAAGAAAAAAATTTGGAACAGTTTTTGAGAAAATTTTCTAAATGTCACCGGGGCTTCATGTAAAGTATTCCCAAATTTTAAAGAATGTTTTTCAAAATCGCAGCGCTTTGAGTTGAGCAATGTCTACCGAACAATATCCATTTTGGAAAAAATCCTGCTTACGGTTTAGGCGGTAGTGGTGTTCACTGACGAACGGACAGGCGGATAGTCGGACAGATGGACAGACGGACGGGAGGACGGACAGACGGACGTTTTGAAACAAAACATTATTTCGGTATCAGGGGACCTCAATGCGTGTATTTCCGTTGATATCTCGAAATCGATTTTCCGCAGCATTACATAACTTTCTCTATACTACGTATATTACTCCGTATACACGTAAGTACGAGAAAGTAAAATTGGTTTAATTGTCTAACGTGAACGAAAGCGCCTGAACCATTCAGACGATTGATTTGTGACGATTGATGATGATTGAAAAGTGATTTCCTCTTTCAATCTGGATGAACTTCAGACCCTGGGATTTAAACGGCTATTTTGATTGTTGGAGATACTTTCCACTAAGAGTCTGATTCCTATTTATTGCGTAATACTTGCTATTCATCGTCATCGATATTTATTTTCCCTACTGTACCCACCTTGTGTTGGTTGTACTTTATCCGGCTAAACTCGGAAGTATGCTTGGAAGTAGTGTCTCCTTCGAGCTTTACCTACTCGTCGTGAATAATGCGCACATTAACTAGTTAATCCGTGAGTTAACCAGATTCGGACATAAGCCGTACCACATGCAACAAATAAACCAGTTTTAGATATTTTACAAACCGAATATTGAATTTTTTGTTTCAAGCAGTTTCATGAAGAAAGTATTACACAAGATAGGAAATATATTATCAGTTTTACATCATTTTCCCATATTGTAAATATTAACTTTTCGCTGCTTTGTAGCAATTCTAGTTTCCAATTTTTTTAATATACTGAAAACGGAAAGAATTACTTCAAAATGTGAATATAAAATCAAGCGAAAAAACTGACTGTGTGACGTCAGCAATCTTGAGATTGATAGGGTTGTCTTTCGAACTCGGAAGAGGCAACAGGAGAAGCCTACGCGCTACCTGCCTCTGCAATATTGATGATTGATATTGTTTGCAGAAGACCGAAGGTACAATTAAAGTGGGTCACGCTGTGCCGCAATAAACCTGATATTTTAACGAAATTACTTTTTGTGTACTTTAAGGCAATTCATCATTTTGACATGTGTAGTATTATCCCATTTCACGAACTCTGGCAAAGTGTCTTTTCTTTGTCAGCATTGTGATTCAAGGGGTGGACCATTGAGATTCTCTAGTCTTTTTAGCAGAAGTACTGCCAAATAAAAGTTATGTGAAAGCGACGAGTAGAAAACCATATTTATAAAGATATATTTTTTCCTGCATGGTGTAATTGAAAAAGGGATCGAATAAATGCTCGGCTTATGCATATTCCTCTGTTTATGTTAAATTTATGATCCTCGCCTTTATCACTCGCATACTCACCTCGTATGTTTTACGCCACGTTTATTCTTGGGATAAATACAAAAAATAATTAATTGAAAACTCTTAACATTTTTCTAATATTTCATATTTCTGAAGTCATGTATTAAAGATATATAATGGACTTATAAATTTGAGTCAGAAGGAAATTTTTTTTGTAAGAAGAAAATGGTTTATTATCAATTCGTCACTGATAATAAACAACTGGTAGCTCACAATAATAGAGACGTGCCCGGCAATAAAAGTCATACTACAAATGACCATTGACTCACAATTCTTCGGTGTGTAAGGTTTTGGGGGGGATGCATGCGCAGTTTCAGTGATTTTTAAATTGGCACATAACCAATTTACACGTCTCAGATATACAATGTTGTGTACTTATAAATTTCACATGTTCATTTTTCTTCGAAAGAACAGCATATATAATTGTCACCTTTCCCGTCGCCTTGTTGGACGCGATTACGGTCGGAGAATATGTTCCGCAGTCGTAAAGAAATCAAATCGTGACCTTGTTACTGAGTAACAATGTAAAAATACATTGTTACTCAGTTCAAAGAATTGGTCGCCCCGACCGGAATTCGGACCCGGTCTTTTGAAGAGTTTTCACGGGCGCAATAAATCGCTCCTTGTGGGATATATATATATATATAAACTAATTCTTTGAACGGATTTAATTAACAACAGCGTAGATATATCATCGGTTACCATCGCTTAAAATTACAAATAAATAACACGCATACTTATGTAGATCATCACGCTTTTCGTTGCTCACAGAACACACTCGTAACCACAACAGTTCTACGAAAATTGCTACACTGATTTCAATAATCGTCTCACTCTAACACAAATCATTGGAAAGTCTATCACATAAAGCTGTCGAAACTTCCGTGTTCGTCGTGCAACTGTGCGTGTTTTAAAACACATTCTCATTTTTGGTTTACAAAACCAATGTTTTTAACACAGGCGCTGATGAAAAGAGCGTTCTGAAAGAGCTTCCGGGATTGCAAACTCCACCGCCGACGAAAGAGCTGCTCGGATTGTGGAGAAGAGCTATCTTACGTCATGTTTCGCCTACATAGTGCATTCTCCTGTTCTTTTGTGCCGAGAATAATTTCAAATATAATATACAAAATATTTTTCTACAATCGTAGAAAAAAGCTAAAATACAATTTTCTATTCACATAATATTATCACTGAGTTTATGTTGGTACTTACTGCAGGAGGGTGCCCTGTTTTACTGGGTGCTGCTATTTGTGCCGCGATTTTACAGGAATCATAGTCCCATCAGCCTTTGTGATGTGATTATGACACACGAGAGTAATTATAAGTGATTACATGACCTAACTAATAAATTATTTACCTAATAATAACAAATAAATACATAATTGCATATATAAATAAATTTATATATTTATAAATTATGTAAATAATTACACTAGCTAACTAAAACAATTAAATTGCGGTTTTATTGGAAACTTACTCCAACAGGCACGAATCGTCAATATTTACTATCAATAAGAGATACGAAAGAATAAAGTTTTGTAATGGTACAAAACTCGATTTCAGTAAATCTTAATGAATCAATTATGATCAATGAGCCCAAGTTCATAGAGCCATTAAAACGTTTTGCCCAAGTCAAACAACGCCGGAAATCGCAAATCAATTTCCCTATGTGCGAGTTTCGAAGTTTTGAACACATCATCGTTTAGCCAAGTTTTGCCCTATTTGTTTGCCCAAGTCAAACAAAGCCGGAAATCGCAAATCAAATTTTGGACTTATACTTATTGTAGCTCTCCCACAAGGCAATGTCGATAGTTTGAACATACCATCGTTTAGGCCACGATGTATGATATGTTACAGAGAATAACGTAAGGGATCGATCAAAGCGACAAAAGTTCTGTTAAAAGAGGTCGATGAACGATAAATGCCGTAAATATCTAATCTAAACAATAAAACAAAAATTAATTTTGTAGGCAAATAAGGAGCAAAACTGCATAAATTGTTTAAACTATATCAATACAAATTTAATGTTGGGTAACAAAATTCTAATAAATGAGTATACTTATTTTTCGAAATGTTTTGAAGGGTTGAGGATTATAAGAGTACAATTGCATTTTCACTATTTTGCAGTACAATGAAAAATAAGTTTGTAAATTCTGTTCCTCACTTGATACTTCAAAAATGCGTAAGATATTTTTTTTAATTCGTCGTTGATGCAACGCGTCTCTTAAACCTTGTTGGGCGTTGAGCGCTTTCTTCTGGAGTAATCCTCCGTTACTGAGCATACTATACTGAATAATTTTTATGACCAGTCTCGTCACGTCCCTGTCAGTGCCTTTTATCCCTTCGGCCAGGGGCTCGACGCCGTTAGATCCTGGGGTTCCCGGCCGGTCACCCAACCGGGAACCCGCGAGTCTCCAATTCGCTTAACCTTCGTGACATCGTGACGAATTCGGCTAGCGCCACTGGCACCATGAACTGATGGCAATGTCTGACAGGTTTATTAGTAAAATTTCTATTTAACAACTGCCATTGACGTTATTTGCCTCTTTAAAATAATTTTTATTGTAACCTTGTTCCTGAAGATTCTCCGTGAAATTAGCGGAAAAAAAGTATTTCTACCAAATTTCCCCCATAATTTGGCCATTTGCTCAGATTAGCGCAACATAAATTTTTGTTTGCCCCACAAAAGCCACAATCAGTTGTCGAGCCCGCCTCACAATGAGGAAAAACTTACATGTGTATTAAAATGAACTAATATTTCGACTTCGACTTACGTATAATAGGCCTAATTACAATAAAAATTTCGCACTCCGAGAAATAATCGTTCACGATACTACAAATGTAAAAAAATACCGTGATACTGAATATTATTAAAAAGTGTCCTTGAATCCCCAAATATAATCTTCGTTTCCACAGGCACAGAAACGATTTTACACGCGAAAGCGTTTATTAGTTGGGAATTCGTAGCCACATAGTCGCTGCAAAGGTCGGTCGTTCTACTTACGACGCTTAACAGAAAATATTGATATTGTGCATACTACTTTGTAACAGTGTGTTCTTGTTGCCCAAAGAAAAAATTCCGTTTGCCCAGGCACAGAAGTGGATTTAGAAACGGAAGCGTGTATTCTTAGGGGGCTTCGTCAAGGGCAGTCGCTGCAAATTTCGGTCAGGTTACTTCCTCTTCTGAAAGAAAAATTATGATATTATGAATACTATTCGGTAAAAGTGTGTTCCTGGTTCCTCAAATAAAGTTTTCGTTTGGCCATGCATTGTATTGGATATACGTGCATTCATGGGGGCATTCGCAGCAAACGTGCATTAATGGGGGAAACATAAGCAGAAGGAATAATTATGATACTGTGAATAGTATTCGGTGAGAGAGTGTTCTTGTTTGCTCAAATACAATTTTTGTTTGCCTAAGCACAGAAATGAATTTACAAATCGAAGCGCTAATTTATAGAGGACTTTTTGCAACGCAGTTACAGGAATGATCGTCTAGAATACTTTGTAATCTAAAGGAAATATGAAACTGAATGGTATTAAGTAAAAGTCTGTTTCATTTTAAATGATCTTGGCTGTCCAGGTGACGCCGCGTCGAAGGCTGTGTTGCCAAGGCTGTGGTTTTAGGCAACACAGCCTTCGACGCGGCGTCACCTGGACAGCCAAGATCATTTACATGACTCTGGCCGCGGAAGCCTACGACCTCTGTTTCATTTTGCCAAATCGATTTTTTCGTACACAGAAATAGATGTACAGACTATAGCGTGCTTTTCATAAGAGGTCCCGTATTATGCAGTCGGGGAAAATGTTCGATCTGGCTCTACTCTTCACTGCAGTATGAAACTGTGAATGAAAACTGCAAACGAAATAAATTCATTATAGTTGCTGTTTGTTGAATAAATGTTGTAAACCTGAATGAAATTTCGCTGCAATGGCAATCATTAGTATACACGAAAATTAGAAAGTAATACTTCTCCAAAAGTAATATTTCCCAGTTGATCTGACCGAGTCGAGAACCTGCGAATTTGAGACAAATATTTTCATTGTTGAGAGTACTTGATATGAACCCTTAGCACAATTTTCGAAACTTACAAAAAAATTGCTCCAAATGTTTGCATTATTGTTTTCTCAAATGAAGTAAAGAATAGTTAATAATATCTCAGGTCCTACTTTCGTTTTACACTGAATTTTTGAAAATTCAGACGTTTTCGTTGTGTTTTGCCACATACTTTGAACACAAATTTTATTGAAATATTTATTTCCAGGTGCAGATAATTTGAAATATCCTGAACATTTTTTTTAAAATAAATGAGTTGTTTTCACACACTTTTTGTACGAAATAATGGCCATTAAAGGAAATATTTTCTCTATTACGGCCCGAACTGATTTCTTTATTTTTTTTCTGGAATAGAACTGAATGGATATAAATATGACACATGTCCCATCTTCGTTGAACATTCTGACTTTTCAAGTTATAAATAACGCAGTAATTTATATGCTGTGGTTACATAATGAGATTTATCAATTTTCACTAAAATAATATTCTTACAAGTATCTATTGTTTCCTAGATACCATAATTTATTGTACTTTAATATTAAGCCCACACTAACTAAAATAACATAATGTTTTTCTCAATCTCTTCATTAGACTGTGCGAAATCGCGGATGAGCAACACTGCAATTATTCCACTATTTTCTAATAAATAACAGAAAATGAATTTTTCCGTTTCAGCATTTTTCAGGAAATGAACGAGTTAATTGTTTACGAATTATTTCCACCACCATTAACTGACAGAGGCGAACGTCAGTTGCCGATATTCCACCGCGCGCTTACCATTTGGGAAGAGGGAAGGGGAAGGGTGGATAGTGAGGGGAGGGGAAAGGGGCACTGTGATCTGCACGGATTTAGCATTGTTAGGAAACAACCAAAATTCGGCGCTGAGCCTTCTCGTCGTTTGTCACCCACTATGCCATACAACTGTCAGCCACAGTCGTCTGTCTTCCGTAGGCCTTACGTGTTACGTCGAAGAACGTTTTTCCCTCCCTATCATAACTTAACATCGTTGCATCGTTGCCTCCCCCTTCAAACCTCGTGGTTCGGCAATAATCCCATTTAGCGGCTGGCGGGAAGTGTGGCCAGCCAAAGCGGCCGCCCTCCAAGCATTTTGCTCTCTCTTGCCGGCTTAGTATTACAACAATAGACCGGGAAAAGGACTTTTGACCAATAGTGACACAACATCAATCTTTAGTTCTGTTCCAGGACTCAATAGATTTCATTCAATAGAGAACATTGAGACACACAGGAAACTGAAATAGTGGGGAGACCAAGATGAGTTGGGTGTATTCGCAAATACTGGATTTAATATTCAAAAGTAGTTTCAAGTACATTATCTGTTTAAACTGAATAAATCTCGTTAGTATTGGACATTTTTCTTAGAGCGAATTTTGTTGCATCTTTTCATGTGGTTCATATTATTCCCGATCGCCATAACTTTTATTTAATAAAAGTAATGAATTTAATTTTGAGATAGATTAGTAATAAATGAGTATTTAAGTATCCAATGGTTTTATTTCACTTGTGTCCGATCTTACTTTCTTTTATACATACATTTCTGAAATGTGGTCATAATTCCCTTTTGCGTCATAACAATATTTCCTTAATAAACGGGAATATTAATAGATTGAATTAGAGAGTATTAAATGAAAAATAAGCAACTATTTAATTTTCAATTGCATTTATTTGATAATGTCAGTTCCTATTTTCTATTATACGTACTCGAACAACCGGCATTCGTCTTAACATTTATTTAAAAAAGCAGCAACAGCATCAAATTTAGTTATCTAAAGTAGTACACAATTTTCGTATCGTTTGATTCTGCCAATTTCTACATTCTAATATACGTACTCAAAATAATATAAGTAGCCGGAACGATCATTCCTGCGGAACTTTACACGGATACATTACCATGCACGGAACTCCCTATGAAGATAGACTTCTGTCTGTAAATCCAATTCTTTGCCTGGACAATATTCAGTAATGCTAATATACCGTATCACGGTACATTTTTACATTTCTTGAAGTATCGTGAACGATTATTTCTCCGAGTGTACAAATTTTATTCTAATATATTACCCGAAAATCGAAGATGAAATATCAAGAGCATTTTAATATACCTGCATGGAATTTTTCGCTCTTTGTGAGGTACGCTCGATAACTGTTTTGTGATTTTTTTGGGTCAAACAAACGCGTTGCGCGTACGTTACGCAAATCTCAGCTAATGACGGCCAAATTATGTTCGGAATTTGGTGGAAACGCCTATATTTTCGGCGATTTAGAAGTTTCTCGAAAATTGTTTTCGCGTCTAACTTGTTTGTGTTAGTGGGCAAACGAACATTTTTGGTGGGCAAATGTGAGGAAACCATGGGCAAACTATTCACAAAGTTGTGGCAAAATATCTTAATTTTTGGCCAGCTTGGTGTTGACCCGAAAATTTGTTTTGCGTGTAACTTTTTTGTGAGGGTGGTCAAACGAAAATTATTAGTGGGCAAACATTGGCAAACGATTTATCAACTTTCGTTAAAATTCCAGAATTCTTCCGGCCTGCGTGGAGTTGTCTCCATTTCTTTCGCATATCGTAATGTTTTTGGTGGGAGTTGACAAACGAGAACTTTTGATGGACAAACCTAGGCAAACGATGCGCTAACGTTATACCAAGTTTCGTCAAAATACGTGGATATTTTTGACGAATCTGGTCTGAATTAACCAAAAAAATCATTAATTTGCATGGTCATCATCATCACCTTAGTTTTTAATTAAATGTATTGTGAAATTTATTTATATGTTTTATTGAACATGCAATCCCGCAGACCGGTAGGTCACAATAGGACAAAAATGGGCAAAACTCTGCTAAACGATAGTGTGTTCAAAAGTTCGAAATTCACAAGTTGAGGTGGCAGTAACTTCGCTAGTCAAAAATTGATTTGTGAATTCCGGCGTTGTGTGACTTAGGCAAAACTTTTTAAAGGTAGGGCAAAGTTGGGCAAAACTTTGGGGTATGGCATTTGATATTACGAGAAAGTGGGGATGCCAACTTCATGGACCTATAAATTGCGTATCAGTAGAAAAGTGATTGACCGTTATACGTGAGCGTTCCAATGCTCTTGACTTACTCCCCAGTTTTCCGCTGTTTGACCGGCTTCTTTGAAACGTGGGAGGTACGAGAAGAACAAATTTAAATGCAAGATTTGTTTTGGAAATTGTTTAATTTAGATAAAGGTGAAAGATTTGGTGATTAATGGTTGATGAATACAAATAGTTGCATGCGGCACTTAAAAACCAACTTGCATCTACTTGAAATACAGATGTTTGGCTTACACCAGACTCTTAGTAGATCGTCGGTATCCAGTGAAATGGCGGCAGCATTCGGCATTTGTTCTTATGTCCGTTTGTCCTGCGCACTGCCATTTGGCCGGCTGGGCGTCTCCAAGAGCAGCGATTGTGGCGGCAGTTCGTTGTACAGCAACGCCCTCGGGCGGACAGCCCTCTTGTGCGTTCACAAGCACCCACTCCCGGCGGTCTCGCGTCTCTTTGTTCGCACATATTCGCGGCAAAATCGCACTCCAAATACGCCAATTCTGCGCGCAAATACTCAAATGATCAATAATCTGGATCTAGTGCAGGTCACTAGCGACTAATTCTACTCGTGCTTCGGTCGATCTGCCTACCCTACGCTGTTGCTCCGCGAATCGCTTCGCAGGCCAAGTCCGGTTCCACCTCTTGGGAAGGGGGTCGCGAGTGGGGATGCCTGCCCCATCAATCGCCTATTTTCTTTTCAAATTTGTCCTTTCATGGTCCGTTTGATAGGTGGTGCTCCAGCTTTCGCCTCAAATTGATCAGAGAAATCATGGAAAACTACCCATCAGAGCAGCCGGACTCTAGAATTCTCCTCCAGACAGAGACTCAATTCGAAGTAGCTAATTTAAGCTAGAATTGAAAATTATTAAACTTCGTAATAGCAAATTTCATACACGTTTTAAAGCTTTTGAGTTACTTTGAATAATTCTAAAGCTGTGTGTATCGTGAACCCAGAATAGAATTTGCGAAACCAGAATCGAATAATGAAGAATATTTCCAAAGATAATCGCATTTTCGTATGAAGAAATAAACTTCCACCGTACCAGTTGCCACATTGTAAGAGGAGCGAGGGCAGCGACGCCGTTGCGTAGGTATCTTAACTTCCGAAGGCTGGCGTTTCAACCCACGGGCGTCTACGGTTCGGCTCTTAACATTGTGATCACTCAAACAGAGAATAAAGCACTCAACACACTCCAAGCTATCAATTCCTTTCCCCAGTTTAAAGCATTGAAATGTGAGCGACAGATGTTTGACCGTTGGCCCCAGCAAATTTTTTGTCGAGAGTGTGTATGTGTGTGAAAGAGAGAGAGACAAAGAGAGGGATAGAGAGACAGAGACACAGAGAGAGAGAGAGACACACACACACAGACACACAGAGAGAGAAAGACGCAGAGACACGCAGAGAGGGAGTGACAAGCAGAGAGAGTGAGATATATATATATATATAAAAAAATAAAAAAGAGGGAAAGAGAGAGAGAGAGAGAGAGAGAGACTCACATAGACACAGAGAGACAGAGAGGG
Source organism: Teleogryllus oceanicus (assembly GCA_964035755.1). NCBI lineage: Eukaryota > Metazoa > Arthropoda > Insecta > Orthoptera > Gryllidae > Teleogryllus > Teleogryllus oceanicus. Next base: position 167,305,449 of record CAXIVR010000001.1, on the reverse strand, counting down.
AGAGACAGAGAGAAACAGAGACACAGAGAGAGAGACAGACAGACAGAGACACAGAGACACACACAGACAGATAGAGAGAGAGAGAGAGAGAGAGAGAGAGAGGAAGTGGGCCCCTGGGTGGGCACGTATGAGTGCGCACGCGCGCGTGTGTGCGTGTACGATTTTCACTTTTTCATTTTATTAATGATAATTTCGGAAAATGATTAAAGAAAGGAAGTTATTTTTTCTATGTGGCTGGTTTGAGGGGCATTATTTTTTAATGAAAATACCAATATAATACCGGTTTAACCTTTATGGGCGCCCATACCGATATAGACGTCCTATAAACATATTTTACCGATATTGTAACCGCTTGTCGTCGGCTACATTCATGACAAAAGAAAAATAGAAGCGACAATATCCGACATCATGCCACGTTGCTGCATTCTCGTTGCTAGAAAATGGAAGATTTTTGTAACATAGGACATGTTTCTGTTTCTTTGTTACAGCTTTTATTTTATTCTACTTTTATTTTATTCTACTTCATTTTTATTTTTAGGATTTCATTTCGGAAATTCTATTGAAGAATTTTGACAATTCTGAGAAGTATGGTTTATCCAACAACTGGTTCGACTTTTGTTATTACGAAGTCATAATTTGGAGTTTTGGACTCGCATTCTGATGCGACCATCGCCTCTGTGTAAGCTGTGGTAAAACTTCGCTGAACAACGAGGAGACGGCGCTCGGAAATACTCCGATTCGTCGCGATAGGCAGCGCACAGACCGTCGCAGAACAACGACGACCTTGAGGCGTGAGCATCGCTCGACAGCCGTCTACACAGCGCGCGACCAGCTTGGGGAATTCGCCGGTCGTGAGTCACAGAAAAACAGAGAGAACATTCACTAAATTTCAGTCTGGAAAACTTTCAAGATAGAATTATAATTGTACTAGTTAAAACGTTGTCATGTGAGCTTCCCTCAGTAACAGACGTTGATCGGGCAAGTTTCATTGAACATTGATCTTGATAACCAGTAAATTTATTTCTTTTCTGCGGTCGTAAGAGGAATCAGATCAGAATAATTCTTGTGTTTAATGATAAAAGTCGTTCTTGTACATAATTATTTATCTAGATTCATATATAATTGATTTAATGCTGTTTGAAATCATTTAAGAGAAATTGAAATTTTGAACAGGAGTGACGTTAAATTTTTTAAAATTTTTCATGGACAGTCAAAAGACGTTGTAAAACAGAATTTTGTACTGAAAGGCCACGTAGAAGCCGAATATTAAATGTGAATATTGAGTGTAACATTATTCATGATTTAAAAGGTATTAGTGAATTTTGAATATTGTTTGTATGTATTTTTTTTACAGGATGATTATTGAATTGTGATTTGTGTGTTTCATTAAGTGATAATTTTTTTTGTGAAGTGTACATATGTATTTGTTGCTTGTTTCGTGTAAATGTAGATCAAAGTCATTTTGCTTTAGTGAAAACTGCAGTTTGGTAGGGAACTAGCTACCATTTTAAAAAAAAACAGTAATTATTTGTTATTTAAAACTACAAAATTGTGTTTGCTTGTTATGTGATCATTAGTTTAGCAAAGACGAACCCACCACCGATAGGGACCCACCACCGATAGGGAATTTATCCATGAATTGAGGTATTCCCAGGTTTGCGTGACGGTGTAACCACACGTCACGTAACCACACGTCACGATAGATTTACTTTAGTAATTCGGCGTACTACTAAGAAGTAGGTAGGTACGTGACGGTTACAATATAAAGTATAAACCTACTGGCTGATCCCGTGCTATTACATCGCACGGAAGGACAGACACAGAAAATGCTGCATTTCCATGAATATTGACATATATTCTATTTATCAAGATCTTTACAGATATATACATGGATATTGTTTGGGCCATTTACAGCAAATCCTTACCTTATCGTAATTACTGAATTGTTTAATGTCACCACTGAAATTTTTATGTAAAGGGACATGTAAAGGGCATTTGAAACACTTCCACTCACAAATGCAATATTGTACACAAGTCTCTAGAAATATGCATTTTAAAGTCGTGAGTGATATTTAAAAAAATACATTTCTGTAATTTTTTAAAAACAAAGGAATACAACAAAATAGATTTATGTCATTTTTAACCGTGCATTTAGCACTATCCATACCAAGAGTTTGAAGAAAAAATTTGGAGCCGTTTTTCAGAAAATGGCATTTGAGCGTTTCTGAACATGCGTAATTTTGAGGTTTTCAAAGAAAACTTGAGTTTTCGAAAAACTTTATAAGATATCATTTAAATCACAGTAACTCGTAAATACAATAATGTGAACATATAGCTGCTAATGAAAATATCGACGAGAGAGACAAGTTAAAAAATTACATTTTTGTATTTTTTTAAAAAACAAAATAATAGAGCAATATGTCGTTTATGTTATCTCATAGAGTACATATAGTACTATCCTACCATAAGTTTTAAGAAACAATTGGAGCCGTTTTTGAGAAAATATTGTTTAGTTGTTTTTTTTTAATTGTACGCACGTATTGCACGCAATATTGCGCGAAAATTACTTAAACTTCCAAACATATACACGATCTTAATGAAAGAACTAATTAAGTTAAATGAAAAAACTAACTAATGAAAGAACTACTAACAAATTTAATTTGAAGGAAAAATTTCTATCTTCAATTTTGTAGTTGTAGGAAGTCGTCGAAAATATTCAAACTTTGCAATTATCACAAATTCAGAGCTAACAGTGAAAATTGAACCTATGCTACCTTTATAAGTGTATTTTACTCTATTCTTACAAGAAATAAAAAAAATTGGAGTCATTTTTGAGAAAATTTAAAAAATGTGGCAGGGGCTTAATGTAAAGTACCCCTAAAAATTAAAGAATGTTTTTCAAAACCGCAGAGCTTTGACTCACGCCAGATCGGCAGGGGTTTCTTCAATTTGGGGAAAATCCTATTCATGGTTTAGCTGCAATGGTTGTTCCAGTCTATCAGACGGGAGGACAGACGTACGGACACACGGACGGACGTTTTACTGTCAATCAATTTTTCAGTATCACCCACAAAATATGAATTTTGGCTACACCACGTGTTAGACTTTTTTTCTAAATTTAGCAATTGGATTTATTTTTTCTTTTTATTTAATTTTTATTTATTTACTTTTTCGTTATTAGGGCCCAGCAATAAGAGTTTTTCTGCCGAAATTTCGCCGTTTTTTCATGCAGCATTGCATACCTTTATCTTACTGCGTGCTAGCGAGAATGTAAAATGTTTTTCTGATATTATAAATTACTTTCATATATTTTCAATCAGATAAAATAGTGTTAAGTTGACGAACAAAATTAAAATAAAAAACACGCTTCACACTGTAGAGTGTGCGAGAGGAGGGACGGGAGCCATGAAAACTTTCAAAAATCGTATTTTAATGTTAGAGTTATAGTGTAACTACTCATATGTCATTTGGTTTAGGGCAACGTTTTACTATCTTATTCGGGGGGACCCTTTCCCCCCCAATAAAATATCCGAAATCCCGCCTCTGACTAAATGTACTACAAGAATAGTCCTAGTTTCTTGGAAATGCTTCAACTTGTCCAAGATACAAATTAATTTGCTGAAATTAATAATCACTCTATAGAAAGTAATATTTCCCAGCTTTTTCAATGGAACACGCTGACTTGAACATTTCTCTGAATCACTGCTGATAAGGAAAATACTGGCACAAGTAAAACAGAATCTATACTAACAAGACAGTCTTCACTCTTCACTGTACACAATCGTGAATTCTTTGCCAATACTTTTTCTTTCTTCTTTTTGACGAAGAATATCAAAAGATGAGCTCTCTTTTCGTCATAGTTTGATTTAGTTTCCAAGCTATCTGATTGAGTCCTTCTCAATTTTTTTTAGCCTTCTGCCTTATCTTTTGGATTCACACACAGAACACTCTAGCAATTACGTGGAGGTGGTTCCTTCCTTGAGTGTCAGTCGGCCCGTAGTACACTGAGGCTCCTTTCGTGACTTTTCATCATAGCATAACGACCTGCAGCGAATTTCTCTTTTATCAAAGTTAAATGCACCCACCTTCAAAGAAATGAGATCGAATAACCAGGTAAAACAATTATTTCTCTTCAATAACTTAGGTTATGTCTTTAAAATCAACCACACCAGAAAAAAACAATATTGTGAAAGAAATGTCGGCCTATGCTTTCATCAAATTTCATTTTTAATTTAGGTTTTCAAAAAATAAACCCCTCTTAAACTGCCCTGTCCGTGAATGTATATTGTCCTAAATTAGCCGAGTTTGAAATTTGAGAGGTTAGCGATAAAAACGGACAAAAATATTTTGGATAGGAGTAAAATGAGGGTTTAGTGATTAGTAGATATGATGTGGTACCATACCAAGTACATGAGTACTGTAAGTTATATTACAAACTTTTTGTAGAAACAAGAATGTCAATACTTACATTCTATAAATTAACGGCTGCACACACATAAAAAAACGATCTTCATCGGTATCAAGTAACTATTAATACTTATAATTGTTGCTCCGAGAATATTTAGGTTTATTTGCATAATCTTGAATTAATGATTATGCAAATAAACCTGATCAGTAGGCTCAACCCACGGTGTACCTAGCATACATATGAGTTGGAGAAATCTAAGCCTTCTAAGCGTGACGTCATAAATAAATATCACCTTCAACGTCGAGAATATAGTTGGTATTGGATAATATCGATAAGCGCCGGACCAGCAAAAATGTAATAGAATGTCGAAAAGTATCATATCATGTTTATTATGGTGTGAGAAGCGTTTCTTTGAGGACTTTGGCCTCAAAATTTTTAGTTTTATATTTAGCTTTAATTATGAGAACGCTTCCTTTAGGAGTTATTAAACTATATCGATTTTGACAATGCTATCGTGTGATGGACGGACGAAGGGACGGACGGAGAGAAGAACGAATGGACAAAGGGGGACGGGGACAGAGGGACGGAGGGGCGGACGGAGGGAGGAAGGTGGGACTCAGGGACGGACGGTCGTGAGGACGGACGGGGTACGGACGGATGGAGGGACGGATGGAAGGACGAATGGATGGAGGGCATGACGAGAGAACGGAGGGACTAAGGAACGGCCGGCCGGAGGAACGGACGGACGTGAAATTGGACGGCCAACAAAATTCCAAAACCTGAAATTCTACCCGCCAGAAAGAAACGATAATTTAGATAAGTTATTTCGTTCTGTAGGTGAGAGTAGCTAAAGAATAAATTCTTAATTACCGATGTTCAGCGTAAAAGTTAATTAACCTTACTTAGTCAAATTATATCTGCGCAAACCTCGCGAAGCCATGCTTCCACACTGAAGCATTTTCCTTCACTATCCTTTGGCGTAGTTTCGTCACTTTCTCCCTAACGTGGGATTTTATTTCGTTGTAAAGATTCTCTACATCTTTCTCTACGTCTTTTTCTACGTAGGTACTGGAGTTTAATCAATGCAACCTCCATAGATCTATTTCCATAGCGGGAGTTGGTTTAATTCCCGTCATACTCACCCAGATCGCCGTATTACTCACCAAGATCGCAGCCCCAAACACAAAAAAACACGTTTTTGGAAATTTCTTAGAATCTTATGGCCGGGTCTGAAAACAAATTATCAGTTTCCAGGAGACCAAGACGCGTCGAATGACTTCTCATACACGTCTCGATTGGTGCACGGGAAGTGGTCTAGCCGTGAGTGATGGAACAGAACATCCGCACACTCGGGATTTACTCAAATACTGTACAGGGATGCATCGACTTTACTTACAATACTCACAAAAATAGACTTTACTTCAGCATTTTGCTCGGATCACACGAGTACAATAATAAGTTTGGATGGAATCGATAACTTTTTGTACATGTCATAAGAATGACCACATATATTTGCTAGTATACAGACTAATTATTTGTAATATCCACGCAATATTTCAGAGATAACAGCGGGTAGTTCGTGGTGTTTACAGATACGCGAGCTTCATAATGCCTTCTACATTAAACAACGTACAACACCATATCCTTTGTTTATTCATTGTTGGATTCGTATTTTATCTCAACAGTTTCATGCTCTAGTTAAAATTTTCTCGATTAACTTTACTCTTAACGAGAAGCATGGCGACTGTTTGCATAGCTTTCGGTTTCGTCTTGAGCCTTGTCTACTCGCCTTACTTGCCCTTGGCACGGTGTACGATCTCTCCCTGAGGGTACAACCGTTCACATAAAATTTGCAGCATGCACGCTCAGTCTTCTTATAAAATGGTCACGCGTTCTGAATTTTTCACGATAGTAAAGGGATGTAGTTCTTCTGCTAGGGGTGCTGTTGCATACGAATTTTCATTTTATTCAAATTGAAACTTGTGGGATCCTTGTCTTGCATAGAGATGCGTCATTAATATATTATTTTCTGAAACACCATTTTGTTTTTCACACTCATGTACACACCTGTCAGATGATCTGATTTTTAGTCTATGTCACTCATTATTAACAATAGTAATATGATTCAATAAATCGCCCGAAAAATAACTTGGAGGTTTTACACTATCCCTAAACTTGTGCATCTACAAAACAGAACCTACGAATTCCCTGGCAAGAAGAACCTGTTTATCCTTGGTTATCCTTTGTCAATAAAACCGAAAAGGGTTCACCTAAGGCTTCAACATTCAACGGTAATTTTTTATCGCATTTTCCACTATTTCAACAGTATTAATTGCACTATTGCTACAATGGCGTGATATTCAATTAACAATCTAAATATAGTAAATTCAAGAATGTATGTTTGAATATATTAATTGTGGAACTGTATCAATATATTGAATTCGGACTACTGTAATATTAACTGTATTCATTCAAGAAATTTGTCTTGTGCTGTTCGCTGTTCCCTCTGAATCGAAGGAAGTTGTTACCCAAAAAAGATATTCTAAGACAAAAATAATAAATAGTTTTCATTGCTCGTACCAAATTTAGGAAGTACCATACGTCAATTTTCACAATTGAAGAGCTGCCCGGAATAAGGATTTAACCAACAAAATTAGCGAAAATGGGATGCGAGTCGAAAAAGAGAATAATATCGAGGGGTTTTAAAGAATAGTTTGCTGCATCGTTAATGCCTTAAAGATAACACTGCATGCAGGTATTTTCGTAAAGGTAATTTCAATAATGGGAGACGCTTCCTCCTATGAGTATCTACTCATAGGAGTTTCTAATCTTTGTTGTGCAAAACATACACAATGACTCAGTTGGCCATTTTTTATGAACTGGTCAAAAGTCTTCTGCAGTGCGCGTTGCGGTGTACAGTAATTTGTTGCGCGATATAGTTACGTTGCAAATACACAGGGCCTAGTTATATTTACTTGAGTTCTCTAATATTCCTAATGATAAACGATGGATACGAAAGAGGAGTGAATTTGATATGTACATATTATTGGATGTTTTGTAGCTTTAGATATATCAGATCATATCAATTAATTATGATATATTTGCTTTTTGTTATTTTACTGTATTATTGTATGCAATTTCAAAATAAAGATCCTTTATTTCTTTTGGACCAAATATTCAGAAAGGAACCAAGCCACATGAAATAGAACTGAGAAAAATGGACTTAAAGTTAATTGCTAATAAAAACTTCACAAATAAAATGTGTGTACTGATTATTTCAACTATGCGCATATTATGCACATGCAACTATGCGCATGCATTTTATGTAAAAATGACCCCTCAAACATTTTCTATTACTGAGATATTACACATTTCGGTGAGTTGGTTCCATTTTTCAAAATGATAGTTGGATCAAAATCAATTCTACTGTACTGAATCAAGCAAAATGTTTTACGTATCAACAATTATAGTTTATTCTTATATCCCAGTAAGTATTATTTATCTACATAGACGACAGTTGTTACCTTGTCAACACGTCAATTATTCAAGTTCAAAATCTGGTACCCCAGAAAAACATCGACTTCGTCTTCCACAGTTTCGTCTTCTAGCAAGGTGGTGTAGAAGTCCCGAGCATCTCCTGGAATTGAATCCACGATAGATTTTATGTTCTGACGTTTTGGAACTGGAATTGGCTTTCCACGTGACGAATTATTTTCAAACAGATTTGAAGATGGCCGAACGCTTTTTCATTTTTTATGTTAATCTCAGAAAACCCCTGGGAATGACTCGTGTTCTCTTGTAAGGCGCTTTACATACGAGACGGCGCATGCGGATGATCATTTGTATCATGGATAGTTGGATCATTTGTGCAGGACATAGAGTGATACATAAGGGACAACAATATAGCAGTAACTCATTTTTTGCAAATTTGAGGGTTGGTTCCTTTCTGCAGAATGTGGTCGAATTGACGAATAAGCAATGAATTGTGAGCAGGTGCTTTATCGTGATGTAACTGACATGAAATGTTTCGCTACAAATCCGAGTGTTTTCTTCAGAGTGCTTCAAGCAAATGGCGTGAAATAGTACTCCTTATTGACTCTACTTCTTATGGCTAGAAATGATACTCTACGCCGTTGAAACTCATAAAAACCGTCATTAAAAACATTAATTTGATTGGATTTGACATGCATTTTAGTCTTGATTCTTCGGAAAGCTTCTATTTGGAAGCGTCCATTCTTTCATTAACGAATTATAACCCGTTTGAGACCTTGTTGTTGGCTTCATTCAGCATCTCCTGACGAATGCGACACTGCTTTTGGCCGAAATTCAACAATTTCAGAATAATTGTTTGTTGCTAGACGTTTTGTGTTCTACACATCCGCAAAATTTCATAACAATGAGGCTTTCCCTAATTCCGTAATAATTGGATCCCCTCTTCAATCATTGTGTGTCCTTCGTGATTGACACTGTTTTGGTTGTTCCTCTATATACGCGGTAAACGTGATTTATTCGTAAAAGGCGAAAGATTTATTCGTCTGACGGGAGTTAAGATTATTCCGTTTATGTTTGTACTCGTGTATTGTTTTACATAATTTATATATTGACAGTGTACTAATATTTTTACTCGTTCCTTATCAAATAAAATATGAAATATCAGTTAAGATTTGATAAGAGATAATATGTTCATTTTTTACGTAAAATATTCAAAAACACTTGTTGATAAATGTTGAACAAAAATAAAATTATTTCTGCACATTGAACCTTCAAAAATAATACATTCTTCGCCGATAAAATTATACGCTTACAGGGCAAAGTTAAGTTGGGCTTGCGTTTGCCAACGCCAGTGTGTCTTCCACCGAACATGTGCTTTGAGATGTTCCTACAATTGCATTAGCAAATATTAGCAGCTAATTGTTTCGGATATTATTAAAGAACATAATAATTGATATTTTAAAATATTAAAGACGGCGGAACTTACTTACCCTGAGAGATAAAAACTATTATTAAAATTCAACGAAAATATATATTTTTTAATACGAATTGCTCGTAACTAAATCAAACAAATACAGTGGCAATTACTAGCCAGACAGATCATACCTACAAGAATGATATAGACTTTCCCATACGTCATTATCTGCTCATTGGACGAAGTTACGTGCGATAGAGTACGTGCTCGCAAATAGCCTAAGAAATTTTGCATATAGCTTACCAAGGCAAATAACCTCCTATATTACGCCCCAAGTAAATTTTAGGTAACTTTGAATCGATGTCAAAACGCGGTCAGCAAACTGTTTTTTTTATTAACAAATTCAATTCAATAATGTCTTATTTTACGTGGTGAGACTTACGCCATCCGGTTTGCTTGCGTCTGACCACGCAAATTTCGCAACAATCCTTTTACCATCTAGCAGAGAAACAAGGTATCACAGGTTCACAAAGAAAGTAAAACAGGCGATTTGAATTTAGCACGAAGGTTTCTTTTAAGTTTGAGTATGTTTTGTATGCAATACATCTATAACATGGGACAGCCGACTTTACTGCCCATCCGAAGGAAGGGGGGCGAAGAATTTTTTCGCCTTTAAAAATCCTTGCTCCGATCGGGTTTGAACCCGCGAACTTGGGTACAACAGAAAACCACGGAAAACTACCGCTCAAAGCAGCCGTCCGCTAGAATTCTCCTCCAGTGTTTGAATTCGGCCCAGCTATCTAGCGATTGTCGAAATTTCTGCCACCATTGGCACTGAACACTACGACCTTCTCGGTCAGAGTTCCTACTGCAGTGACATTTGATACACTGAGCCACCCCAGCCAGTGTTAGAATTAAATAGCTCATCCCGCAAAAAAAGAATGTTTGACAAGTGTTTTGTGCAAGTAAGAATGTAACTTAAAAAGTGATCTCTTGTCAAGGTGTAATTACACATTTAAATTGCAGTCTTCAGAAAGACTGAATGAATATATTAGTATTGTTCATATTAATTATGGATATCAAAAACAAATTGTATATCCCCCAAAAAGTATTTTTCGATAAATATTCTTGTTGGTATGCTTACTATTCATTCAAAGTGTATTATTATTGGTTTTTAATCAAATGGGTACTAATATTAGCAATACAATTTAATGAATTAGGGAGTTCATTCTTATCTGATATATTTCCTCAGGTTATTTCTTCTAACTTAAATGTATATGTGTGTTACCAGGAGACTAGTAATAAGAATGACTACAATTTTAAAAATTCTTTATTGAATCAACTAAATCATGAAAAATATCATCTACATAAAATATTTTAATAATAAATTAGGTTTTTGTAGTTACATTGCAATTTGTTGCTCTGGGTACAAGCAATCATATAGTTAATATATTGATTTAATAATCAAAATTCTGAAGATCATATTTCAACTAGTTTCCAATAGGCATACAATGTGCATACACATCAAGTCAGTCATAATAGGCAAAAAGCAGTTCAGGTTATCTATTAAATAAATTTAACATCCTCAAGCAACACTAATGAAAATTATAAAATTATTACAAGTAAGCAAGGAAATTTTGTAGTATTAATACTATGGAATTGTCAATAAATAATCTGTAACACATTTGACATTCATGTGTAATAGAAGTTCTAGTAATAAGAGGTAGATTTTGTGTAACAAGGAATTGTATTTGGCAAAAATCATTAAGTACATTTGTGAAAACGAAAAAAAAAACTATTTATTCATAAAATCTACTTCTCTACGTTATCTTCTTCATAAAACATGACAAGGAAACCTGAGACACTAATCTTAAATTTTATTAAATGATTCCCACAATGTTCTTGAAAACAGTTGAATGCACTTTCAAGTTGAATTGGTACTTTCTTTTGCAAGAGTGAAATTAATTAATTAACCAAAATCATATTTCAGAAAAATAAGAATGTTTGTTGTCATGAACATTTTACCATGACTATTCTCTTTTATTGTTATATTCATCCTCTTCTAAAAATTTCAAGTATTATGCTTTACTTCAAGGACATTCTCAACTTCCTTCATCCAGTATTCTAAAATAAATATTTGAGTGGGCTCCATAAAGTTATTCGGCTTTTGCAGAATCACATAAAAGAATACTTGAAGGCAAACAAGATTTAATTATAGCAAACTTAATATTCAAATTGAAATAACTGAAAGTGAAAATAAATATTGATAAAAAGTAATACAGACCCTACTTGAATCTCATAACTACTATTATTTTTGTGTAATTTTTTGGAATTGAAAATAAGCCTTAAATCAATGATGTAGTCAAACCAAAGTTACTACTCAAAATTTAAGTATATGTATTAAGAAAAAGTAGTTCATAGCTATGAATATGTTCACAGAGGAAATCATATATCATGGAAATTATCAAGATATTTTAATTACATTTAAAAAAATATTTTTTAAGAATATCACAACATAATAAAAAAGCAACTATACTGTACCTTGATAATGTTTTATTACTAAACAACATTTTGCAACTCACCTTGGACAAATCCATTATTGTTTCCGGCATGAAATATTTCAAACCTTAACACCTTTCACACATTAACACTTGGAATGTTTGGGGCCATTTGTGAACCCAGATGCAAATAATGTTTTACAACACTCTGAAAATTGTTCAGATGATCTTCTCCTTTTAGATATGCTATTTATGTCCAGTTTTACATGTGTGGTAAACTTTTCAGTTTCCTTTGTTGGAAGTAATTTGATTTTTAAGTGATTGGCATCAGAAATTCACCCAAACAAATTCAACATTACATGTTTAATTTACAAGAAAAAGTTTAAATACTTGTCTACTTCCATTTTATAATATTATGCTGTGGTTTTCGAATGATAATCTGATGTACATGTCCAATACGAGCAGGTAGCCCTCTATCAAATTTTCTTATACTATTAAGATAGACATTTACGTATACTAGTTATGATGATATGCTATTATGTTTTTCTAGAAATAATTTTATTCTTTGATATTTTTATGATATAGTAAATATGGCAAAAGAATAGCATCTGTTTCTTAATTAATATTTCCATATAACATCTGTGCATGAAATACTTATAAAGTATTGTGTAAAACATATGGGGCCAGAACTGACCTCAAACAGAAGCCATGTAACTAATGGAGAAACAGAGTCATAGGGTTAATCTAGAACACTTATGATTTTGTTCACAAACAATTTGGCAACACTATCATATGGTAAATAAATTAAATTACTATTAATGTACACTATATCCCAGTTTCATCTGAAATACAACGGTCAGCCTAAAAGGGTATTGCCCACTACATCCGAACACAGGCTTTGAATAGAGTTACTAAGACCTACAGAAAAGATCACGTAAAAGTAGACCTTGTTAAATTTCAGTCCTCCTGCCATAAATTGTAGGTAAGGGATAGGTAGGCTGGCTATTCTTTTTTTTTTTTCATTAAAGATATTTTGAACTGAGATCTCACCCACCTACAATACACACACACACACAATAGCTTTACAACATATAATTATAGTATTCATTATTATTACATGTTAATTATCAATAGTAACAATAACTCTCCATTCAATTAGGGAAAGTTCTCTTATAAATAGTTAAAAAATTTAGAACAAATGGAATTCAATTATTTTGGCAACTATAATGTAGTAATGAAGGTCTGGGTGACAGTCTCATCATTCATGAATTCTTTCCATAACCCCCAACATTAATTTACAATGTCCTAATGAAGCTTACTTGGAATTCATATGATTTTTACATGAGAATAGATGTACTTGGTTGTACTGTGTTGAGCGAATTCTAACTTTAAAATAATTCAATATAATGGAATAAAACCAGTAATAAATTAATTACTACATAAAATAAAAAAAGTATATTGAAATCTAAACAAAAATAAAAAAAAAACTGTGGGACAAAAAATTCAGAAAAAGAAATATATGTATAATAAAATAGGTATTATATTATGAAATAGGTAAGGTATAAAACAAAAGACCAAAGTTTGTAAATAATAACACTGTGACCAAGAATCACAACTAAATTGTATTAAAAAAATTCTCAAGTTAGTTATAATAAAATATGTATAACAACACCAGATGTTTAGATCACAAAAAAGAATTGTATGCATAATAAGCAAATCCCACCCATGTGAGAGTAAGCCTTCCTTTTGTAATAAAAGATTTTTTCCATTACCTTGTCTGTTGATTTATGAATCAGTTGTTTTTGTCAAAAATGACTTAAGGGTGGGAATATATTATCACCAAATGCCGATGTCTACAAATACTTAACAAGCAATGTAGTAGGATCATGTTCATCAGGTGATGGTATCAACAGCTCACTGCAAAATATTCACCTACAATACATGTACATTATTTTACACATACATGTACACATTTTGCCAGGTGACATTAAACAATTAAAATAGATACAAAAGTTAAAGTTCCAAGTAACTGATGTAATAAAACCTTTTCTGTTGCATAATTGTTTCTATACAATTAGGATCTATACAGAGCATAAAAAAGAAAAGTAATATTAATTTTAACGATGATATTTAATGTATTATGTACCATATGGACTGTATAATTCTAAACAACCTGTAACAAGTATATATAATAAGTGGTCCTGTACAATTAGTTACTACACTAAACATCGAAATGTAAAATATTAATTTTATATAAATGTATTAGTTTTCAATTGAACTTCATAATTCTAAAAGATTAAATATACCTGATACAAAGAGTTGTATCTAAGCTTGTGGCCCTTATCTCGATCAGGTTTTTTGTCCAGTTTCTCTGATCCTTCGAGCTGAGATGGCCCCAATTGTTTTGCTTCTGGACATAAATGTTACTTTACTGTCTGGCATGTCACCTAGTGGGAAATACAGTTATTCATATCATTCACTATGTCATGGCAGGAAGTATATTCCTTCATGAAGGATATGATGAGGGATAAGAGCTGAAATCTACAGTTGATTTGCCATTGAAATAGATTTTATTACATCAGAGCAAATATTTTCTTATCAATTCTTGCCAAAAACGCTCATTTCATTCTGTATTCAGAATTCAACTTATATATGGCATAGGGTAGGGATTCCAAAATTAAAAATATGTGCACAGAATAACACTTCACCTAGCACTCATGTACTTCACATACATATCCATCTACCTCTATCTCTCTATGTTTATCTCTATTTCTTCATTTCTATGTCTATGTCTATACCTTTATCTATTTCCATCTCTATCTCTATCTTCCTCTCTCTCTCTATCTCTATCTTCCCCTCTCTCTCTATCTCTATCTTCCTCTCTCTCTCTCTCTCTCTCTCTCTCTCTCTTATATATATATATATATATATATATATATATATATATATATATATATATCTGTCCCTATCTCTCTATATAAATATTACTTTCTATAAAACAAATTGCATTTCAGAGACTGCAATGTATTGTATTAACATAAACAGGAAGACCGACGCCTTGCAGGCGCCGCGTCGCAGGATTAGGCCAGCCAGAGAATGCTGGGTGGAGAAAAGAAAGTACAATGAATAGGCGGTAGCTAGGGACGGAGGCACCCCGAGGTATTTTGAAAACTTCGACAAATCCATGGAAAGGGATACCCAAAATGCGTGGCGGCGCGACAGTCACGTGGCATGAAGTGCCGCGCGAAAGCAAGATGACGTTGCGTGTCACGTGGTCCGGAAGGTATATAAGCGAGATTATATAAGCGAGAGCGCAAAGCGCGGGGCTGGGTTTTGAGCTGAGTGAAAACCTCGTGAGAACGCACAAAACTTGCGTTCAGGGCGGTGCGGAGACGAGCAATGCTCGTTGGGCAACCCATGTGTTAGGACGCCGCTGTGGAACATTTTTGTCCACGGGTGACTGCGGTCGCCGGGGCTCTACGCTGTGTGCGTAAGCTTGCTGAAGAGTGGCGAGGGCCACGAGACAGGCAGATATTGCATCATTTAAGGATCGCTTCTGCGATCGGGGGATAGGGTCTATCAGAGCTGTAAATAACTGACCAAACTATTTATTTGTAAATACTTATTAATAAATCTGTAAATATCTAAAGCTCTTGTCTGTGATTGCGGCTGTGTTCCCACGACGTCACAATACATATAAACACACCAGAAACATGGATATGTTATTTACAAAAGAAATAAATATATTTGGTCACAAAGACAAATTATAACAGAAATAAAAAGCACCCGATTAACACGATTCAATTGATTTTTTATTTGCCGTCCACAATTGTGAAGAAGTGCCGGTGCAGGATTTTGGGCACACACTGATCTCTCGATTATGTCCCATGTCCCATTCGATTATGTCCCATTCGATGGGATTCATGGGATGGAGCGATCAGGATGGTCAAATCATTCGCTCGAATTGTCCAGAATGTTCTTTAAACCAATGGCCAACAATTGTGGCCCGGTGACATGGCAAATTGTTATCCATAAAAATTCCATCGTTGTTTGAAAACATGAAATCCTTGAATGGCTGCAAATGACCAGAAAGTAGCTGAGTATAATCATTTCCAATCAATGTTCGGTTCACTTGGACCAGAGGACCCCAGTCCATTCCACGAGAAAACAGCTCACATCATTATGGAGCCACCACTAGCTTGCACAGTGTCTTGTTGACAACTTGGATCCATGATTTCGTGGTGCCTGCGCCACCTTCAAATCCTACCATCGGCTTTTATCAGCTGAAATCAGGACTCATCTGACCAAGACACGGTTTTCCAGTCGTCTAGGGTCCAATCGATAGGGTCACGAGCCCAGGAGAGCCACTGGCGATGTCGTGCTGTTAGCAAAGGCACGCGAGTCGACCTTTTGCTGCCATAGTGCATTGAAGCCAAATTTCGCCGCACTACACTAACGGAAACGCTCTTCGCACGTCCCACATTGATTTCTGCTGTTATTTAATGGTGTTGCTTGACTGTTAGTACTGACAACTCTACGCAAACGCCGCTTCTCTTGGCCGTCGTCATGGCCGTCGGACAATGCGTTGAACGTGGTTGAAGGTTATGCCTGTAATTGGGTATTCTCGGCACACTCAGGGCAAATTGAATTCGCTAGCGATTTCCAAAATGGAATATCCTATTGTGGCGTCGCGGGGTACGGCGTCGCTGCGGTGGTCCGCTTCGGGGAAACACGCTCCTAAGCCGGGGGTGGGAGGGGGTGGAAGGCGGCGGCGCCACGCCGGCCGGAAAATCCCGGTACGAAAATAACTGGGAGGAAAGGACGCGCGCGAGCGTGAGTCTGGGTGAAGTCGGTTGCAGCTCTGGAAAGGGCTGGCCAGCGAGCCGAATGACGCCCGCCGCTTGTAGAGTGGGGGCGAGCAGACGGATACTTAAGGCTGCGCCGATATGCGCCTCGCGGGATACGCAGTGTCGAAAGACGAGGGGTATCTCCAGTGCTATCTTTGCACGTGATCTTCAGGTCGAAGATCGGTTTGGCGTCAGGCCATGTAACTTCTGTAGTTACGGGACTCTATGTCCGACAGCTTCGCACCTCGCGTTGCTTTTTCCTGCTTTCGAGCAGTGGTTCTGGGCTAGGCCTAGGGACGGTCGCGGGGTTTCGCGGCTAAGGGAGTTGAAAGGTTGCCAAGGGGTTAAATTTTGTATAATAATATTTGTACATAATTGCAAATATATTGTAAATATCAAACAGAAACAGTCTGTGTTATTCTTTTCTAGTACGTCACACTATTCGTCTAGCTCCAACTAACATTCCGCTTCCAAAGAATGTTAATTCCCGCCGTGCGTCCATAATCACGTCAGAAACAGCACATGAGTACAAATGAAAGCTCTACCAATGCACTGCCCTTTCATATCTTTTGTACGCGATACTACTGCCATCTGTGTATTTGTATATATGCCATTTGTATATTTGCATTTGCATATTGCTATCCCATGACTTTTGTCACCTCAGTGTAAATTGACTGGTCTATTGACAATAAATCTGGACGGAAACCCCCGCTGAGAAAGTTTTTCGTCGTGAGGTACGCGCATTCAAAATATCTTCTTCGGCAGGGAAATATGACGATATTTTCGCCTCGTACGTAAACGAACTAGCCCTCTCCACCTGAGTCAGCGTCCATTCCACCCCTTGGGATGTTGCACCAATCAGAGACAACTGTGGTTCTACTTGTTAGCAATTGGTCAACGCGTTTCTCCCCGTGCCCTCCCCCTGGCCGCGGGGTGTCCAAGATAGAATTTGGCCCGACATTTTTTCTGAGGTAGAGTATACATTATCTCTATAAAACAAGTTGGAAATAAATATTATTATTAATACTATATATTATTATTATTACATAGAAGATTGTTTCCTCTAATACGATGTGAAGACAGAATCCAAGTTTTGTGGATCCTTGATACCGAAAAATCCATTGACAACAAAAAATGTGTTTGTCCGGCCGGCCGGGCGTTGATTGATATTCGCCGATTGATTTAAACGAACTCGAGGTTTTGCGAGTTTGAAACGGATATTTTGATTTTTAATGGTACTTTACATGAAGCCGCAACATTTTCAAACGTTTCTGAAAAATGGCTCCAAATTTTTGGATTGAACTTTGAATGGATACAATTATTTAGTTGTTAGTGTCGACAAAACAAGTGATATGTTGAGTACATTGGAAATGGAAATTGTTTTCAGGTACATCGTTAATTATAAACCAGTTGATTACCATGATCAGATCTTGGGCTTTTCTTAACCACTCTGCGACATGAGATAGAAACATTAACGTCTTGCATTCTTCACGAGTTAATACGGCACAAAACAAATGATCAGCCACATCAAAAAAGACCCTTATAGCTCAGATGTACGATGGCGCTTCTGTAATATTGAGAATATCAAAAATATTTATGCTAATGTTCAATATGTCCAGTATCATTCACATCAGAATACTTTAGTGATAATGAGAGCTGCATAAATTGAATTTCGAATATTCATTGCCACTATTCAGGGCCTATGCACATTGTTTTCAAATAGCCCACAGAAGATATCAGAATTATATGAAAAAGAGGTGGTTGCCTAAATCTGGGTGAAATTTTCAACCGAAAAGTGCCACATTGTTGAATCTAGGCAAGCCCTGACTAAATGCATCAAACCATTTTATTGTCAGATGATATAAAAAATGAAAGTACTCTTTCCCAAGCTGCCGATCATTTATAAATGTTGACAAGTGAAAAATTCAATACATGACTTTCATTTTTACTTTCTCACTCTCACTTCGTAAGAAAAGAAAGCATTGTAATCGTGCGCTGGAAAAAGTCGAATTATCAACAGAAAAAACTCTTATTGTTGGGAAAGAAAAATTGGAACTATCTTGTTCCTATACTTAAAAAATTAATAACTCTAACACATTATGTAGTCAGAATCTATGTTTTGTGGCTCCTTGGTACCGACAAATTGATAGATGGAAAACCGTCTGTCTATCCATGAGTCCGTCTGTGGTCAAAATTAGCGGCAAAGCCATTCAGTCGATTTTCTCCAAAACCGATATGCCTTGAAAGGAACTCCAAGCCCTTTGAGTTTGGAACGGAAATTTTTATTTTTCTGGTGTTTAACATGAAGCTTCAAAAACGCTTTCAAATTTTTCTCAAAAAATGGCTCCAATTTTTACCTTCTCGCGTTTAAAAAGGAACTTCTTAAGAAGAGAATGTAATGTAATGCTGCACGAAAAAACGAATTTTCGGCGGAACAACCCTTTTTACACGGCACTGGCAACGAAAAAGTGGACAAATCCAGACACTAACTTCATAAAAATCTTCTAACACGTGGTGTAGTCAGATTCCCTGTTTTGTGGGTCCTTGATACTGAAAAATCGATTGACGAGAAAACGTTTCTCTGTCCGCTTTGTGAACAACGCTAAACGGTTCAGCTGATTTTCTCCAAAATTGATATTCCTCAATCGAGCAGGCTGATTCGCATCCCCTTAATTTGAAACTGATATTTTAATTTTGGGGGGGTACTTTACATAAAGCCCCTCGGACATTTTCAAAAAGAATGGCGCCATTAACTTTGATTAAATTTACGTTTAAGAGAATAGCGCAGGGCTCATGTTGGTTAAAAACCCTGACTTTTCGAAAATTGAAAAAAATCTAAATTTTTTTCGGCGTCTTCCAACAATTACAATAGATACTTTTTTAATGTGTTCATCAAAAACATATTTTCAAATAAGGTCATGTTTTTTTTTCGAAAATATGAGAGTTTTTTAAGTAATAGGAACGTCAAACTTAGTCGCCCGCTCTGAAAATCCTCCGCTTTGTGATCGTAATTTTAGAGTTTCTGAGGCAGTTCGATGCTACGTAAGGTAGAATATGTCCATTATTTCTTATTTCTTTGTTCGTTTCTTACATTGGAGCTTTTGTTATACGTTTAAAAATTAATCTTTAAGAAATTATTTAAAACGAATTTGAAATAAATATGGAATAAAGATAGTCATACGTGGGTTTTTCTAACGAGGCATCTGAGGGTAGTATCTCAAAGACGCAAAACGTTATGCCATATTCCATCTCGGAGATACTACTCTCTAATCCCACGTTAGAGAAAGACAAGTATAAAAGTGAATGCTCTGAATTTACGCAGTTGGATGTTACGTAAGTTAGAATTTGTATTTCATTATTATTATTATTATTATTATTATTATTATTATTATTATTTATTATATTTATATTATATTTATTTTGTTTCATTTATGGCATTTCACACTCAAGGCATCTCGCCAAAAAAGAGATCCACATCATCAATTTGGACGCGCTCGCGTGGCCGCCTTGCTCCTTCGCAATCTGCAAGCCAGATGCCGTGATTCTCATCAGAATAAAACTTTCAAATAGAACAAACGTTAGCCGCCATCGCGGGCACCTCACGTGACACCGCCTTAGCATCCGATCGCCGCAAATGTCAGGTGACGCTCCTCTTCCCGGGCCCGAAAACATGTCCCACAAATAGGAAGCCGATCGCTGGCATATCGCGCTTCACCGCCTCACCATAGGTGCAAGGTCAGTGGCGTGACTCTCCCTTCCACGGCCTCACTAACCTCCCCGATTAATAAATACTGCAACTTACCTTCGACAAGACAGAAAAACGACAGAATATCAGAGACTCGGAGGAAACTTGGAAAGCAAAACACGGAGAACCCGGACGCGAGAAAGAACAGACCGACAAAACTTCCTAACTCTAACAGACTTCGAACAGAAGTGACTACTGCTGATTGTTCAACCATTTATCTGCCAAAACCAGGCGAACGTATCAATACAAGCTAGGCAGACAGCCCGCGAACGAGTCGGCTGTTCCTGCTTCGCCGACCAAGGCTTCATCAATCAACCAGCACGGCCAACAGGTCGCTAGCTCTAAATCGTGCCACTCGCGCTCATCAGTCGCCACCTGGCCGAACTTAAGGCAAAATCCGCAACCAGCTCCGGTCAACTGAATCCGCGTCCATTCAAGTTCCCACCGCCGAATTGCCTGGAGCCAACCTCAGCCCTGACGGCATCCACACGCTCAGCTGAGTGATTTGGGTTGGTGCTTGCAATACAACAAACCGTAAGTTACGTGAACTTCAAGAAAGAAGAGCATTCTTTACAAACAACACAGTTTACAAACAAGACAGTACTTTACAAACTTCTCCAGTTTACTTCTCACTAAAATAAGCTATTTGTATTTATACAAACATTAAACTTCAATATATTCTTATTGCATGCTGACTTTCATTCACCCTAAAGGCAATCAATCTCCTGAAACCTGTTCTGATCCCGTACGTATTCGCACTCGCAGCACGGCACCTCCCACGTCTTGCATCTGCTACAAAGAATATTGTAAGGCTAAAAAACTCATTCGATATGTTCGTAAATACACTGCGTACGTTAACAATGAATTCAATACCAGAAAAATATTTTCATTTAAATTTTTGAATAAAAAGTCTATTGCTTGCAAACCATTTAATTTTTGCACCAAATGTTCTACTATTTCAAATGAGTTTTACTTTTATTTATTTATTTATTTTACGTCAAAAAACAGTTAAAAACTGCGTATGACGTGCTATGGGGAAAAGTGAATTGTGTGCACATTTTCAAAATTCTGTGATCCCTACACTAAGTCATATACTACTTAAATTTTGAATTTTTGAAAGGGAGAAAAATGTAATGTGTGGGATTTACATGACTGAGATGTGTTAATTCGGCGAGATTGTGGTATAAATAGTACTACATAACAATTACTAATGTCGATAAAGTACGTGTTGTTTAAGCACCGCTAGTTTTATTAAAGTCTGTCCTCGGATAGCGTAAAGGGCGCTTACGAGAATGCAGGACTCATTCCGTTGAAATCACTGATTATTCAAGAATTGGAAAAGTTCAATGTTTTCGGCGACTTCTTACATTCCAATATTGAAGATAGAAGTTTTTTTTTTTTTCGAATGAAATCCGTTCTTTCAAAGTCTAATCTTGAAAGAAGGTCACCTACAATTTTTCGAAAATTAGAGTAGTTTTCATGTAATTTACGTGAAATATAGGCAATTTTATTTTTTAAACAATATTTTTTCTTTTTTAAATTAAAAAAAATTGGAACGGATAGGTTCCAAATTTTTGGTTTAATTTTTATCTACGTATGTATTAAAAGTAGAGTAAAAATTGGTGTTAGTCTCATTTCCGGAAAACTCCCTGTATTTTCGAAAATTGCAAAAAGTGAAAATTTCAAAACTACAAAAATTGAAGATTAACATTTTTGCCTTAAACAAAATCAGTTCTAAAAAATCAAATTTTTAATATAGTTCATAAGCATTTTTTAAACAAGTCGTTTTCGCTTAATTTCTGTTTGAAATTAATGCAATTGATAAAAAACATATTTTCCCCATATTTTCTTTTTAATTTTTTCCCCACGAATAAGAAAAGCGCCTAGTAGTGATGAGATAATAATGAGTTATTAAAATATGGTGGAAATAATTTAGTAGATCTAATGGCTGTGCATTATTTAATATTATAATCAAAGAAGAAAGAATATCATTAGAATGGAAATCCAACATCCTTCCATATTAAAAAAAGGAGACAAGAATAATCCTGAAAATTATAAAGGCATCACTCTATGTATTAAATACGACACAAAAATTACTCTAGAAAATGATACTACAAAAGATACAGCCATTTATACAGATAAATGAAGAACAACAAGGATTTCTTTTAAATAGATCAACAACAGACACCATATTTGTGATCCGTCAAGTAGTCGAAAAGGCGATTGAATTTAAGACTCCAGTCTTTTTATGTTTTGTAGATCTAAAGAAGGCATTCTATCGTGTAAGACTACAAGATATAATAACAATCTTGAGAGAGAAGAATATACCAAAGACATTAATAAAAGTAATAGAGGATGATGATAATAGATATGATGATAATAGATATGAATACAAACACTGTCACAAAAGTGCAAATAAGAAATATGGTAACAGATGAATTTACATGTGCATCTGGCACTAGACAAGGGTACTAGACAAGACTAAGCCCTATACTTTTTAATTTAATTATGGACAAGCTTATTGACAGTGTAAAAGAAATGTCAGGATATAGAATGTGTAGTGAGAGAATATCTATATTGTGTTATGTGGATGATGCAGTATTATTGGCAGATTCAGAAGGCAACTCGCAAAGACTCTCAAAAATTTTCGAAAAGTGCAGAATATTACAACATGGCCATCACAACTGACAAAACAAAATCAATAGTGATTTCAACAGAGCCTATACGGTGTAAGCTGATGATAAAGAATAAAATAATAGAACAAGAAATGAAATTCACTTATTTAGGAGTTGAAATTCCAAACGCCCGGAATACGTATAATGAAGTCGAACAGCAAGTAATGAAAAGAGCAAAAATATCAGGGTATTTGAAGGACGTGACATGGAGAAACAAATTTCTTAATGTAGAAAGGAAAGTAAACATTTACAAAACTATGGTAAGACTAGTAATAGCATATGGAGCAGAAAAAAGGGCCGATAATAGAAGAACTAAGACTACTTAGAACATCAGAGATGAGAACATTAACATCAACAAGATGGATAGATTGAAAAACCAAGATATAAGAAATGAATGTGACATAACAAATACAGTAAAATTTTCCAAAAAGATCACAAAGAAAAAAGTAGGACTGTACAAGACTAATTAAGATTGCGAGAGATTCAAAACCTAAAGAAAAATGCGATCCAGGCAGACCGAAGAAAAGATGGATTGATAGTTGGAACATCTCCTGAATCTCCTGAATCATCCTGATATTGAAGTCTCAAGAAGACAGGGGTAACCTTAATAGAAGAAGAAGAAGAAGAAGAAGAAGAAGAAGAAGAAGAAGATAAGGCGCGCTTAAAAGAAGGGTACAGGTCTCATTTTTGTTAAACACTCTAAATTTTAAAAAAATTTAGAAATAATGCGAGGAAGTATGTGCTATTGTAACACCACTAGTTTAAAAAAAGGAATAGAGTCACTGCCTTAATTTTCTGTGCTTTCTGCCTTAATTTTCAATCATATGTAGCGCACCACTTAAGGAGAGATTCCACCTGAAAAATAAGAAAAAAAATCGAATTTTGGTTTTCAACCTTGAATAATCTCTAGGCTTTTCAGAACATTTTGATATATTATTTATTGAGAAATTGTTGTTTTTACTTTCTCGCCTTACGAACAGTTCATAAGTAAGGAATGTTAAGGAAAACACGTGGTGTTTCCAAAATTCATGTTTTGTTGGTTATTTCCATGTTTGTGGCAAAACGTCCGTCAGTGGTCAACGCTAGAGCCTATATCGTTCAGCCGATTTCCTTCAAAATTGATATTCCGCAATCGATCTGAATGAACTCAGGGCTTTGGGATTGGATACTTTTATTTTTGAAGGAATTCATATTTTGATTCAGACATGAAGCCTCAAAATCATTTTCAAAATTTTCTCAAAAACGGCTCCAATTTTTTTTTTTCAACTTGGTCTTCCGGCAGCGTAACGGGCACTTAAGAGAATAGTGGTAGTCTCATATTCGTTGAAATTACAGATTTTTTGAAAACTGAAAAAGTGCGATTTTTTGGGTCTCTTCCTACAAAAATAATACTGAAGATGATCTTTTTTTTCTTGAATCTGTTCCTTAAAAACGAATCTTTAAATAACTTCATGTTCAATTTTTTGAACTCCAAATATCTTCTTTAAATTTGCTCCTCATATACAATAAGGGACGGCTAAAAATATGATGCTTCTCCCATTTTCGGCTAATGTTCCGTTTTTCTCGAAAATCCCAAAAAGTTATTCTTTGAAAACTACAAAATTAGATACAGCGATTTTTGCTTTAAATAAATACTGTTGTAAAAAATCATCTCTTTAAAAAGGTCATGTACAATTTTTAGAGAAAATGAGCTGATTAATTATTGCCTGAAATTTATGCAATTTCTAAAACAATTTTTTTCTCAAAAACCGCCCCAATTTTTCTCTTTAAATTTTCTCCCCATATGTAATAAGGGACGGTAAAAATATGGTGCTGGTTCCGTTTTCGGCCACTGACCCGTTTCTTCGATTGATTGATTGATTGATTTTTTCGTGTTTTCGGGCGCGTCAACTGCTTCGGTCATTAGTCCCATTAGTGTAGTGCAAGTTTTCCTCGGGAGATGGCGATGATCTTCCCCCGCTGGATGGCGAGATCCGGCGCCGACCTACCGTCGGCTAGTGGGGTTTCCCCTAACCAGGACTCTCCCGCCAGCTCCCACCAGACCCAGCCGCGACAAGCTCTAAGCTCCCGACCGGTCTCCCGGAATATGTGGTAGTGCAGTGCATGTTAGTGTAAGTGTATGTGTAAGGTGAGAGGATACGACAAGGAAGAGGACCTTTTGGTAGGGTACTGCTCCGGCATTCGCCTGGTGTTGATCGGAGAAACCACGGAAAACTACCGATTAGAGCAGCCGACCGCTAGAATTCTCCTCCAGACAGCAGCTGAATTCGACCTAGCTGAAAAGCTAGTGTCGAAAATCTTGCCGCCGTCAAGACACGAATCTAGGACCTCCCGGTTAGAGGCGCTGCAGTGATCAATTGATGCACTGAGCTACCGCTACCGGTCGTTTCTTCGAAAATGAAAAAAGAAAACTGTACATTTCAGAACTACAAAATTGGAAATAGCAATTTTCGCTTTGAATAACGTCTGTCGTAAAAAATCAGCTCATTAAAAGACTCATACAATTTTTTTAACAACGAGATGATTTCGCTTAATTAGTGTTTGATATTGACTCAATTTCTTAAATTATTATTTTCTATAAACCAGCACGATATATTTTCATAACATTTTCTCCTCGTATGTAAGAGCGTGGGTAAATAAATAAATAAAATAAATAAATAAATAAATAAATAAATAAATAAATAAATAAATAAATAAATAAATAAATAAATAAATAAATAAATAAATAAACAAACAAACAAATAAATAAATAAATAAATAAATAAATAAATAAATAAATAAATAAAGTGTTATAGAATGACACAGATTTCTCGCACTTGTTAGTTTTCTAAACGTTTCAGTCTCGATTAGATTTCTTTCCCAGCTGCCATCATTTGCTGCCCAAAGGACATTTTTTCACATTTTCTCAATTTGTGAGCTGCCAAATGTTAGAACTGAAGCCACCATGCACTAATTATAGAAGTGTAAATCCCATGTCCCACCCGGATGACCGAGGTGTTTAATTGGCGGATACGGACTCAGCTCTTCGGAGTGAAGATTTGCTGGCTCGAGCCTTGGTTAGGGATAATTATTTGTCACAATTCTCTGATGCCGCAGGAAATTATTGAGAATTTCAGAAACTTTATCGAAAATCATTTGAAGCAATTCTAATCACAAATATAATTAATTAAGATAAATAAATTGAAAGTGTCTGTATGTGATTTTCGAATTTTCAATTTTAAAACAATTTTTCACATCTCTTGTTAGATTTGTACGTACCATCAAATCAATTGTTGTCTTTCTGTGCATCTGTATGAATCGATTTATGTAAAATAATGAATATATCAACATTAAATTAAATACAATATAACTAGTACCCACGTGACCAACTTACATATCCCAAACGGTTTCGAAATTATTACTATTTTCTCGTCCTACGTAAGAAGAGAAAGTTATGTAATCGTGCGAATTTCCGCTAGAGAAACTATTATTACCAGACTCTCGTGACGAAAAAGTGGTTAAATACTGATGTTAGATTTAGAAAAAACTAGTGGTGATGCAGAATGTCACGCATATTCTCGCCCTTTTTCGTTTTCTAATCTCTTTAGTCTGGACTCGCTTTCCGTTTTTCACTTAACCTAACCGGTCCAGTTAACCTTACTCTCCCTTATGTCTTCACTAATATGGAAGTGTAGAGGTCAGCCCGAACATTCGAGGTTATTAAAGAGCGTATTCGGATGAAGCACTTGGAATCGAAGGGTCGCCGGTTCGACGCTCATACGGGGATTTTAATTTGGTTAATGTGCTGTAGAAAACTATTGAGGATTCGAGAAACTTTATTGAAAATCATTTGAAGATACAATCAATACATATAAATAAATCGTCAAATCAAGTCAAATCAAATCAATTCATTGAGATTCTGTGAATCTGTAAGAACCGATTTAGGTAAACTAATGAATCTATCGACATGAAATGTAAATACAATACGGTATATACTACTGATGGGACTGACTTTGATATCATTAACCAATACCATTGTAGTGCCACTGACCGGGAAGTCCTAGGTTCGTGTCCAGATGATGGCAAAATTTTCGACGCTAGCCAGATAGCTAGGTCAAGTTCTGTCACTGTGTAGAGGAGAATTCTAGCTGCCGGCTTGTTTTATCGGTAGCTTTCCGTGGTTTCTCTGTTCAACACCAGCCAAATTCGGGGCACTATCCTACCAAACGGGCCACGGACCGCGCGCGATCTTTTCTTTTCATTCCTTGTCCTATCCTACCCTTTTCGTACACACACATGCACTACACTATCACATGTGCCGGGGCACCGATCGAGAGCAAGCTTATTCTACTGGAGCGATGCCCTGGTGGGAGGTACATGGTTGACGAAACTAGTCGACGCTAGGTCGTCGTCGGATTTAGCCATCGGGAGGGGAAGATCATTGCTAACTTCCGAGCAAACTCATGTACTACATTTACGGGACTAATGACCTTAGCAGTTGACATGCCTGGAATCACTATCAATCAACCTAACAGTTATCAGACCGTCCATGGACAACTGTAGGGTCTAGACCGTTCAGCTGATTTTCTCCAAAATTGACATTCCCTGAGAGTTCTGAACCGACTGGAGGTTTGGGGATTCTTTACATGAGTCGGGCATTTAGCTTTTTATGCCTCGGCCCCAGTTCGACCCATACGGCGCTTGTGTGGCGTGAAAAGTGATATGAAATGCCGACAAGTTGAATTTGAGGATGTAGTAGTATAACATTGCCGAGCATTTAGAAACAATGCGAGAAAATAACCGCTTGGTTGTTTATTTTATTGTGTTTTGAATGTGCATCAGCACTAGGGATGACACAACACATCGACGTTCTTAAAACATCGATATATCCGAGTACAAACATCGACGCTTTTCTTTCAATATTTTCTTCAGATCGATACATTCGCTCAGAAACATCGATGTTTTCAAAACAAATCTCAGGATGTAAATAAAATTTCCAGTATTTATTTTTTGTGGATTGCTCGCAATCAACAGCCATTCACAACTTCACTGTTGTGATCCCCAGACGGCACGAAACCGTTTGCTATTCGCAACCTTTCTCCAGTGTTATTCCTTTTTTAAATTATTTTTTACGTGGTAATATCATTAAACTGTATTTTGATCCTTGACTACATAGATCATTGATTAAAAAATTATGATGACAGTCTAACTTAAGGCAAAATATACATAAAACTAATATTGTCCTGTTTTGTTTCACATTATAACAGGACAATTTACTTGGATATGTTTCATCATATTTAAAACATTGATATTTTAAAGATCGATTTCATATCGACATCGAAAACCCTTTGCTGACGTATCGAATTATCGGTGTTTTGCTAAAATTTGCCATAATTAATCAGCACAGACAGGCTGCCGTTTCAGAAGTTCCATGGTTCCACATAAACATAGTTCTGATACGATTTACACTTTAAGGCTGTGGTTTTCGTGGTGTCATCTTTGGTTACCTTGTTTGAGTAATTAGAGGGGCCTGTTTGTTCTTCTGTTTTTAAAGTTAGTGTTATTTTCTCTCTTTTGTTGTAAGCGGTGAGAGAGTTTGGTGTGTGAATAAATTGTCAACTAGTGCGATTCAAATAACAAAACGGTTATTATGAAAGGTGTTTTAAAAAGCTTGTGAACAAAGGAAATAGATTCAATCGTGAAGACGGTTAACGTTAGCAATTTGTGTAATACAGAATACTCGTTAATGATCAAAAAGTCAGAAAAAGGAAAGAAAACAGCTTCTAGATATCAGCAATAAAATATTCACAATATGTATGCACAATAATACAATAAATATGATGGACAATTCCTAGTAAATACTTTTTCTTTTGAAAAAACAGCGTTTTGACACGGTTTTCTGTTATAATGCTCTGTATTCTCATAAACTATTAAGCCCGTTTCATTGAATCCTTCACAGATTACTCTGTCAATGTGAAGTTGTTGATCTACTTTTGTGAAGTTAGCATTATTTGTTTCAATTTCATAAATAAGTTTGACATTAAATTTTTGAAAAAAGGAGAAAAAATATATATCAGTTTCCTGCCATGCATTTTTTTTTCAAAGTAGATCAGTACAACATAAGTACAGATAATATACAGTAAAAATCTCAAATTTTTATCCGCAATAGTTTATGAAATAATAGGTCATCAATAGTAAGAAATTAATATCGGCAACATAGGAGGGAGAATTTCACCTTAAAAATTACACCCTCCTAAATTTGGAATTTTGGATTCTTTTTACAAAGTTTCAACTGTAATATCTTTGTTGAGGAACTAGATAAACATTTTGAATTTTGCACACTTAAAAGATCTCTTTATTACTAAACTGAATCATCAATTTCAATTTTGAAAAGTATTGCTAAATTTTTTTTTAAAACAATGTTCATGACATTATTTAAAGAACTAATTTCATTTCAAGCAAAGAATGTCTGTCTTCAATAATACAGTTACAAGGGGCGGATCAAAGATGTTGAACTTTTGTGGTTTTCGAATTTTCAGGATTAACAGTAAAAATCGCACCTCTACCATCTTTGTATTTCAGTCTATTCTTGATTTGTAAGTGCATTTCAGTCTTCTCTAATCTAAACAAAAAATTTGGAGCATTTGTTTTCAGAAAAAATTGAAAATGTTTCAAGGTCTTCATGTGAAGTACCCCCCAAATTAAAAAAAAAATAGTTCTTAAAATCGCAGAGCTTCAAGTCAGGACAGATCCGACAGCGAATATTAATTTTGGCAAAAATCCTATAAATCCTTTAGACGATAATGTGATTCACGGACGAACGTTAAAAAAAACAGCTTTTTCGGTCTTAAGGAATCCAATTGGCGTTTTTGGAAAGAATTGATAAGAATATAAGATTCTCTCAGATGTAATAAAAATTATTCGCAAGAGCAAATCAGTTAGATTTGGGGTCTCATCCCTCATCGTGTCCTTCGTGAAGGAATTTACTTCCTGTAAATTCCCGGAAACATGAAGAACGATCATTTGTATAACTGTATTTCAGAACTAACTCTCAAAGACGTACACACATAATGAAGTTACATTAATCTTCAGAAGTAAAACGGCCTTTTCAGCATTTGCTCAAAGGATCAGGGAAATTGGACAAAAAACCTGGTCGAGATGGGAGAGTCATTTACCCAGAAGCTGAGTTACTCGTTACAGTTCGTTTAGAATTATACAGTGCAAATGGTAATTAAAACGTTAAATATTAATACTAAAAGTAATATTACTTTCCTTTTTGGTGCTCGGTTTATGGAGATCATTGGAGTTCACATTAAGGGACACCAAGAGGATTTCGATTGACCACATCGATTTCAGCTAGATAAAACAGCGCATTTATTTTACAGAGGAAAAATTACAAGAGCAAGGCGACAAACGAAATTGTTATTTTAGAAATACATTATAGAGCACTGTATTTGGCATGTATTTATAGCACTCATTTCTGCCTAATCATTACAGAAGAATAATAACATTAACCTTGAGAGGTTTCATGTAACACATTGAAAATCAACTAGGTACTTAACTCCTGCTGAGCAGCTCCCACTTCATTTAAATTAAACTCGAGATATTCATGTACCATATTTCTTGTGAGACACACCAAGGAACTCGCTCAGCTGGAGACACTGGGCGGCAGCGTGTCCCAGCGCCGAAGGGGGAGGAGGGGGCATTGGGGCGGGCGGCGCCAAGAAGGAAGGGAGGGGGAGAGGGGGCGGGCAGGTTGGTTGGTTGTTCGTGATTCCGGGCGCGTCAACTACCAGAGTCGTTAGTCCCGTAAGTGTGGTGCATTATTTTTCCTCGAGAGGTAGCGGTGATCTTCCCCCGCTGGATGGCAAGATCCAGCGCCGACCTCCCGCTGGCTAGCGGGGTTTCCCCGGATAGGTGTCTCCCATATCTCCCACAAGCGGAGAACCGCCCCAGCCGGGACAAGATCTAAGCTCCTGACCGGTCTCCCGGCATGTGGGGGCGGGCAGCAGCCTCCTTGTTCCCGCGCTGATTCGAGAGGGTGGCGCTCTCCGCCGGCTTGCGTGCTCTGGCGGGCGGCAACTGCCTCATCTGAGTCAGCCAGCGGCACAATTTGCTTTCTCAAGAAACGCGTGCCACATTAGTAATATTAAGATTTTTTTAATCCATAAATTTCAAACACAAAATAGTTAAAATATACTCTTTATTTTCAAAACTTCCACGTGATATTTTTCTAAGAGTTGATTTTTTATAACAGACTTTGCTTTAAGCAAAAATCTCTATGTTCAAATGTGTAGTTTTGAAATGTTAACTATTTGCAATTTTTGGAAATAAGGAGAGTTCGCCGAAAATGGGAAAGAAAACGGGAAATTCAAAGAAAATATTTGGCGGTGATTTGAGAAAAAATTATTTTAAAAAATTAATTGCCTATATTTCGCGCAAAATTGAACGAAAACTACTCATATATTAGAAAAATTGAACATCACCTGCAGTTACGGTCTCTGTAGGCAAATCCACGAGAGAGAGAAAGAGAGACAGAGAGACAGAGAGACAGAGAGACAGAGAGAAAGAGAGAAAGAGAGACAGAGACAGAGAGACAGAGAGACAGAGAGACAGAGAGACAGAGAGAGACAGAGAGAGAGAGAGCAGTTTTGCTATTTTCCAAATAAATTCCAAATTTCAATGAACATGAAGCCTCCACCATGCTCTAAAGTGTCCTTTCCGCTGTTCCAGGACAAAGTTTAATAAAAACATTTGGTGCCTTTTTCAAGGAAATTTTAGAAAATGTTTCTGAGACTACATATAAAGTACATTCAAAAATCAAATTATCCGTTTGAAACTCCCAAAAACTTGAAATCGTTCAGATCGATCAAAGAATATCAATTTTGAAGAAAATTAGCTGCGCGGTTTAGGCGATAGCGTTGACCACGGACGGACAGACAGGCAGACAGGCAGACAGGCAGACAGGCAGACAGGCAGACAGGCAGACAGGCAGACAGACAGGCAGACAGGCAGACAGGCAGACAGGCAGACAGACAGGCAGACAGGCAGACAGGCAGACAGGCAGACAGACAGACAGACAGACAGGCAGACAGACAGCAGGCAGACAGACAGGCAGGCAGACAGGCAGACAGACAGGCAGACAGACAGACAGACAGGCAGGCAGGCAGACAGAGCGATGTTTTGCCGTCAATCTGTTTTTGGGTGTCAAGGTCCCTCAAAACATAGATTCTGGCTACACCGTGTTAGAGTCGGTCTCTTTCTCTCTCGGTCACTCTCTCTCTATCTCGGTCTCTCTCTATCTCGGTCTCGGTCTCTCTCTCTCTCTCTCCCGGTCTCTCTCCCGGTCTCTCTCCCGGTCTCTCTCCCGGTCTCTCTCGCGGTGTCTCTCTCGGTCTCTCTCTCTCTCTCGCTCTCTCTCTTTCCCTCTAGTGGATTTGTCTACTTTTGCGTCGCCGTAAGAGTTTTCTGTCGAAAATTCGCCGTTTTCTGGCGCACGATTACAATATTTTCTTTTCTCACATTTATAAGGAGAAAAAAAGCTTATTAATATATCAGATGAGAAACAAGCAGTTGCTTCACTAATCTGACCCCAGTGCTCACTCAAGGTACAACTGCGGAAATGAAATTCTTTTTTATTTCATTTTTTTATTTATTTTACGTCAAAAAAACAGTTAAAAACTGCGTATGACGTGCTATGGGGAAAAGTGAATTGTGTGCACATTTTCAAAATTCTGTGATCCCTACACTAAGTCATATACTACTTAAATTTTGAATTTTTGAAAGGGAGAAAAAGAACAAAAAAACTCCAATGTAATAAAATCTATTTTCAAGGATAAACAAGCAATAAATTTTGAATTTTTGAAAGGGAGAAAAAAACAAAAAAACTCCATGTAATAAAATCTATTTTCAAGGATTTTTGAATTTTGAAAGGGAGAAAAAAACAAAAAACTCCCATGTAATAAAATCTATTTTCAAAGATAAATAAGCAATAAATTTTGACTCTTATTACTTCCTGCCGCGACAACATGGAAACGATAATTTGAATAATTGTATTTCCCACTGAATTCTAGAAGACGTGCACAGAAAATGAAGTTACATTTATGTCCAGAAGCAAAACAAGGGGCCATCTCAGCATTTGCTCAATGGATCAGGGAAACTGGACGAAAAACCTGATCGAGATGGGGGTCATTGAACCGGAAGCTGTAGTACAATAGTTGTTACAGGTTGTTTTATACTCATTTATACAGTCCAAATGGTAAATAATGCATTATGTATCATTGGTAAAATTAATGTTCCTTTTCTTGTGATGCTCAGTATAGTCTCTAATTGTATAGTAACAGTTATGCAGCAGAAACGATTTCACTTGGGATTTAAACTTTTCTATTGAATTTAATCGTTTAATGTCATCTGGCAAAGTGTTGTAAAATAATGTACATGTATTGTATGTGAATTTTTTGTAATGAGCTGTTGATACTGTCACCTGATGAATATGAGTTCTACGTCGTGTGTTATAGTAATAAACTTCGGCATTTTCTGAAAACATATTCCCGCCCTTGAGCAAGTCATTTTTTACAAAAACCACTGATTCGTAAATAAAAAGACACGGTAATGGTAGAATTCCTAGATTAATGAAGAGAGGCTTACATGAATCACGTGGGTGGGATTTGGTTATTATTTGTACAATTCGTTTTTGTAATCTAAAAGTCTGGGAGCTATAAGATGTATTTTCCCAGAATATTATGCCATATCTCAGGCGGGAATGAACATTCAGGAAGTATACACAACGAGCAGTATGAAGGCTGACTGAATTTGCAAGAATTCTGAACGCGTAGCATAATGAACTTAATTGTGTTCAGTTAAATGGACGTTCCATTTAAGGTTTGACTGAATTGAGAGACCTAAAAATTTTGTTGCCTTAACATCAGTCAATGGTACACTGTTCATTTTCAATGGAGCAGAGAATTGTTTATTTGAAATGGAAAACTTCATTAAAACCGTTTTCTTTTCGTTTACTATTAATTTGTTATTTCGGAACCAATTTGAAACATCTGATATTGTACTATTTACGGTTTCTTTATTGCAAAGGATGTTCGTATCATCCGCAAAGAGAACCGTTCTTCCGTTTCGAATCGTCGAG
Organism: Teleogryllus oceanicus; assembly: GCA_964035755.1. Classification (NCBI taxonomy): domain Eukaryota; kingdom Metazoa; phylum Arthropoda; class Insecta; order Orthoptera; family Gryllidae; genus Teleogryllus; species Teleogryllus oceanicus. The sequence continues at coordinate 167,271,251 of CAXIVR010000001.1, read as the reverse complement.
GGCATATCGTTTACGTAAAGTAGGAACAGAGTAGGGCCTAAAATCGATCCTTGAGGAACTCCACATGCAACGGGCAAAGAGTCGGAAAGGTGCGTACGTAATGTTCCATCATTCCAGTAAGGTATTTCAACTCTCTGAGATCGTTGTTTAAGGTACGAACATAACCAATCTAGAGCAATACCACGAATTCCATATGAAGGTAATTTGGAAAGTAAAATGTCATGATCAATGACGTCAAAAGCTTTTGAGAGATCTAAAAATAATCCAATAGGTGCCTCGTTTTGATCCAATGATGAGGCGACATCTTTAAGAAAAGAAAATATAGCTGTTTCCGTTGATTTTGACGTAAAAACTAAAAAGTTTTTACGTCATGATTTGTAAATAACAATAATGAAAATGGAATAAAACACCTGGATAGAAACTAAACTACCATGATATAGTTTCACCAATCCCAATCTCGGATTGTAAATATACGGTTATAGACTGATAGCCAAGCCGCCGATTATAATTTCATATCAAATATTATGAAAGTATAATTCTGTCACTATTTGGTGATTTAGGAATGCACAAACCATAGCGGAAGTTGTTAAAATGCTCTGATTCAGCTTTTTTTCATGTGCGGGCTTGGTTCTGCATTGCTCAATGTTTGGCTATTCTAGTTCATGTGTTGAGAAATGAGCATTCTTACCGCACCGAAATAAACTGATTTTTTCTTAAAATTTAAACATTTAACTTTAATTCACTCTTGGTGTGTTTTGTTTTGAGAATTGCGTACTTAGCGTGACTATTACGCAATTCTCCTTTCGGTAGACTCACATCGTTGTTGAGGTGGTAGACATTGTTTTGAAACTTGAATTTCGTGTATGTGGCTTTTGTTTCAAGTAAAATTAATAACTTTTTGGAATATTTGCAGCGTCCTCCTGTCGCGCTAGCGGCGTCGCAGATCAATATTTTTCTTTCGCTGTAATGTGACTCATTTAACCATTTTACTCATTTAACATACTCATTTACCCACGTGTAAAATTGTTTCAATTATTTTGTGTGACGCTGGCTCTCTGAGGATTAGCGACTTTAGAAAAATTTAAATTATTTCATCGCAAAGTTGTTTTATGTTTGCTATATTTAAAAAAATATCGAGCCTGTCAATGCAAGCACCTCATCCGACTTCCTGTGGCTTGCTCGTCGTATTTTACGATAAATCTATCGTACTATTTCAGATAAAACATTTACTTTTTTGTACTGTGTTGACTAGAAGTGTTCTTAATTTATGCCTGCAATCACAATCTTCTGAGCAGTCAGGGCCAATGTGCAACCACAATACTTCGTGTAGACAAAGCTTCTGTAAAGCAATAGAGCATAATAATGCAATATTTTTAATTTGTTTCCAGTCTAATGTAATAAGAATTAGGCTTCTTCAGGCTCCTTCATTACCTTGTTAAATTAACTGTCTGATTAGAAGGATCTCTTGCGCTTTTTTCTCGAAAAAAAAGTTAACGAACTAATAACTTCTTAAATTCACAATTTAAAGTTGTTGCCGTTAGCAGCAACCATCTCTTTTTCCTGCTTTTTCCTGCATTCCAAGAACCGTCACCCACCTGGCAGCAACTTTTAATTTTGCTTTAGAGGTCAGAAGAAGAAAGCGGTGGGTTGTACGATCCAAACTTCCGTTATAAACAAAGTCAGAAGAGAAAAGTTGTCACGTGTTTTCTTCATACGCCCAAAGAACGAGTTTTACTCATTCATTTCAAATAAGAAAGAAAACGAAACTGTATCATCAAAGAGGTGCTAGATCTCAAAAGGCGTCGCAGTATCTACGGAGGAAGGAAAAACTTTAGCAGAAAAGGAAAGTTAAAAATTAGTCATGGTAAAATATATACAAAATTTTAAAGACGCATTTCATTCCCACAGTGATATGTTGTTACACCTCTTTATCATCTCCGTGTAATAAAAAAATGAACTACCGTAAACTCCAGTTTACAGTAGGTGCAATTTGTGCCAAGAATAGCCGTTCAGATAGCGCTTCGGGGACCTTTATTTCACACACACACATCCCTATGAATTTAAGAAAAATGATATGCTTTTATAAGAATGAGAGATTCCTCTTAAAATATCGTGCACTCGGTGTAACTGGGACACTACTTTGCACTGCACTGCAATAATCTGTGATAACTGTTTTGAATGAAAGGAAAAGTGAAACATAAAATTAATGTAATAATTATTGTAGGTAATTATACCAGAATGGCATATCAAATACTGGAGATATTAACCGCAAAATCGAATAGATGTTCTTTGCCTTAAAGAGCTTTGGTTATCTCGTAATGAATTTAGCATTTTACAAATTCAAAACTTCTATCTTGCAGAAGAAGGGAGTCGATGAAGGGTCTTGCATTTCAAGGTTCTTGTATTTACCTAAGAAATGATACCGATTCTATCTTCTTAATAGAATTATGGGTTTACAATACTGTTGGTAAAACGATAAATATAATTCATTTATTTCGTCGCTTTCATTTTACTTTCATACGTGCTTTCCTCTTCAAAACAGAAAACAACATTTCACGGTCAAGTAATTCTTGGATAACACGAGGGATTAGAACATCGAGTAAAAACAAACGATTTTTTTTTTCATTTCCAATATCATAACGTGGCTCAAGATTTCTACCTCTACTTTAAAAATACAAATTATTGCTAAGAAAAGTCATAAGGCAGACTAAAATAATGAAACATGATCAGGATATTTAAAATTCAGTTAACAAATCGAAAGAAATATGGAATATAGTAAAAAAATACGACCACGTCAACTACAAACATTGTAGAGAATGTTTGAAAATATACGATAGAGAAGTGAACGAACCGGCAACAGTGGCTAGATTCTTCAACCAATATTTTTCGAAAATTGCTGTTGATCTCACTATGGTTCTTTAGTCCCAATATTGAACATCAAACTTTCCCACAAAAATTTTAGACACTATGTTTTTTTTCGTAACTTCTTCCTATGAAATTCTCGAAATAATTGGTAAACTAAACAATAAATTTCGGCCAGATTCGGTGACTTTCAGGGTTGTTTGTTAAAGACTTGTGCGCCTACCATTATAAACCTATTAATTCACATTTTTATGCATCCTTATGCACCGGGACTTTTCCAGATAATTTCAAAACATCAAAGTTTAAGCCACTCTTCAAAAAAGGAAACAAAAATGAATTATCGGCCAATTTATCTTTTGTAAGTTTTATCAAAACTATTCAAGAGACTTATTTTACGTACAAATGGAAACCTTTCTCAGTAAACATGATGCGTTTTCAGATTGCCAACTTAAGATTTCGAAAATCAAAATCTACGTAAACATCCACATTTTCTTTTCTCAATGATGTCGCTTCATTTATGGATAAAAAAAAAGTACATACTGGAATATTTGACATCTTGATCATAACATTTTACAATCGAAGGTCATTTGACCTTCGTATGAAATTTCTAGTAGTGCTCTAGATTGGTTATGTTCGTGCCTTAAACAACGATCTCGGAGAGTAGAAATACCAGACTAGAATGATGGGCATAACATACACTCCTTCCCGAATCATTATCAATTGCACATGGAGTTCCGCAAGGAATGATTATAGGCCCTATTCGCTTCATACTATGAGAAGACGATATGCCCTCGACGATACGAAACAGCAGAACAGTTCTCTTTGTAGAGAATACAATATTCTTTGCAATATAAAAACCGTAAATATTACATATATAAGATGTTTCAAAATTGTTCTATAATAACAAATTAATAGTAAATAAATACAAAAAATTACATACAATACATGAAAATGATTCCCCATGACACTTAACTATTAAAATCAATACGCAAGTTTAAGAGCCAATTTTTCTGCAATAAAAAATTACAGATTGCAAAAAGAAAGTTGCAGAGTGAGCTTAAAAATAACGCATAAAATCTCATGAGACCAAGTCACATGAAATAAATTTTATCAATAGTGAAAGTGAGTCACTCCGAATAATGGCGAAGTTGTTCCAACAGCAAATACAACGAAATATTTGGGTATGACTTTGGATTTAAAGCTACGCTGAAGATGGACGTGAAAATACAGAAACCGGAACTTACTTTGAAAATCAATAATATGTACTGGATATTGGGAAGAGAATCTCACTTATCCGATCCGTTTATAATAAATTACTAATATCCCAACAAGGGGTAAAACCAATATGAACGTATGACATACAGCTTTTGGGTTTGTGCCAGGAAAGTTCATGTGAAGAAAATACAGAAAAGTCAGAATAAGGTACTGCACAATGCGGTCGATTCACCTATTGGACCGTCTGCATCGGAACCTGAACATAAAGACTGTTGAAGAAGTAATTAAAGAGTACGCAGTAAAACAACAAGAACGTCTACTGAGTCACAAAAACATTGAGGCATCATAACCGCTCGATTCTACTGGAAAAAATAAGGAGACTAAAAAGGAAGAAACCTATTGACCTTCTGATTTTCTGAAAATAAATTTAGTGATCTCTGACAATTGCCAAGCGTTTCACAAAAACTTAGTATTTCTATTGTCAGATTTAACACTTGTTAATTTATTGCAGTTGTGTTAATAAATAACTTTGAAAAGGTTTTTCAAGAGAAGCTTTAATTTAAAAAAGAAATGGTGAAAAATTGAAGGAAACTACATCTCTCTTTATTTCTCTTTTTAGTAATTGGTTTGATATTGGAGGCTTGTTAAAACGGTGACATCATTTGGTGCCACAAATTAATTATGTAATTTCCCTGAACCGACAAATTCCTCATCGGAAGATTCAGGAAGGGAAAAGGGAGATTTTTTCTTCAAATATGCAGAGCACACTTTGCATCTCTTAAGTGTTAATCAACTGACCGGAGGGATAGGGGAGGTAGCCATTACGTCAGTGAGGAGAAAGTAGGAGAGGAAGGAATGACCAGAAGGCAGTACGAAAAATACTCCTTCTTATCTCGGCAGCGATGAGGATGATATTGTTGATCTAGGCATAAAGAATCGGACTTGCGATTTGTTCAGTAGAGAGGACATGTGAATGATTCGTTGTTAAAAGTATTCGTCATTTAGATTGTTAGAAAAAGCAGTATTTTAATATGCAGTGGTTTGAATGAACTGTAACAACATCCGTTGAAGAAATGCGAGTTTCTCAAAGTGCAATACGATAACAGCAAGGTAATTATGGTTCAGTTATGCGGGTGAGAAGAGGACTTTTGATTAATCAATTGCTCTGGTGAACGACGTGTATTTCAATTTATAAGCGCATGCACTATCAGGAAAGCCCAAATCGTGATAAAAGCGCGCAAGAAGTGTTGGTGATACGGACGAGGCAGAGCGGAAGGGACCAGAAGAGGACGTGCTAAGAAGACGACTGGACGAGGACGAAGACGAGAGACGGCGCGGGAGCGAGTCGAAAGCGACGCAAGACGACTCGCGGTGGTCTTGAATTGATCCGTGACCTCGCGTACAGCGGCAGCTCGAGCGCGCGCGAGCCTCCCAGCAGTTGCGGTGACCGGCGCGTGAAGTCGACGAACATTAAGCATTACAAGGTTTTGTTCTGGGCGTAGAGGGAGAGAGAAACTCTGAAACATTTTATATCACTAAGTTAGTAACGAGAATTGCGAAGCGAAATAACTTACGTATTTGTTGCAATTGAATATACTTTCCAAATTCAAAGCCACGAACCAAGATAAAATAAAATCAATGGTAAGAACAATGTGTAATGTTCTGCTTTCAAATTGCGAGGATTTCTTTGTGGAAATAGAATTACATTTTTTTGGATGGAAAATTTATTGAACTTAATGATGAACAAAGGGGAATATGTGTTGTAAATAATTTATTGAAAGAGTTTAGTAAAATCTAATGTATTGATTGATTGCTTTTTTATGTTTCCGGGCGCGGCAACTGCTTTGGTCATTAGTCCCGTTAGTGTAGTGCATGTTTTTTTCTCGGGAGATGACGGGAGTCCGGCACCGACCTACCGTCGGCTAGTGGGGTTTCCCGCTAACCAGGACTCTCCCGCCAGAGTGGCACCGCCCCACCTGGGACAAGCTCTAAGCTCCCGACCGACCGGTCGGTCCGGGAGACCTCCCGGATTATGTGGCAGAGTAGTGCATGTTAGTGTAAATGTGTGTGTAAGGAGAGAGGATAGGACAAGGAAGAGGAAGGATAGATCGCGCGCGGTCAGTGGCCCGTTTGTTAGGATACTGCTCCGGCATTCGCCTAGTGTTGATCAGTGAAACCACGGAAAACTACTCATCAGAGCAGCCGGCCGCTAGAATTCTTCTCCAGACAGCGACTGAATTAGACCTAGCTGAAAAGCTAGTGTCGAAAATCCTGCCGCCATCAGGACTCGAACCTAGGACCTTCCGGTCAGAGGAGCTGCAGTGACATCAGTCGATGCACTGAGCTATCGCTCCCGGTAAAAACTAATGTAAAATTTTAGTGTAAATTCAAAGTAAGAGGTAATGCCGAACGAATTTGCAAATAGCATCTAATTTTAGAAGTGTTGGTAACAGTTTTTCATAGAACAATTTTCAAAACGTAGTTGAATCGACTGATTCAGTAAATGTCAAAAGTTATTGTTTGAGGATTGAGTTAAAGTTTGAGGATTCTTTTGAGGATTGAGTAAATCTTAATTTTGACAGAATCCCGCAAGTGTTTTCTTCACATGCGATCACTAGCCAACGTTTTACCCTACCAAGATCCCTGCGCTTTTCAGGTTCATCAAATACAAATTTATGGTTATTGTGGCGAAGAGACCGACACTATATATTACATGCCCTACTTCTAATAGACAAATAATCAAACCTGCGGCCTCTGCGATATCCTTCAATTCCCGTAATAAAACCTTCAGACACGTTTAAATCTTTTAGTGCGTTCCCGCCTTCAAAACAGCGGCTGTGGCAGTGGTTCCTAACTGGCGGTCTGCCCCGAATGGGTTATATGACTATTGATCTTCCAACAGCACATGCTTTCCCGCATTATTTCTAACTTTTGCAATTTTCGAAAATTCAGAGTGTTCAACGGAAATAAGACCAGCACCATTTTGTAAGTGCCCCTTGTTATATCCGCGGAAAAAGTAAAGACAAACTTTGCAGCCGGTTTTGAGGTTATTTTTTCATAATTTGCATTAACTTCAAGCAGAATTTATACAAAAATAAGTTTCTTTTCAAAAACTGGTGCTTCACCTATTTTGAAGAGCTATTTTTGTTTCAAATTTCATTTAAGACAAAATATCGAGCTTCAAATTTGTAGTTATGCAATGTTAACATTTTGCAATTTTCGAAAATACAGGGTTTGCTTGAAATGGATCTAACATAACTTTTTAATTGTTTTTCACAAATATGAGGGGAAAATTTTAAGAAAATATTGGAGCCGTTAGCTGAGAAAACAATGGTTTTAAAATTGCTTATATTTCATAAAAAATTATTCACTCATTCGAAAAATTATATATGGTATTTTTAGAACAGATTTTATTAAAGAAAAATATATCTTCTTCAATATTGTAGTCATAGGAAGACGCGAAAAAAATTGAATTTTTGCAATAACCCAAAAAGCAGGGATTTCAACCACAATGAAACCTACCCTATTCTTTTAATTGTACGCTACACGCGTACAAAGTTTAATAAAAAAATTGGAGCCATTTTGAGGATATTTTGTAAATGTAGCTTCATGTAAAGTACCCCTAAAAAGCAACATACATCACTCAACACACAACTCGCAGATCCTTGATTTCGATCAGGGAATATTAATTTTGGAGAAATCTTCTGAACGATTTAGGCGCTATGTTTAGTCCAAGCTGGCCACGGACAGACCGTAAGACACAAATGTTTGCCGTCAGTCTATTTTTCGGAATCGAGGACCCACAAAACAGAGCTTGAGACATCGTGAGAGAGTAATTTTGCTACACAGACTTGTTCAGCAATAATAGTTTTTCTTTCGAAAAACTTTTCGAAAATTTCCGTTTTCCGGCGCATGACCACAATACATTTTCTTACGAAGTAAGGCAAGAAAGTAAAAGCGCTTGGGCACTGCTTCATAAAGTGTTGTTACAACTTATATGTTATTACTTCAGCAAGAATTGAAATATCCGGTTCGTTCTCTGCATTTTTCAAAAATCTCGCAATTTATTACTTTGTCTAACCGTTCATGGTTTGGGGATAATTTTCGGGTGCCATCGTCATCGCCAACCATTTTTTAAGAAATGAATTGTCCTTGTAAACTCGTTTAAGGTAATCTGGAGTTATTTAAAGGAGAATACACCAAAACATCTTACTATTTTGAGAGATTGTACAGTTTTTTTGAAAATATGGAAACTAACACAAAATTATTTTATGGAACCATAGAAATTTGTGATATGAATATGATAAAATATGCAATAATTCTCTGAATATTTGGTATTCATTGGCTGGAAAAAATAAGAAATTAAAACGTTTCATTTTTCGAAAAGATGCAAACAATCCAAAATTATTTTACGGCGAAGAAATAATCCCAATTTTATTTTGCATATCCCTGATATACGCTCATAAAATATTAAATTGTCATTATACTACTGTCAGTTAGGATTTTATGCCCCGAGAGATAGGATGATGAACCGAACCTTTATTCTGGTGAGATTTCTCAGGTTAACCAAAATTGTTAAGCGAGTCTAAAATTATTTTATAGTGCCACCCCAATCTCTAGAAGGTGATGCAATTTGCAACCGTTGTAAACGTTCAACGTGCCTCAAATTTCTGGAATTTTTTTGGCTGAGATTTTTCATATTTTCGAAAAGAATGCGAGCCCAAAATTATTTTAGAGTGCCATAGTTATTCTCCGTTTCTGTTCCAAAAAATGTAGGTTCGTTGTACACATTCGAAAAATAGTGAGGATTATATAAAGTTTAAAATATGACGGTAATGAAAGGTAACATTGTTATGGTATATTTATCCTGTTTTTTAGAGGAAGCACACATGACCACCCATAAAGATTTCATTATGCGAAGGTAAACCCCAATATGTTCCTGATGAAATAATAAATGTTTGGAAACATTTGAGGGTAGTTTTCATTTTATTCCATTCGATTTTATTTGATGAAGAATATACGAAAAAACAACTCTAGGTTTGTTCGAATGAGATTTTTCCGGTTTCTCGAAAAGATTCAAACAAACCCAAGAACATTTAGTGTATCATCGCGCTCCTCAATATGTGCTTCTCAAAACGTTAAATTCTTGAAAGCATTCGACCTAGCTTGGAGTGCACACTTTTGGAAATTGTATTGCTAGTATGGAGAATTCTGTCATTGCTCACGAGTTGATGAGAACGGCCGATCCTACATCACTTCCGGTTAAAACGGTTCGACTGTACGTCACTTTCAGTGCAAACATCCTATGTAAACAGCTGATGTGACGTCCTGAAGCTCGTTGGCGCGTGTCTTCGTGACGTAGTCGTGTGAAATCATGAACGTCGAGCGTTCGCTACGCGGCTGGAGTAGGAGGCGTGGGTTGTGCGCATACCATGCGTTATCGTGTCGTCACATCTGTTTGCATCGTGACCTGCCATATTTTTTAGCAGCATGCAAGAGGGTGTTTACCTCATGTTTCCTGCCATGACCTACCCTATTAAAAATAATAAAAAATTATTCGCGTCGTGACTATTCCAAAGAGCGCGAGCCTGGACGACTATAGGAGGAGGCAAGAGTGAGAGGAGAAGGGGGAGTCCCTGCCTGGTAGTGAAGTGATTGTAAAGAAGAACACTGTGTATACAATACATCATTTATTTTTGTTTATTCGCTGTGAAACCATTATTGACAAACTTGCATATCTAGAGCACTTCTAGTAGATACGAAATACAGCAAACAAAATGGATAAAACGTATCGTCTAGTGCTTGTTGAGGAGGCGCTGTAATGTTTTTAGATTGACGGCATAGTTCTCGTCGACGGGATTGCCGATGCTGGCGAGTCGCCTCCCTTGAAAGTGATAGATTTTCACCAGTTCACCGAAGTGTATTGCGATTGATGAAATCTCGATATTGAATCATGTCCACGTAGTGCAGCGACGTCTTTGTGAGTGGGTAGCGCCAGATTAACAATGCGTGTCTTCTGTACGTTGATGTTGCCAAGTTTGCTGACTCTGAGCTTCGGAATTTTTTCGATGTATTTCTCAATGCCATTCACGTGGCTGTCAACGTACGATTTGCTAGTAGGACCGCGTGCCTCCGTCGGGTTACTAACATTGGAAATGCAGAAAATATCTGCGTCGAAGAGTCCACTGGTTTCCCTTTGGCGTAGACACTTCGATTCACAATCACGACCTGAATGTCGGAATGCACATCCTCGTTTGATCGCATATTCGCCGTGGAATAACGTGCTGCGAGTTCTCGTACTTTTTCGAAGCAGGTGTCCACGGAAGCTTTGGTGGCAGCATCTTTATAGTCGACGGGATAGCAGAAATTCATAGCGAGACGATTTAGCATTTGTCCGGAGCGCCACCACCGCCACTTCTTCCCGAACATCGTCGTACATCTCCTCCGTGAAATATCCGCCGTCTCATATCGCTTGAGCAGTGACGACGAAATAAATGCACTACCGTCACGTCCCCTCTTCTAATGCATTTCACTTCCACCCACGCTTCACTCACGCACCCAACACCGTCTTGACATCATTGAAGATCATGCGATTTGTGAAGATAATCCAGTCAGATGGTGGAACATCCATTCCGACCAAGATGATATCTTCACCTCTTAATTGTGCATCAATCTCTTCTATATGACATACTCCAATGTCCAGGCCTAATGGTGTTTGCAAGTTAGGCTGTCCCGAATAAGATGCATGACGTCGTCTTAGAGCTTAGTTTCCTATGAGATGTGATATGACAGGAATGAAACCTGGGTCATACGTCCCTCGTCTTCCACACTAGCATTCTTGTTCGCACTCTCACTCTCTCTCATCGCTGTCTGAACTATCACTTCTCCAGTTGATGTGTGAATCAAGATGCATCTACACACGGACGCGTTTTATAATCTTTCAACCACCGTTCAATGCATTCTTCGCAAAAGTCATGATTGCATATCGTTTTCGCCCATCGACTAATATTGTCATTATGACAGATGCAACAAATCGAATCAGTGGAAATACAACTACTCGATGATATTTCCACTGATGGAAATGATCTTGGCGAAAGACATTCCATGTGGGTGAAGATCGCATATAGTCACCCGAGGCACCCGAGATCAGCGGTTAACAATGTTATTTCAATAACACAACACACAATGTGCATTCAATCTAACCAATGTATCGAAGACTTGTTCAATTACCGTAACACAATTCATCGTCGACAAAACCCACATTCCCGCTTGGCTGGCGGCGGTTCGTAGATGTGAGTGCAGCCGATGTTATAATGCTGTAGACAGGACTGAAATTCACGAATGCAGAGCGTCTTCAGATAGACGATGGTAGAGGAGAGGCAAGCCTTTCACTGCCCATTGGCAGAGAAATGCGACGGGCACGCAAAGAAGACTACTCGTCCTCTTTGCTGACTTCTGACTGATGGAGATATCAGCGGAGTTGCTGCTACAGCAAGAGCTGGCGCCCCCGCCTCAACAACAGTCCCCGAGCCAGCAGTAACTGCAACAACAACTACAACTAATGCAACTACAGCAGATGCATCAGCAGCAACTGCTGGCGATCCAGCAGCAGCAACTGCAACAGCATCAATTGCTCCCGCCGCTTCCATCACCTGCTGTTTCACTGGAGATGTTGGCGCCGGTGGAGTTGCTGCGATTCAAGCAGGAGCTTGAATCAGCTGGAGCAGGCGCAGCAACTTGCGAGGTTGCACCAGCAGTTGGAGCTGTTGGAAGTACCTTCCCTGCCTCTCCCAAATTGTATTTTTCTCCCTCCTTTCTTTCATTTTATATTATCTGTCGGTCATTTTTAACTGCGATATTATCTATTTTAGAAAATGAAGATGAAGCGGAAATTTTAGAAATATAAATGTAGTTTTTTATTTTCTAATAACACAATTAAATTTACTTTTTCTATTGTATTAAATGTAGTTATTAATTTTTTAATTTTTGCATTTTTATTCAATCGTTAAAAACAAAGTTTTCTAAAATATTGTTTGTAATGCTTTACCTTTAAAAAGGAAAGGAAATAGGACATGAATAATATTACATTTGATGAACAATTCATCCTGGTCATTAGTTATTTATTATTCTACAATTGTTTACATTTTAATTATCAGTAGTTTATTTAAGTAAATTGTTAACAGTTTTCCAGCAATAGACTCTTTTGACGGGTGTAGTAATATTACATACCCCTTACTGGTCCATTGTTTCCGCAGTAGATAACTTCACCTATAAATATTCTGCTATAGTAATTTCCATGATGAGCGCAGTGAATCTAAAAATCATTTAAGGAAATTATTAATATATTTATATCATTCGGTGCTGAGCGGTCAGACTGTGCGGGCGTGTTTTCCGGGAGCTCTGGTGAAAGGCGGTGATGGGGTGTTCCTTGGAATGTTACCGGGCGCGCGTGGGGTCTTGGCCGCGCCCGGCGGTACTCTACACAGCGATTCCTGGCGGCTAGCAGCGTTGCTGACTTCTGCGGCTCTTGCTACGTTGCTGGTAATCAGCGGGGTGGAAATAAATCCTGGCCCTAGCAGCGACGCAGTTGTGCAGCCGCAAGCAATAACGTGTGCTGGTTGTGAACGGAACTTGCGTTTTGGAGCGCAGTACGTAGGCGTTACCGCTGGTATCACTACAGCTGTGGGAACGTGAAGGGCCGGTTTAGAAGCAACGAAGACTGGACCTGCGGCGCCTGCCGTGTTAGTCGGGAGCAGAGGGCCGATGAGCGAATACGGGAGCTGGAGAAAGAATTGAAGACAACAAGGGCATTACTCGAAGATTGCATGAAAAGGAACAAGGAGCTGGAAGAACAGTTACAGGTGATTACCAGCAGTGTTTCTGAGACACGTCAGATGCTGAAAAGGGTACTGATAAAAATGTGCTTGTTCTAGGGGACAGCATCGTTTGGCATACTGGGACTGGCAACGAGGCTCTGGACGTACGGTGTTTTCCGGGCAGTCGACCGGCACAACTACGCCGAGTTATCGAGAACCAGGACCTAGGCCGACCGGATGCACTTATTTTTACACGTGGGAACAAACGACTCGAAAAGGTTTATTGCGCAGGAGGGACACTCGCTGGACCCGAATAGGCCGAATCAATGATGGAATGGACTGGGTGGCGCGCACATTAGGTGTGCAGATGGCGGATTCAAACGCCTGGATTGCAGACGGCGACCTGGGCCGCGATGTCCTACACCTCAACAGGAGGGGTGCCTCAAAGCTGGGACGCTTATTTGCGAAGATCAGCGCGCAAGCCGCCACAGCGGACCCCGGGAGCAGCTGAGAAAGAATAGCGATGGATACAGATGAGGATGTCTCTGGTAATCTGCAGGTAAACTGTAGAAGCATTGTTAATAAAAGTTTAAACTTTTGGAAATTTGTGGAAATATACAACGCCGATATTATTATAGGAACGGAATCATGGCTTAGTGTGGATATCTAAAAATGCGGAGATATTTAGGGGAGATTACGTAGTGTTTAGAAGAGATCGGGGTAGTCGCGGTGGAGGGGGGTGTTTATTTGCGTAAAAAATTGCTTTAAGTCCGTAGAATTGTGGTCTGATCTGGAGTGTGAAATTATTGCAGTGGAAGTTCAAGGTAATAACGATCGAGATACATGGGAAATAATAGGAATGTATCGACCTCCAGGAATATCTTGCAGAAACTCGTAGAAAGAACGCGCGTTAGTATCAAGGTGAACAGGCAGTTAATTATCGGTGGAGATTTAAATTTATCCCAAATTCAGTGGGAAGGTGAAGTGACGCAGGGGAGAGAGGTGCAGGGGATAGTAAACGAGCTAGTTTGGACAAATAACCTAGTGCAGGTAGTAAAGCAGCCAAGAGATAATGCCATTTTAGACGTTTTTAACACGTCCGGAGGGATCCATTACGAGTTGTGACGTAGTTCCAGGTATAAGCGACCACTCGACTGTGTGTCTAAAAGTGAAAGGGAACTGTACACCGCATAGAACTGAGCGTAAGAAGATTTACTTGTACCGTAAGGCGGACGTGGCCAATTAACAAAAGTATTTAGTCTATAATTATCCCACATGTGCGGCAATTGGAAGTTCTGTAGAGGAAGTTTGGAATAAGTTAAAAAAATCATTAATACGTGTATTGATCTCTGCGTACCGTATAAAATCATAACAAGAAATCCCGATCCAGAATATTATAATAATAGGATTTGAAAGTTAAAAAGCAAAGCAAGGCGGGCATATGGGGAAAGAAAAATCAGTGATCAACATTTTAAGAAATTTAAGAAACTAACGAGAGAACTATTGGAGGCGAAAGTATTAGCACAGGAAGGGTATTTGGAAACGATCCTTACTGATGAAAATAAAAGTTGGAGCAATTTAAATACGTATGAAGGCGCAAGGGGAATCGCGAAGAAATCCCGTCGTTAAGAGACGGTAGTAATAACTAGTGGTAGACAATAAACAAAAAGTAAATGTATTTAACCAATTTTTCGCGTCAGTCTTTGCAGATATACAGAAGATCACCGTAAACGAATGCGAAGGAGAAAATTTTGTACTAAATTCGAGAGAACTTAGGAAATGAATTGCCAAAATATGTAATAAATCAACAGGACCGGACGGAATTTCGAGGGAAATTCTCAAATTAGGGGGAGAAGCTATGTTATCGTACCTATTACGGCTTTTCGAGATATCACTGAACAATCCATGTACTCCTCGGGATTGGAAAGATGCCATAGTGGTCCCAATTTTCAAAGGAGGCTCGCGTCAAAATGTCGATTATCGCCCAGTAAGTCTAACGTCTGTAGTGTGTAAGAAAATGGAACATTTAGTGGCAGAATACTTACGAAAAATTTCGGATAAGAATAATATCATTTACGAAGGGCAACACGGTTTTAGAAAAAAATATTCATGCGAGAGTCAGGTAGTCACTGTCAGTCAGAACATTGCTGATTCTCTCGATGAACGTTCCATTGTTCATGCAATTATTATAGATTTCACAAAAGCGTTCGACCTCGTTTCCCATGATAAATTAATACAAAAATTAGTAATCTTAACGTAGAAAGTTGTGTCTAAATTGGAAATTACAAATAATATGAAATTATATCATAGTAATAGTAACCTGAAAATGATTCAAAACGAAATGCTAAATACTTACATTTTCCTCTTTGATTGAGAAGTATCGCGCTCCTCATCAAAAACAATATTCTGCGAGTACGCCATTGAGAAGCAACACCCGTAGTAAGAGGTACCAATAGCAGCAGCAGCAGCAGTAGTAGTATTTTGCAGCAGCAGCAGCAGCAGCAGCGCGGTAGCGGTAGCGGTAGCGGTAGCGGTAGCGGTAGCGGTAGCGGTAGCGGTAGCGGTAGCGGTAGCGGTAGTGGTAGTGGTAGTGGTAGTGGTAGTGGTAGTGGCAGTGGCAGTGGCAGTGGCAGTGGCAGTGGCAGTGGCAGTGGCAGTGGCAGTGGCAGTGGCAGTGGCAGTGGCAGCCGTCGTTGTCGTGGTCGTCGTGGTCTCGTGGTCGTCGTGGTCATCGTGGTCTTCGTGGTCGTGGCGTCTTCGTGGTGTCGTGGTCGTCGTGGTGTCGTGGTCGTCGTGTCGTCGTGGTCGTCGTGGTCGTCGTGGTCGTCGTGGTCGTCGTGGTCGTCGTGGTCGTCGTGGTCGTCGTGGTCGTCGTGGTCGTCGTGGTCGTAGACGTAGTCGTAAACGTAGTCGTAAACGTAGTCGTAAACGTAGTCGTAAACGTAGTCGTAAACGTAGTCGTAGTAGTAGTAGTAGCAGCAGTAGTAGCAGCAGCAGCAGCAGTAGTAGTAGCAGTAGCACTCGTATAGTAGTACTAGTAGTAGTAGTAGTAGTAGTAGTAGTAGTAGTAGTAGTAGTAGTAGTAGTTCTAGTAGCAGCAACAGGTGCGTACAGGACAATTTTCATAATGAGAGGTGTTAATATACGCAGAGGCTTTTTGCGTGTTTTGCAGTGGCTTATGGGGCGAGGTAACAGACTGAAGTCATTAACAGTTTCCGGCGTTCTTCGCACGTGTTGGATTGGGTGCTAGATGTATAATTTCCTGGTCATTATTTTCTCTTTTAATTGAGTCTTTCTTTGTTTAAAGTTTAATTTGTACTCTTCGTCATTAACACATTCCGCCGTTGTGGATGTTTCATTTTCTGTTCATTGTTCTGTTCTGCACATTGTTATTTCCTTTTTCTCGATGCTTTTGCTAATAATTTGTCTATTTTTGACGATATTGTTAATAGACTTTGATTATCGAAAACCTCATTAGTAGTTTCCGTTCTGCTCATTAGTGTATTCAGGCTAATGAATGAGTATGTATGTGTGTGTGCTTCCTTATCAACTTCTTCCACTCCAGTTCGCGAATTTCGTTTTTCACCGTCATCAATACATCGGTACAGTCTAGTAAGGATATATATAAAGCGCTCTCTTCATTTAGTCACGCTCGTAAGAGTGAAAGTGCTATTAGCCTGTAGCGCGTGAAATGCGTCTGTGCAGTGTTGCGCTAGGTGCATTTGTTTTTTAACTTCCATTTTCCCTTCAATACTTTCACCGTACATATTCATTCCATTTACCACTAGACAATTTGTATTTCTTAAATTTAAAATTGTATATTATTGATCTTTTTTGTTTTCTTCAGATGAAAAATTTATATTACATGGCCATCATCCACAACAGCGTGAATCTGTGATACGACATAATGCTGACATCACGCTTTCTTTCGCGATTAAATAAAATTCATGTGCATATAGTTAGGTGCTCAGTCAATATTCTAAAGTTTCATTTTCTCTTTTCTTCGTAATGCTAATCATCTCCCACAGCAACATCATCAAGGAATATCACCCATTGCAAATGCTCTCCACTGGACGGATGTTACACAATTTTTGAACATTCAGGTACCGTGTGGTATCATTGCTAATTCTATTAATGACATCGACCCTCTTACTTTTCTCAATCGACGTCAAGGTCCATTCCAACTCAAATGTTTGAACAGTTCACACCAAAGTCCACTAGTTTTAAAGTATTTGCGCAATTCGAATGCCGATTCATGATCGAACGTGAGAATCCCATTCTGACTTCATAGTCGTTTGGGATGCATCTCCCTGAACGCTCACGTAACCGTGATGACTCGAAGCGACGATATCGGGGAATTTTTCATCAATCGTTGATCCAATTATTTAAAAATTTGATGTGTTTCATTAAAGAGATAGCGGAAAAGCCCTTTTTGAAATAGTCTGCCTTCTTGTCAGTATTCATCTTTATGAACCCATTGGTCATTCTGGATCATCGTACATTTCGCTCCCAGTTAGTATTCAGCGTCACCAAGCAGTTGTTGTTCGTAATCGATATCTGAAATGTTCTCTGTGGTCCATCGCTTGCGACTTGTTTCACTAATGTCACGTTCACTAGAGAGGAAGTCAAAATCTCACAATTACATATTAAATATTTTTAATGAACTGAAAAACGATCTCGATTTGTGAGGCATCTTCAGGCCACTTCCTGATCAAGAAATCAAACGTGTGGAACGCCAAAACCCTTCCTTTTCTTTTAATGTGTGCAATCTCATGTTGTGTTTGGTAACGAAAACTTGAAAAGTTGTAGGTCTTTATTTAGCGGAAACGAAGAAAGAGAACCATTTGAATATTTTTAATATGCATCAAAGTATATATCCCACTACGTTTGGATTACAAATTTGGGAAGATTGGTGAGTGACCAACACATAGGCTGACATGGTTTTCGCTTGAGATTGGTGTTTGAACCTATTTCAAACACAGGCAAACCTCACATGCTAGACTGTAGTTCCGTGTCACCTACACGTTGAACGTTGCATCTAGTCCAGAGGGACGATTCATGTACTTCAAAAATCACGAACGTCAACAGAGATCCCGATTGCGGTGTATGTCGATTTTGAAGCGCGATCACTGTTCCCATTTCTTTATGTGAGTCGTCACCAAGCGAATCGTACCTTCAGGCCCATCAAATTCATGACCCCTTTTTGGATTTGGCTCCAAGTTGTATTTGATTTTGATGAAGCACGCTCCGAACGTGTGCTCTATCGGGATGAAATCGTTGCTGAGAGATCAAAAATTGAGAGATCATTTAGAGGGTATGAAGAAAGAACATGAATGTTGTTTGAATCATTCAACTTTTCTCGTCATACGGGAGGAAGACGAAATTGCTTTTCAAAATTCCGAGACATGTCATATTTGTATGGGCTCTTTCTTTCAAATCCGTTGGCGTGAAAGACCACAACTATTTCACGAGTCGTTTCCATGAAGCAGCTCATCAAGTTTGCAATGTCTACTTCTCCGCGTCAAAAAATATTTCTGACGTAATGCATAACGGGTGAGGGTACGACTGGCATTTCCTGCTGCAAGCCTGGCAGAAAGAAGCTACAAACCATTCAACTTCATTCCACACAATTGGTGTGTATTTCGCAAAGAAATTGGAAAATTTGATTTGCGCTTTTTGCACCCTTAAATGGGTGCAGGACCCAATGCTTTAAGTCAATCGCTTTCTTTAAGGAATTTGAAATTTACTCTGACCGCTTTTCTCGACTGTTTGATCTAGCTCGCAAGAAATGTGTCTTCCCATACGACTATTTGAACAAACATGACGAAATTGAAAAAAAAAGTCTGCTGCAAGTCAAGGACTTGGTGTACTCTCACGCGCTGGCCGTATGGAATGCTTTCTCCATTCGTAACTTAAATGAATACACCAATTTTTAATTTAAAAATCGGCGTGTTGCTACTCACCGACATTTTTGAAACGTTGCGAAAATTGTATTTGGAGGTTTACAGTCTCGATCAACTACATCGCTCACGGGCTATCATAGGATGCTATGTTAAAAACAACTGGTGTTCGATTAGAGTTACTAGGATACGATGCGGTTTTCTTTTTCGAGGACCTCCTTGCTGGAGGTTGGACGTCATGCTGAAACAACTACTACATTAAACCTTCAAACCATCTGATAAGGAATCTTATCTTGGGTACCACGACCAAAAATAATTTGTACGTACTACAGTATTGTATATAATTTGTACATACTATAGTATGCCGGATACGGTACCCATAGCACAGTTTAGATGGACGTCTGATATCGATATCTGTTCATTTGATTTGACGCAATCGGTCGCTCACAGATATCGCGGTTACTTTCTCGAGGTCAACCTCGACTTCCCAAATGATATCCACAGTCGATTGAGCGACTTGCCATCTTGTCCGGAGTCATGTATTTTCTCTAGACATGTCAAGCAAGCAAACCAAGTTAATGGTGACAATTTCGCCCAAACAACGCTGTGAAATTCACAATAAAATGTTGTTCAGGTAATGGAGTTAAGAGTACAACTACCCAAAATTCATCGTATTCTCACTTTCGTACAAAGTCCTTGGCTTCCCGCGTACACGTATCTCAACAACACCCAGCATTAACTAGTGTCTTCCGATTTTGAAGATATTTTTTAATTGATGGATAATTTGCTTTACGGATAGTTAGTGGGGAACGTACGTAATCAGCGTCGCATTTATCTTGTGAACATGGTGGTGGGTGGGGGAAGTGTGGAACGAGACGTCTCATCCCAGACCTTACATTCGTGCGAAGTCACTGTATCAAGGGAGACCTCATGACAATCGATTTGCGCAAAAATAAGTGAAGTTCGCAAAGCCCAATTATTTAGGATTTTGCTTTTAACAAATTTCCAAATTTAGAATGTGAGTTTTTATGATTACTATAAATAATATTTTAGCGAGCGTCATCTTCTGCACATGGACAACGATCCATTCGTTTTCTCTTCCTCAACGGACGAGTGCGCTGAGATGAATCGGTGTTCTGGTTGGTTCGACGCGGCCTCCTTTCCTCCCAGTACTCCGTTCAACGTAACACTAACAAAAAGGCGTTGGGACTGTTCAAGGATGAATGTGGAAGCAATCCCTTCATCCGTTTGCGTCCGAAAATGTACTATTACACACGTTCTCTGGCGACCTCTTCACCGTCGAAAGGAGTGTAAGGTTCAATTGTTAAAAATATCAATTTAAATATTATTTGGACTTTATTTGACAATCGCCGTAGATTTGATAAATAATTGTGATTGTCGCATAAGGTCAAAAAACCATAATATTCATTCCTGTATTCAAAATAAGTGTTCGCTATCCGTTGCAGATGACAAACGCAGTTGCTTAGATAAATTTACAACTCTACCGTGGGGTCACTTCCGTATCATGTGTACCAGTTCGTCCGTTCCTTCAGCGTATACGTTTGTCCCCGAACGTGGGGGTTCTCAGTAGGTTAAATCGCTATTTATTAGCTACTGGTTAATTATTTGTAGTGTATTAATTTTCATTATATATTTTTAATATTTTACGTTTCATAATTATAAAATTGCCCTGCCTCTTCCTGGCGTTTGCCAGCGATCAGGTGCACGCCATGTGGAATCGACTGCCGCCTCACTTGCAAACCAGAAAATACATTCAAGAACTTCTGCAGTTGCACGAACATGTTCTGAAAATGAGGTGCGGGGAAACACCATTCCATCCAAAATATCACTACCAACGATGTAAACAGAAATCATGTTTATGTTCTTTAACTGTATTTGTTGACATTAAATTCAAAATAAATGGCTAATTGTATCAACAGCTCACTACTTATTTACCCATCACCGCCAGGCAGGGACTCATCCTGTCCCTCTCGTAGTCGCCCAGGCTCGCGCACTCTGGAATAGCCTCGACTCTTATATTTTTAATAGGGTAGGTCATGACAGGAAGCATGACGTAGCACCCTCTTTCATGCTGCTAAAAAGATATGTCAGGTCACGATGCAAACAGATGATGTGACGTCAGCACAACGACACGCACACAACCGACCCCTCCCACTCCAGGGACGTAGTGAGGATGCGACCTTCATGGCGTCACACATGTCGAAACAAGGACCGAGGACCTTCATGACGTTACAGCAGCTGTTTACACTGGATGTTTACCAGAGAAGATGTAGAATCGGCCTTTTTCATCTACTCTCGCGTATATTTATCCATTTCGAAATTAATTTTAATATGTGACCATGATCCTATATGATTGATCTATATTCAATTGTAAATATTTCCCGCTAAATTGAAGTTTATAGAATGAGAAATACTTCAGTACCAGACAAAAATGGTAATTTTCGGATGACTGTCATGGTATTCCCAAAAGAAAGATATGAGCCGAAAATTATTTGGACACGCTACCATTTTCTCTAATAGGTTCTCTCAAACGATTTAGAGAGACAGACGCAGCGCGATTAATCAGAAACAAAATATTATGTTTCTTGTATATTAAATGTTAAATCGTAGAAGAGAATTGTTGGCCTCAAATTTATTAACACGTAATGTTGGGTGTGTGATCGTATGAAATGTTAAATCGTAGCTGCATAGTCTGAAATGTATAAGAAGGAATAAATAACAGCTGGAACGGAACTTGCAATGATCGGATAATTTTGCCCCGGTTTTGTGAAGAAAACAAAAAAAGAAACCAGTTTAAAATGTTTTTGTATCATACATATGTCGTTAGTCCATATGTTCGGGAAAATACGCAGAAAAGATTCTGGTATCTTCAGTTGTCAGTCATAAGCTTGTTCTTTACATGTTGAACGAGTCAGGAATTGAGTGTTCTCCACGTGACACTAATTCATCAAAATTACAGTGATTACTTACGGCCATATATCTCCATATTCTGATAAATGTAATGATCTAAAAAGAATGTCATATGCGAAATATACCTGTGGGTCTATGGAACACATTAATTGAAAAATAAAAATAAATACCCAACTATTAATAGTACCTACTATTTAAACCCGAACGCCAACTACAAAACTCATGGCATCTGTACAAGCCTCCCGTTCCGCTAAAGTATTCATACTCGCAAGATCCTAGTTCAAGAACCCTAAAATTGCAACAAAAATTGCGTATGGAACCGCCCAAACGTTCATGTTAATGAAAAACCCTTCATATTCGGAAATGAAAACATACACAATTAAATTTTTTCAAATATGCCTGCCGCAGATCACATTTCTGTGAATCACTTTCATGAATCACTTTCGTGAAAACGGAATCTTCCCTCAATTCTAACAAACATTTAATTTAGCACGATATTACAAAACAGGTAGAATATGACAATACCCTTAACCGTGTACACAAAATTTGTAGAAAATAGCTGAAGTTTTCTTGCATTTTTGGTACAAAAATTACGTACACTTACTCAAAGAAAAAAATGTCTGAAATTCTATCTTCCCAATCGTGTAGAAAAAATTGGACACCCTTAGATCCGGGGGGACAGGCGCGTTGACCAACGACTAGCAGTTAGAACCTTAGTGCTGTGATTGGCGGATATAACCTTAGTGATGTGATTGGCGAAAAATTCCACTGAGTGGGAAAAACGCTGTTCCGAGGGCCGGATCTAGATTGTTTGCGCATGAGGTAGAAATACCGTCATTTCTCGCTGACGACGGACAGATTTTGCCTGCGCGTACACCATCACGGAAAAAATATTTCTGACCGGGTGTTTTCGGTCGAGTATTGTGTCAATAAACCAATGAATATTTAGCAATTTGCAACAATTATACTAACATTCAGCAATCAGTTCGAAACTCCTATCAAAACTATTACCATTGTATGGCACGTTATTGTTAATGCAAATAAAATAAAAACACGTTAAAAACAATTTCAAAGAGATTTAGAAGTAATTTTTGTAGTAAAGTAAATTTTAATGACTGTGCATTTTCTATTGAATTATTCGAATGTACTTAGTGGCCATCATTCCATTATCTTGTCCAGGGCTTGAATTCTGACGGAACGCAACGGAATGGCGTTCCGGTACCTCAGGAATAATTATAAAATTCTTTTATAAATATTTAACATTTCTATTAAATTAACAGTTAATTTGGGGGCGCGTTCCGGGACCTGAAGTTTTATAAATCTAGCATTAACTTGCCAACATTCAACCCTGGCGGTCATCGATGGTCTGCTGAGGCAGCATAAGATTTTTACCAAGAGGGTGAATGATAATGACGAACGTGAATCTACCTTAATGACATTGCTTTTGTTTTAAATATCGAAAAAGTGCCTTAAAACTCATACATTTCCAGGCTATGATATTGTGACATCGTGGGAATACACAGCAATCACAGCCACGACCTTCAAATATATATATATATATATATATATATATATATATATATATATATATATATATATATATATATATATATATATTAGTGTGTGTGTGTGTGTTCATTCACAATATGTACAAGTAATTAATTAAACGTTGGTCATAGCTCTGATAGACTTTTACTCCCCCGATCCTTAACAATGCAATGTCTGACTAGTGGCCCGCGCCACTCCTCAGCGAGCCTACGCACACAGCATACAGCTCCGGCAACCTCAGTCACCCGTGGAAGCAGTGTTCCACCACGCGTCCCAACACAGGGTTGCCGTACGAGCCTAGCTCGTCTCCGCACCGCCCTGGGCGAAGTTTTGTGCGTTCGCACGAGGTTCCCACTCAGCTCGAAACCCCCCCTTCCCCAACCACGTGACCTGAAACGTCACCGTGGTTTTGCACGCGGCCTTATTGCCACGCTCTTGTCGCGTTGCCAGGCATTTTGGGCATCCATTTCTTTGGCTTCTAAGAAATTTGCATGCGGCACTACGCGGCAAAATGCGCTGTCCCGCATTTTGGGCATCCCTTTCCCAAGATTCTTAGAAATTCCCAAAATGCCTCGGCGTTTTCCGCTTCTGCCAGTTGCCTCTTTGTTCTGGCTTCCTGCATGCCTCCTTTCTAATCCCCTATGAATACGTTACAATATCAATTCAATAAATGTAAATGTTTAATATATCGATGAAACACTAAAACAAACAGAATGTGTATTAATTAATGTCTTTCGTTGATCTTTTTACCATCGTTAATACAGACATGACGTGGCGCAGAGCGAAGTCGCTCACCTTTCACCAAGGAGGTCCGAGTACGATTCCCACCGAATCTCATGTGAAATTTGTTCCATCAAAACGAGTTTGGCTGCTTCACAAGGGCTAGCGCGGCAGCGCGTAGAAGGCGGCTTGTAACGCAGAGATGCTACCTGGCGGTTTTCTTGACAAATGACTGCGACGAGACGTGGCGGACATAATTTTAACAATATCAACAGACGATTACTACGAAATTACGCGCGAAGCACCCAACGCCCCCAAAGGGCTTGGAGACACGCTGCGTCAATTGTAGACGCAACAATTATTTTTTTAAAAAAATGGTTTGTCTGCACGGTTGGGAAGAGAGAATTTCGTACGATTTTCTTTTGTTTGGGCAAGAGTACATCATATCTAATGTTACAAAAGTCGCTTATTATCTTACTTTTTTCAACTTAAATGACATCATTCACGCCCGTGTTCTTAACATAGTGTTATACGAGAATCATCGTCGATTTCAGACAATTCGCGAAACAAAGCAAAACTCCTTATTCCCGAGACCAAATCGGTTGTAATTCGCTGGTTGCACACCCTGACAGTATATCGATTTCAATCCGTGGGTTATACTTCCGATTTCTGCTTATAATTCGCGAATTGCACTCTGCTGCCCTCGGTTATTCTATTAAAACAATATAGACGACTCCGACACTCGGAGGCGAATTAACAACTGTAACGTCGTGGGTAGGGATCTACGTCACAAAGGAACAGACACGAGTGGGTATATACAATTTATTTACAATAAATATTTACAGTATCTCTACAGACTCTCTAAGGCGTTTGTCGGAGCTACCCGCGGCAACCCCCCTCTCCCAACACGCGCCTTGCGGCCGCGCCTGCGAGTAGCCAACTCGGCCGACTCGCAACTCGACACCTGGTGTGCCTCGGCAGACAATCTGCTCTGAAGTATAGAGCATACTTCACCGTGTCCGAACCTCGAACACTGCTCGTGCCTAGAGCACTTCCGCGCCAGACTTCGCCGGACACGTTTCGCGTCTAGCTGCGAGGAAACCAAGAAACGATACCCGAGCAGGAGTTCTGAGGTGCACCCTAATATAGGCCTGAGTCACATGACCTCCTACGTCATCTGCCCCCACGCACTCGCAGGCGAGCGCTACCGACGCTGCATTTTTGTGCCCGGTACCTACAAGTCCCCTACCCTCTGGAATTTCCCGAAGGGTGGCCTTTGTTCGGAAGCCTATATTTGGCTCCCTCATCCCCATACCTTGCAACTCGTCTCTAGAGCAGGGAGTCAAGTCTATGACGGTACACAACTTTGTGGCCGTAGGCATGGGAAAACTTGCACCAGTTTTTCCAAATAACCCCGGAAAAAAATTATATATAATTAGCATAAACCTTGAGCACACAAAATTATGATTAAAAGTAAATATGATTTTATTAATAATTTATGCATGGTCAATTTTTGTACGGAAAAATCATTAATTTTTAAATCATATATTTGGATGTTTAGAAATAACTTGAATTCATCTTTTTTGTTTTTATTGATTTTTTTTATTCCACCGTTGCCCTATATTTAATTACGTAGATTTGTATATTTAAAGATGTCTTATTTAGTTCATATTTTCTAAAGTTAAATGTAGGCATCTACGTAATTTTAAGGAATAAAGTTTTTGCGACGGACTTTATCGAAAGCAAACTCATCAATAATTACATACAAATTAACGTTTTGCAAAATTATCTCTTAAACAGGTATAATAAAGCTAAAGCATTAAGACGATTTTCAGTCATTGCCGAATGCAAATAATTTTCAATGCGTTTTAAGCAGGAAAACGGATGTTCTGCGATGCAATTTGAAGCCGGAGATGAACATTCTCAGAGCAATATCGACATTTGGGTAAACAAAATGCAGTTTTTCTTCTCGTAACCATTGACATAACAAAAGTTCGTTAGTTTGCCGGATAAAGAGTTGCCAAAAGATACTTCAAACGAATCAGTTCTGAAAAAAAAAAGGTTTCCTCACGATCACTGGGATCACCACAAATTTTCTCTGGTTTTGTCTAAATTCGAATAGAGACATCTTTTTAAGTTTAACAATGGCTTTAAATTTTTCATTGATATCTTCACACGCTTTTCGTCTTTTGGTTAAAATCACACTCAGCTTGTCAATTAGCACAGGGAAGGTGTTGATTTGAAAGTGATTTTTAACAGTAATTTCCACTTCGTTGCCTCTAGTGTGATGGTGCATTTTCCTTTTATTTATTTCTTAATTCTTTGTCTTTGTAAGAATCAGTACATGCCAGTTGTAACAAGGTCGTAGTGGGGGCTAGAAAGTAAAAAGTCAATCTTGAAAAGTAATCTTGAAAACCAATCTTCAGTAAACTTAATTACATTATTGTTGCACAAAAAACGTTACTTGTGCAGAGTCTCATTGACAATTGAAGACTGCATTTTTGTGGTTGAAGATGTGGAATGCATTTAAAACGAAGAGAAATGCTTTGATTTTGGTGCAGAAAAATCATTAGGATGAGTTAAGCAAAGTGAGCTTTTGGAGAAGATATATTTGGCAAAATAACTATAGAAGATCACATAATGCTACATCTTTGACTGACATATTTATTTTTCTGTAAGCTAGACAAAATATTTCCCATTGAAATCAAATTTCTTCAGTGAAAAACAGAAATTCTCTATTGATATTTGCTATTCCTGTTTGTTATCAGTAATATAAATTTTCTGAGTTGTCAGTTGATGAATAATTTAGAATAATAACATTGGTTCTAGTAATGAGTACAGCTATTATTATATTTAATATTCCACAAGTTGGTCTTATAATTCAATTGGTGCAGGTTATTTTTTAATTAAGTCACATTATTAGTGTTTGCTTTTAATTAAAGGTATTGTCACAGTTTATCTTACTTTCATGTACTAGCATGTCTCTCTTGACTTTTACATACACTAGGAGATAATCAAAAATATATACTTCCAAAACTCAAAACCATTGTTGCTAGGTACCGTTAACATAATCATGCAAAAAATGGTCAAAGAATTTCAAATTGTTTCTTTAAACAACAGTTAAAAAATTAACTGAAATGTATTAAAAGGGTTTAAAGAGTGAATACAGTAATAAGTAGATAAAAATGCTAAATAAACCCTCTTTTAAATTGAGTTATAAGTTTCTTCATTTGATGTAAAAAATGCTAAATGCAATTAATAAACAGATACAAACTTGAGAAAATTATGAGTCTTTTTGAATATTAATTATTAAACACAAGTATCCTTTTAAGTGTCACAAGTATTCTCATCTTATCACAAGTATTCTTTAAAAAACCACACAAGTATCCTTAACATTAAATATATTGAACAATAAAGACTTTTTGAAGAAAAACCTTTTCGCTGATTGTCAAGAAAAACAAAGGACACTTGCGTTTAGCAAAATAATAAACATTTCTTTACATATCATTTATGGTCAAAACTAAAACAAACTTTTCTGCTGAATAAATGAAACTTTTCACAAATGTAAGACACAAATACAGGAATATTATTGAACACTAAAGTTACTAACAGAATAAATAAAAATCAAATAGAAGAGACATGTCAAATCCTGCTAAATGCTTTCAATGTAATCAATACTAATTGATCTACTAAGCAGTTTGAGAATACACGGTTAAGAGGGTTTGAGAAGACAGGTTAAGCAAGATGGCGTCGGGCACAGTAGTGGGATCTTTTGCGTCTGTTTTAAAAAGTGGTCTCAGTGTTACACAAAACTGCACCGAGCATGAAATCGAGTTACGTAAACTAAGGGAATCCGTAGCAAGCCTTCAGCACGTAATTTTAACATTAAAAAGCGATCTAAGCAAATTAAAAGAAGAGAACTCGCTATTGCGTTCGTGCCCACGTGGGCATCATGGCGCCACCACAGATACGCGTGGAGTGCATTACGATCAAAATAATGGAACAGAGTGAAAGAAAGAAGCCAACGGGCAAGTGAAAGAAGACAGTTTGAACTGCAACTGAAAAACAAATTTGCGGTTTTGGGTAATGAAGACGGGATAAGTGATCCAGCGAACCAACGCCACCGAGAGGACGGCAGCCAGAAGAGTGCACCAAGAATTGCCGTAGAACACGACTGCAAGGAAGTAGGCCAAAATTGATAGTGTATGGTGATAGCCATGGACGATCCTTGCAATCCAATATTAAAGAGGTAAATGCAAACTTTAATATAATGGAGATTATAAAACTAGGTGCGCGAACAAACAGGATTATTGGAGTAGGTCCACTGAATGGAACTACTCAAGACTATTTTGTGTGTATTGCAGGAGCAAACTATGTTTATCGCAATGAAGCCGAAAAATTATTGTCAGGTTTCAAACAATTTTTAAATTAAAACAAAGATAAATATCTTATAGTAGCAACAATTCCTCATAGACATGATCTCTTGCATGACTCCTGCGTGAACAAGGACATTAGAAAAACGAATATTAAGCTGAAATCTCTATTCTCCATGTATCATAAATTTAGTATTTTAGATTTAAGCAAAATAGATAGAGGCATGTTTACACGTCATGGCTGAATATGAATAGCTTGGGGAAAGAGTGGCTTGGGACAGAGATCTCGCGAATTATTCAGGAAAAGGTCACACTAAATAGATTGATACTTGAAAACACCAGTTATTCTTATCAGGGTAAGGGAACTAATTAAGCCAGCCGTCCATCGGCATAATAATGAGATAGGAACAGCCAAAACCATTTTTCGAATCTTCCACCAAAATGTTCAGTACATAAATAACAAAACAGAGATATTAGAAACAGTATTAAATGATACTAAGCCACAAATGTTTATTGCAACAGAACATGGTCTGAAAAAATGAAATCAAAACTTACTCAATCAAAAATTACGAATTAACAAACTATTTCTGTAGAAAACATCACAAGGGTGGAGGTGTAGCAGTGTATTTAAGAAATGCATCAGGGCACTTTAAAGTAGAAAATACTAAGCAATTCTGCATGGAATAAGATTTTGAGATAGCTGCTGTGAGCAGTATTGGACAAAAGAAATCATTGGGGTTGGAGTATACCGACCTCCAAACCAAAACATCATGAATTTCTTTATAAATTTTGAGAAGCTGCTGGTACATTTATTTAAATACACATCACCTACAATAATTATATTGGGAGATTTTAATATAAACATGGCAGATAATGGTTTTGCTACTCGTACTTTTAAAGATTTAGTGACTTCATTTGGACTGTGATTTGCCGTAAAAACACCAACAAGGGAAACATCTCATTCTTCCACTTTAATATACAACATAATCACAAACTTAGATGAAGGAAGGGGTTATTGATTTTAAAAAACCTATATAGCAACACCACAAAACAAATTACAAGATCAATGAGAGATACAAATATACAAAAACTAGGTCAACTTTTAGAAGCACAAGATTGGACTTTCCTGAGAAATATACAAAATTGCAAAGGTAAATGGAACTCATTTATGGATGTATTTCTAATGATTTTCAACTCAACGTGCCCAGTGAAATATAAGTATACAAATTGCAAAAATGACAAAGTTATATTATCCCAACAAACTCAAACTGTTAAGAGGAAAATGATGACTTGGCATAAATTTTATAGAGAAACAAAAT
The DNA here is from genome assembly GCA_964035755.1 of Teleogryllus oceanicus. NCBI lineage: Eukaryota > Metazoa > Arthropoda > Insecta > Orthoptera > Gryllidae > Teleogryllus > Teleogryllus oceanicus. Next base: position 167,241,567 of record CAXIVR010000001.1, on the reverse strand, counting down.
TGCAAATATATCACATCAAATATAAAGAATTAAGAGAAAAATACCATAAACTGTTGTTAAAAGATAAGAAAGAGGCAGTATGTAAAAGATTAGAAAATTCTGATTACATAAATAAAGCAGTGTGGAAAATTGTTAATAAACTTTTGTTTGTAATAATTCTTTTAATTTTAAATTTTTGTTAATTATTCTTTTAATTTAGATATTACAGTGAATGTACCTGCACGGAATACTCTTAAATCACAAACAGCAATAGATCAAATTATAATTAACAAAACCACAACTAGATATGAAATAATAACGAATAATCTAGGTGACAGTGACCACGATGCGCAAATTCTTACAATTACTAATAACATGAATACTGACACAATAAATAAAACACGCATGTGCAGAGCATTTACTACAGTTAACATACAGTTATTTACGGACAACTTGCTGAAAAAATCATGGGAGGCAGTTTATAACGCTATTGACACAAATGAAAAATATAATTTATTTTTCTCAAAGCTTTCATTTCTCTTTAACGCATGCTTTCCTATTAAAAAGATAAAATTAAACATTTCACGTAAAAGTAATACTTGGATCACAAAAAGAATTAGAACATCGTGTAAAAATAAACGTACTCTCTACTTTATTTCTAAACATCATGACGTATCTCAAGATTTCCTTATCTACTTTAAAAAATACAAAACATTGTTACGAAAAGTCATAAGGCAGGCTGAAATCATGAAAAACGATCAGGATATTTTGAACTCAAATAATAAAACAAAAGCAATGTGGAATATAATAAAAAATACTACCAAATCAACTAGAAAACCCGTAGAGAATGTTGTTTTAAAATATAACGATATAAATGTGAACGATCCGGCAACAGTGGCTAATCTCTTTAACCAATACTTTTCGAGAATTGTTGCCGATCTCACTAAGGGTCTTCAGGCACAAAATTCAAAAACAGACAGTTCACCCAAAATTTTAGACACAATGTTCGTTTCCGAAACTTCTTCCTATGAAATTCTCAAAATAATCGGTAAACTAAAAAATAAATATTCGTCCGGTTTAGATGAATTCCCGGATTCTTTGTTAAAGACTTGTGCGTATGCCATTATACACCCGTTAACTCATATATTTAATGCATCTTCATGCACTGGAACGTTTCCAGATATTTTCAAAACAGCTAAAATTAAGCCGCTTTTCAAAGAAGGCAACAAAAATGAAATTCAAAATTATCGGCCCATTTCTCTGCTATCAGTTTTTTCAAAAATATTAGAGAGACTTTTTTTACGTACGAATGGAAACCTTTCTCACTAAACACGACGCGCTTTCAGATTGCCAACATGGATTTAGAAAATCAAAATCAACGGAAACAGCTATATTTTCTTTTCTTAAAGATGTCGCCTCATCATTGGATCAAAACGAGGCACCTATTAGATTATTTTTAGATCTCTCAAAAGCTTTTGACGTCATTGATCATAACATTTTACTTTCCAAATTACCTTCATATGGAATTCGTGGCACTGCTCTGCTCATTGGTTATGTTCGTACCTTAAACAACGATCTCAGAGAGTTGAAATACCTTACTGGAATGATGGAACATTACGTACGCACCTTTCCGACTCTTTGTACGTTGCATGTGAAGTCCCTCAAGGATCGATTTTAGGCCCTATTCTGTTCCTAATTTACGTAAACGATATGCCCTCGACGATTCGAAACGGAAGAACGGTTCTCTTTGCGGATGTTCCGAACATCCTTTGCAATAAAGAAACCGTAAATAGTACAATATCAGATGTTTCAAATTGGTTCCGAAATAACAAATTAATAGTAAACGAAAAGAAAACGGTTTTAATGAAGTTTTCCATTTCAAATAAACAATTCTCTACTCCATTGAAAATGAACAGTGTACCATTGACTGATGTAAAGGCAACAAAATTTTTAGGTCTCTCAATTCAGTCAAACCTTAAATGGAACGTCCATTTAAATGAATTGAACACAAAATTAAGTTCATTATGCTACGCGTTCAGAATTCTTGCAAATTCACTCAGCCTTCATACTGCCCGTTGTGTATACTTCGCGAATGTTCATGCCCGCCTGAGATATGGCATAATAATCTGGGGAAATACATCTTATAGCTCCCAGACTTTTAGATTACAAAAACGAATTGTACGAATAATAACCAAATCCCACCCACGTGATTCATGTAAGCCTCTCTTCATTAATCTAGGAATTCTACCATTACCGTGTCTTTTTATTTACGAATCAGTGTTTTTTGTAAAAAATGACTTGCTCAAGGGCGGGAATATATTTTCAGAAAATGCCAAAGTCTATTACTATAACACTCGACCTAAAAATCATATTCATCAGGTGATAGTATCAACAGCTCATTACAAAAAATTCACATACAATACATGCACATTATTTTACAACACTTTGCCAGGTGACATTAAACGATTAAATTCAATAGAAAAGTTTAAATCCCAAGTGAAATCGTTTCTGCTGCATAACTGTTTCTATACAATTAGAGACTATACTGAGCATCACAAGAAAAGTAACATAAATTTTAACAATGATACATAATGCTTTATTTACCATTTGAACTGTGTAAATGAGTATAAACAACCTGTAACAACTATTGTACTACAGCTTCCGGTCAATGACCCCATCTCGATCAGGTTTTTCGTCCAGTTTCCCTGATCCATTGAGCAAATGCTGAGATGGCCCCTTGTTTTGCTTCTGGACATAATGTAACTTCATTTTCTGTGCACGTCTTCTAGAATTCAGTGGGAAATACAATTATTCAAATTATCGTTTCCATGTTGTCGCGGCAGGAAGTAATAGCCAAAATTTATTGCTTATTTATCCTTGAAAATAGATTTTATTACATGGGAGTTTTTTGTTTTTTTCTCCCTTTATTTTATTACATGGGAGTTTTTTGGGTTTTTTTCTCCCTTTCAAAATTCAAAATTTATTGCTTGTTCATCCTTGAAAATAGATTTTATTACATGGGAGTTTTTGTTTTGTTTTTTCTCCCTTTCAAAATTAAAATTTAAGTAGTATATGACGTAGTGTAGGGATCACAGAATTTTGAAAATGTGCACACAATTCACTTTTCCCCATAGCACATCATATGCAGTTTTTAACTGTTTTTTTTATGTACAATAAATAAAATAAATAAATAAAAATAAAATAAACACAAATATAGAGATGAAACAAAAAATATTCAACTAGAGAGTAATGAAGGCATTATAGTAACAGATCCATATAAAGTAAATGAAATTTTAAATTTTAACAAAAGAATAAAATCATCAATAACACAACCAAATTCCAACAACAAAATAAGAAGAGAAGAAAACACAACACATAGTGCACACACAAACTAAATCTTCTTGTTATCCAACAACAACTAAAGAAATAGAAAATATCATAATGAAATTACCAAACAAAAAATCAGCAGGTTGGGATGAGGTATCAATTGTAGCACTAAAAAAATGTGTTAATTCAGTAATACTTCCATTGGAACATCTATTTATTTATTTATTTATTTATTTTACGTCAAAAAAACAGTTAAAAACTGCGTATGACGTGCTATGGGGAAAAGTGAATTGTGTGCACATTTTCAAAATTCTGTGATCCCTACACTAAGTCATATACTACTTAAAAAAAATTCCCATGTAGTAAACTATTTTCAAGGATAAATAATCTAATTAACTCTGTACTTGAAAATGGAATATTTCCAGACATCCTTAAATTTTCCATTATTAAACCTCTCTACAAAAATGGTGAGGCAAATATGGCATCATATAGGCCAATATCACTTATATCAACATTTAGCAAAATTTTTAATTTTGAATTTTGAAAGGGAGAAAAAAATTATTTAAAAGGGACATTCAACCATAACTGCAATCACAGATTTATACAATACTATACTAACAAGCTTAAAGATGGATTAAAGGTTACTGGAATATTTATGGATCTGTCCAAAGCATTCGATAAAGTAAATCACACCATACTCTTAGACAAACTAGAGAAATATGGCATACGGGGAATAGCTCAGAACCTTTTGAAATCGTTTCTCACTAACCGCAAACAACCTACAGAAATACTCTACCTAGAAAATAACTCCATAAACAGATGCAGATCAAATACAACCACAACACATGGTGGCATTCCACAAGGATCAGTGCTAGGCACATTCTGTACATGTATGTCAATAATTTAAAAAAACAACACAAAACTTACAATGAATGCAGATGATACAACACTTCTATGTTGGCACAAATCACAAGATGAATTAAATAAATTAACTAAAAACTGCCTATTAGAAACTGTTCAGTCATACAATGAAATTGGCCTTAATGTTAATGTTAACAAAACAAATGTAGTGACCAGCTTCACACACAATCCTCGAGACAGGGAATCCGTTACAATAAAAATAAATAATAAACCTATACCCAATGTACAAATAATTAAATTCCTAGGTGTAGAGATGGACACTATCTTATCCTGGCAGGGTCACATTGACAGAGTACATAATGAACTAAGCTCAGGAATTTTTGTCCTACGAAAATTTAGTAAAATACTAAGAGAAGAGGCACTAAAAACAATTTATTATGGAATAATATATCCTCATATTCAGTATGGAATAAATATGTGGGGTGGTACATACAAAACGTACATATCAAGAATACTCACTTTACAGAAAAAAGCAATTAGAACCATATACAAAATGAAAAGAACAGAAACCTGCAGAAATAAATTCAAAGAAGGGAACTTCCTTACTGTACATATATATATATATATATATATATATATATATATATATATATATATATATATATATATATATATATATATATATATTTTTTTTTCTAATGTAAAAAAGTAGAAAAAATTTAAACAATTTCAAATTCAAAAGGGAACTAAAGAAATACTTAATAAACAAAGCATTATATTCTTTAGATGAGTTATAAAAAGAAAACAACACAAAACAAAATAATAATCTGACAAAATAGAATATTGTGGATTGTATAGAATTAAGAAAAATGACAAAATGTATGCTTAATCTAGATGTATGAATGTAAGAACAATTGTATACATCAGACTTTGCATTATATAATAATAATTGTTTGTAACTAATTGTATATTAATATTGTATGTGTTAATGAAAGTATTCTTATAAGCAATGTAATAATGTATGCATTATTAGAAGAAACTAACCTTAATGTATTAATTCATTATTCTGTAATATAATATTATACAACAAAATGTCCTTGTTATGTTAAAATTGTTAAAATTTGTATTAGTCAGTAGTTTGTTAAATTTCATTTCATGACATGGTCTAAAATGGTACCTTGTACTATCAAAGAACCTAAATAAATTATTACTTAAAAAAAAAACTCAAATTGCTAAAATCAAATAACGGATGTAGTCCATATTTGATTCCATCACTAATTTAACACATGGACAAAATTTAATTTTCTTAACAAATTAACATGCTCTTTCTTTCGTATCTTGATAATATTCAATTTCTGAACAAGCAATGCAGCTTCAACTCATGTTCCTTCTTAAATGCAAATTCTTCTCTGATGCTTTTAGAATGTGGAATCCTTGAGGTCTTATTTGCATTGGTGGGAGTAGTTACCATTCTCACAATTTCTGGACCCTCTTGCAGCTGCTGCTGGTAATCTGCATCTGACGTACCCTATTTGAAAAGAAAATATTCAAATTGATGTACTTATTTATAAGATGCTTATTGTAAATATGAATATTACTAATATGGATATGATTGTATTAATTTTAAAATAACTGGTTGCATCACTGCCAACAAAAGTTTATTGGTAATGGCAAAACCGGTGTTTCATTTATCTACAATGTCAACAATACTATATCACCAATCCAGGGGCGCCCAGGGAAAACATGGGACCTGGGTCAGTAGAACCATGGGGGCCCCTTATTTCCAACAAAAGTTCCCCTTATTTATTATTATCATTAATTATTAATATATTTTAAAGTGAATCTATTCCAACAACAGTTAAATATTTTAAAAAATGTTTTGAAGGAAATACATTTTGTGTAAATTTTCATGGTCTTACTTAAGAGGGGGCCTGGGGCAAGTTGCCCAAGCTGCCCTACCCTCTGGAACAATCCGTCAATATTATAGTAAAGATGACTAAAGATGTATTTCAGTAAACATTAGTTTTTCATTTCATTCATAACTGACAGGGTAGAATTAGGTTTAAAAAAACAAATATTCTAATGCTTTAAAGAATGATTTGGTTGATAAAAAAATGATAATAAACTTAATAGAAAATAATAATATCCACATTGAAAACTAAAACAATTTTGTTTTAATTACGTCCCTTACACACAAACCCTTAAATGTTGTACAGTCCAAGATTGAGAAATCCAACTATGCAAATCATTCCATTATTAATGAATATGCTACAATACTTTTGATATAATATTTTTGATTCATAGTTTAGACTATGTACTAATTTAATAATGCACAAAAACTATACACAGTTGTATGAGATATCATAAGGCAGATATAGAACTCTAGTCAAGAAAAATAAACTTTCTTTCTTTAAAGAGAATGAAAATAGCCGATTCTAAAATTATTTTTCATGCTGAATTCAAATATCATTTCAGTTTATCCCCATTAGGCAGGAGTTTTCTCTGATACTCCTTTGAATTTTTTATAATTTTTAATAAAATCAGTAACTAGTTATCTAACTCTAAATTATATATTAAGGCTTACTCATTCTGACACATAGAAAGTGACAGATAGCGATTTTCAGGCAAATTTTGCTTCTGGAACATCTCTCTTTATAGTCCAACAGTTTTCAAGCAGCCTATTAGAATTACACTTGCCTTGGTACCTGTTTTCCATTGTAAAAATTTGCTCTTGAAAACACTGAGCATGCTCATTGCTGACAGCCCCAAGATTTTCCTGGAAGAAGTCTAACTGGAAGTCTAGGGAGTGAATTTGAAAAGACATGTTACATCTTATATCTTTATAAGAATGCAGATCCAGCCTCTTTGTCACAATTATTTTCTGCTTTAAGGTTTCCAAGGAATGGCAACAAGTTTTGAACGACTGTCAGGTTGCTTTTTCTAGTAGATTTAACAGTCCTTCAAACTGTTCATCAGTCATTAATGAGTGCATTTGTGGTCCTATAAAAATCTCTCCTTTCAATATAGCATCATTGACTTCGGGAAACTTTCATTCTAAGAACAAGAATTCATCAGAAAGTTTATCCATAGCTTTTGCAAAATTTTTCATCACTCCTAAATTTATATGCAATAGATGTAAATATATTTCTTTAGGATTCAATAAATGGACTCGTGACACGTTTTTCTGTCAACTGAAAAGAGACATTTAGGCCATGATTTTTCAACATAGTGACCTTCTTATGTCTGCTGTCCCATTCAAATAAAAAACAGCAAAATTTGGGGAACCCAAATTGCATACCAAGCAATACAGCATTGACCTTTATGTAACTACAGATATTCCATTTATATTTTTCATATAGGATTTTCTCTAAAACTAGTTTCATATTTGCATATGTCTCTTTCATACCAGCAGAATGCACTAGGGGTATTGATGAAGTTTTTTGTAAATACAAACTTGCACAGCCTTCAAAAGTGACTTTAGTGTCTTTGCAACCATCGACGCTTTGACCAGCATGTATGCCCAAGAATTTCCATAGCGGAACAAATAATAAAAAAACCATACCATTTTGTTCAGAGAAGGAGACTTCAAAATCACTATGGCAGCTGCAATACCAACATATTCTTACATCTTTTTGGAGTAGATTCCAGCCTTTTAGCCTGGAAGTTAAAACTTCAGCTTGCTGTTTAGACAGGTTTAAATCCTGAATCAGGTCATGGTTTCATTATTGGTGCTTCAACATGATATTATATATAATAAATATAGCTTGAATAAAATGGCTACATGTTAAATTTCCCATGATAGTTCAAAGATAATGCTAAAATTAGATTTTAAAAGTAGCTGTCACAAAAAACTCTGCCTGATGGAAAAATTCTGACTACATATCTCAATTCACAAAGAAAAAATGCACTGGAATCACTAATTTGTTTTCTTGTGAAGAAAGACTAGTCAACCAGGGTAATCAATATTGATTATTGATATTAAATTCATCTTTCTTAAAATTCAATGATATTACAATATGTTTGGAGATAAATTTTAAAATTCGTAAGAGAAAATTATATTTCTTCTAATTTTGTTACATTTCATTTTCAGTTATGTAGTTACAATAATCTGCTTCAGCTTCCAAATTTTTTCTTTAAATCACCTAGAAGTAGAAGTATATTTTGCATTGTACTATATATTACTATTGATTCAGTGAAGCACAAAACATAAACATATATTAGTACATTTAAGAATAAGAAGCCATGAAAATGTGTAGATACCATTTTTGAATCAGTTATGTGAAAACTAAACAATGTTTTATAGATTTCACATTTTCCCCAGAATTTCCCATCAAGACAAAAATAACATTTTATTTTTTATCTTCTGCAGAAGAAATAAAACTAACACTGGCAACACCTGGGCAAGATTATTTCTAAGCTTTGTATTTTATTACAATTATTAAGAATTTCTTATAATATTTGTTTTATTATAATAAACATGGTTTATCATAACTAGGGATGGATTTTGATGACATAAAGCGTAGCATAAAATGATCAATAAAGTGCTCTTAAAATGTTTTAAAAATGCCCTAAAAACAAAGAAAAATTATGTAAAAAATATGATCCAAACCAGTTCAGATAAACAACTCAAGTTGTGGGATATATTACTGATGTACTCAAGGCTTCTTCCTTTCATTCTAGTGAACATAGCTTGCGAACTTTTGAACTGTTCTTTACCAGGAAACCTGTCATTAGTTATCTTGAACTTGACCGAACTGACAATAGTGCTGATACGTATCACAGAAACATGAGATTATATACAACAGCTGACATTACAATTACTGAGTGAAGAAATCAAATAGGCTACTCAGGAATTCTCTGGAGAAAATTTGTTGCATCTCATAAATATTATTTCAAACAAGTACGATTAAAGTGATATTCAAATCAATGAAATCAGTGAAAAATGCTTTAAAAATGATGGAATAAGTTAAAAAATTTTTGGTCAAAACAGATGAAATATGCAAAAAAAAAAAAAAAAAAAGAAAAAAGTTATACCCTTTTCTCATTTTGAGATAAAATTATTGTATATACTAAAAGGCATTGTTCTAAATTGAAAAGGAAAATATGATATTTCATTAAATTAATTTAATTTATACAAACAACGATTTATTTCAAAAATATTTTGGTATCTATTCGGGTGTTATTATTTTATTAATTGTACTGAATACTACTGATGCAAGTTTTGGGTAGTACCATCCCTCACCAGAACACAAAACAAAATGTATAGAAAATATTAGTTAAATTCTCTGAAAAGAGAGCCAATGATTTTGTTTTGAAATTTACTAATATTGTTGGGGAGAAATAGATCTGAATGCATAAAACTCTTAATTAAATGCAAATAAACACCAAACTCACTATGTAGACAACAAGCATAAGAACAGGTAGACATACATATTCAATAGATGGACAGCAAGAACATTCTCCTAGTAAAGTTTTCTAATTTCCTTGGTGTGGTTTGGCTTTACAGTTTTGCCCCATCCTCTTGCCAGCTCCTATCTATCGCCACCCAAAGCACATTTTTTTTTTTATTTTCTCAATTTTTAAGTTTCTGAGTAATAGAACCAAAATATTACTTTAAAAATATTAAAGGAGAATCAAACCTCCCCAAAAATGACAATTGTCAGTGAAAAATTTGGAACCGTTTTAAAGAAAATGGCATTTAATTCTTGCGAAATTTGAAATAAATCTTTTTCATAGAAAATATCTGAGTTTATGAAACACTTAATTAAAGGCATTTGAGATTCTTAAATTCGCCAAAGCAATAGCGTGTGTAAATCGCTGGAAATGTGCATATTAACAGCGAGAGAGATATTAAAAAAAAATCCAATTCTGTAATTTTTCAAAAAACAAAAGAATACAACAAAATTAACTTTCTCTAATTTTTAATAGTGCTGTAGCACTAACAGTTGGGGAAAAAATTGAAGAAAAAATTTGAAGTCATTTTTGAGAAAATTGCGATTAAGCGTTCCTAAAGTTGTGCAATTTTAAACTCGTTTTCACAGAAAACTCTTGGGTTTTTGAAAAACATGATGACATTATTTAAAACACATGTACTCATAAATACAATAATGTAAACAAATAGGTGCTATTGTAAATAATACTGTCTTGAGAGACGGGTCAAAAAAATTATATTATAGTAAATTTTAAAGCAACAAAAGAATAGAGTATTATGGTGTTTAAGTTGTCTTATAGCACAGTCTTATAGCATTTAGCACTGTTAGGAATTTCATATTTGTGAACCGTGTACGAGTCTTTTGGTTCAAGCAGTAGTTGCTCAGTACTGCCAATTTGTATGAGCAGGAAGCTCTTTGCTTTATATAGTCTTAGTCTTAACGGTTATTCAGTACTGTATGCATCGTGTAACACACGTGTGTGATTCACTAGTTATTATATTAAATAATGTTTGCGTTATCTACCTCTTGAGTTTCATTACTCATATATCATTACCTCTAACAAGCACAGTCTCTACTAAAAAATTAAAGAAAAAATAAAGAAAAACCGACGGACGGACAGACGGGCGGACAGACAGACGGACAGACGGACAGACGGACAGACGGACAGACGGACAGACGGACAGACGGACAGACGGACAGACGGACAGACGGACAGACGGACGGACGGACGGACGGACAGACGGACAGACGGGCGGACGGACAGACGGACGGACAGACGGACAGACGGACGACGGACAGACGGACAGACGGACAGACGGACGGACGACGGACAGACGGACGGACCGACGGACGGACCGACGGACGACCGACGGACGGACCGACGGACGGACCGACGGACGGACGACGGACGGACTGACGGACGGACCGACGGACGGACCGACGGACGGACTGACGGACGACCGACGGACGGACCGACGGACGGACCGACGGACGGCCGACGGACGGACCGACGGACGGACCGACGGACGGACCGACGGACGGACCGACGGACGGACCGACGGACGGACCGACGGACGGACCGACGGACGGACCGACGGACGGACCGACGGACGACGGACGGACGACCGACGGACGGACCGACGGACGGACCGACGGACGGACCGACGGACGGACCGACGGACGGACTGACGGACGGACCGACGGACGGACCGACGGACGGACAGACGGACGGACAGACGGACGGACAGACGGACGGACAGACGGACGGACAGACGGACGGACAGACGGACAGACAGAAGGACGGACAGACAGAAGGACGGACAGACAGAAGGACGGACAGACAGAAGGACGGACAGACAGAAGGACGGACAGACAGAAGGACGGACAGACGGACGAACAGACGGACGGACGGACAAACATACGCACAGACTGACGAAAATTATTAGTTCGCTCTTATAATTGGACCTATGCCATCTTTATTGTATCAAAAAGTGTATTTTACTCTATTTTTAGAAGAAATATAAGGAAAATATTTGGAGCCGTTTTGAGAAAAGTTTGAAAATGTCCGGGGAACTTCATATTAACAACCTCCAATTTTTGAAGAATGGTTTTCAAATTCTCAATGCTTCAACCAGATCGAAAGGGCTTTCTTCAATTTGGAAAAGATCATACGCATGGTTTAGGCGCTAGCAGTGTTCACAGACGGATGGACAGACGGACGAACGGACGTTTTGAAAAAAAACAAACAAGAAAAACACTTTATCGTTATCAGGGGACCCCGAAAATTGTATTTCTATTGAAATCTCGAAATAGATTTTTTGCAGCATTACAATTATTACATTTATGCATACGTATGCGAGAATATACAAAGCGCGCGCTCCGAGTCATATTAACTCCTCTTCCATAATCCGTATCAATGTGACATGCGGTAGGTACGTATTTTCAATGGGAATAAGAATGCAGTCAATTTCTCATTCAAGGGAGTCCACAGCATTTGTGCGACTGAAACAATGCTTTTCCTGCATTTGTTTTTCAACTGCTGAACACTACTTGCAGCGATGCAATCCGTTTACAGTAGCCACAAACGGCAGCGCCGCCTGCTACTACCACCACACCGCCCAGAACGGCCTGATCCCCGTCGAGTACCGCCGGGCGTGCAAGCCACCGCCCGAGCCATGAGCGGCGGGGACCGCCGCGGGGGCGGGGTAGCGGCGCGACTAGATGCAGCAGAGAGAAGTAAAACGTGCATTAAAAGACAACACTAATCAGACCGTGACATAAGTCAGATGTTTTCATTCGCTTCTAGTTTCCCTGCGGATCGCTCGCAGCATTGGATAGGGCAACCTTCGAGTTAGAAACAATGAAAAGAGTGAGTTGGAAGAACGATACGATAAAAGTTAAAAATCAGGATCTTCGTTGTTCTAAAGTGCTCGCGTGTGTATACAATGGTAAATGATGAATTAAATTATTTCATGATATATCCTGCCATTCAGATGAGAGACCGGCAAGTGTAGTTATGTGCCAAATCTTTTACTGGTAGGTCGGTCTTATCGGTACAGGTAGGTCGGTCCTGTAAGGTTTTCAGGGCTACATTTTGTATATATGTTTGTTTTCGTAAATAAAATGTTTATATAGAATCATGCCTCTTGCTTTTGCAACTTTACATACAATAATGTTCAGGAATTTGTCAATGAAAATTGAAAAAATGCCAATTTCTTAAATAGAAATGCTAGATGCAAATGGAGCCATTACGCATTACGTTAACTGATAGGATGTGACAACGCTTGAAGTTGCTGAATGAAAACCATTGTTTACCAAACAGTACCAAGAGATCGAGATATTCCAAAGCCTTTCATATTTACAGTAACATTCTCGCTAAGGGCAAACCTCGATGTCGACAATTCTGACCAATTCAGACTTATCAGAGTATTAACCCGATCCAGGAATTCCTCCAATTGCTGATCACTAGGGCCCGGATAATTATGTACAATTATATATATATTATATACAGAAATATGTACCAAAAAGGCAAAAATATTTAACTTTAATTATGATTATATCAATTCTTATTTATTAAAATACTTTTATCTAAGTGTATAATGCTCTATTTCATTAACATAAAGACCAAAATTAAACATTATACTCCTCATAATCCTATTATTTAAAATGATCTCTGTAACAAGAAATACATTTTTGTTTCAAATTTTCTGCATTGAAACTTTTCGTATTATCTTGTAAGAGAGCATTGTACTGACTAAAAGAGCTACCTCGCACGAAGTCAGTAGTGCCTTTTTAAACTTGCACTCTGGCGTGTAGTCTTTTTAAACTCTGGCGTGTAGTCAATATCCAATGTCACGGAATTGTCCCCTCTTAGCACTGCACTAACAGCTAACAGCGCAAATTGCAAATGGTTTCGAATGCGGGATGTTTTCCAGAACGGAAGACCTCTTTTTCTTCACTAGGTCCTTTTCATCCTCGAATAATAAATGAATAGTTTTTAAAGAAGGGACTGCTGATTGGGAAATGCCAGGGCAGGCGGAAAGTTGCAGGGAAGACGTCTCCAAAGATTTAATTGTAGTATCTACTGAAAATGGGGCAATATCACTTTTCAGCATAAAGCAATTGCTGTGATATGCTTATGGATGTAGCAGTGTAAGAATAAAATTGCTATATAACTTGTATGATTAAAATACAAATTGTAAGCAATGTAGCTCATAGGATCAATTCAGATGCCCCTTCTCGTTAATTTTTTTATGGGAAACCAATGAGTCCACCTCAGATCTAATCAGTTCTGCAATACAACACATGTACAAGTCAGGTTAGAAATAGTAGTTTTGGATACAACACCCGCAGGGCTTCCACTGCCTTGCACATATACGGCGCTGCATTAGTATCAGAAGGAAGATATTACTTTAACTCCATGAGACCACAAAAATCCCATTGTGAGTAACAGTTTTGGAGTAGTTTGATTTGGGTAACACTTCACAAGTTATTAAAATACTTACACTTTTAACTATTCAATAAACCCATTCCAACATTCCGAATATGATTTCCTTCCACATCAGTTGTTTCATGAGTTGATACCCAGATGGGGCCATCGCCAATTTCCCATAAATGGAATCCATTGTTTCCATAGTCTTTATTGTAGAGCTGTGTTGAATTCTTTCATGTGGATATTTTTACAGAAATTCACGTAGCACTGAATTGCTTAATTTCCATATGGGAATGTCGGCACAAACCATAACACAACAAATGAATTCCAAAGTTAGATTTCTGACGCTCAATACTTTGGCGACCATGCGAATCAATCAACAAGAACTGTTTTTGGGTTTGAATATGTATCTTCGAAATTCGTGGTTGATGACACGACGTTAATGTATGTTAAAAGATTTGAAATCACAGAGCACATGCCACATTTGTTTTATGTAACGGGCAAGGAAGTGCTTTCCTTGAGTACAAAAGTGTTCAAATTCTTCTGTGAAGGGCTTCAGTTATATACTCATGTCAGAGAGATTTTGCCCTTCGGCATTTTTAAGTAAAGTGCAGAATAAGCTGAACTAATAATATAAACTGAATCCACAATGTCGCTGTTCAATATTTCTCAAGGATTAGGGAATAAAAAACAATGCTGATTCAAATTTAACTGACTTTTAGATCATTTAAATTCCACTTAAAATGTTTTTACGATAGTAATATTGCTAGACTGCTCTGAAAACTCGTCCTTTCTTGTACTATATTCTCACCCAGCATTACCACTGCCCCATATGTTTAATCCAACAACTTCAATGCCGTGTCGTGATTTTACTTCAGAATTGGGGCCCGAAGAGATAATTTACAAACAATGACGGAGTATCGCGTGTGAAATAGAGATGGGCTTAACAGCTTTTCTTCAATAACTTATCACAATAACAGCTTACTCGTAATAGCTGTTATTAATAATAGTTGAAAAATAATAGGTCAATGACCAGCAACCTAACATGGCCGACTGCTAAGAGTTAAAGCAGTTGTAGCGACTGCTAAGAGTTAAGCCACGCAAAACGAATAATGTTGGTAGCACCGTAAAGCTTGTGCAGCTACCTTACGGCTCTTCCCTGTACTACCTTCCCTAACATGTTTGGACAGAGAAGCAGGTGATATGAACGAGACTGGATGAACTGCCAATTCATATAATAATTCATATAATGTGTAGCGAATGTGTATAGAATATAGAATATTACTAAAATGAAAGTGATTCGGGTACAGATTGCAAATATTCTTTCAAATATGCAACTTGTGCATAGTGAAGTGACGAATGCCAAATATAATGAGCAGAAACCGTGTTTTTGCTTACCTATAGCTAAAGTGTTAATGACTGTCGAATATCAAGTATTATAATGTGAGTTATTTGACCTAACTCATTTTATTTTAACGGACCTAGGGAAATATTAGATGATTAGATGATAAGCAGCAATGGGACAGAAATAAGTTAACATATTGGACGGACTTAATTTAAAGGACAAATATCTTGTTGTAGTGTATACAATAAAATATAAAACTATTGTGGCACATGGTGTGCAATAATTACGAATTATGTATTAATTAATATAATTTGAACACTGGCAAATCATGATTGTTTAGTTGCAGTACAGTGCTGTTATCGTACAAAATGGTTGCCACGAAAGCTTGTAGTAGTACGGATGAGGCCCAGTACATTGCAGTTCTATGCATTTCAACCGGAAACAGCCAATAACAGGATAAACGAAATAACTGTTATTTTGCGTAACAGTTACGAAACGTTAACGGTTAAGAAATAACAGTTTAGCTGTTAAGGGCACATCCGTAGTGTGAAATCAGGGAAAGAAAAATGTCAACGGCGCCTCCTGTGCTGGTGCGTGTAGTTTCTGGTGAAGGGTATAAAGGTCTAGGGAGACCCCTGAAAGATGCGTAGTGGGTGCGCGATATCGCCTGTTAAACGTATCATTTTCACAAACCAAACTTGCGTTGTGTTCTCTGCGATACTCGTGCTGAAAACTAACACACCAGAAACTATGGATTGCGTCTTGCCCTTTTATATGCAATACCGTCGATATAATGAAATGACTCATTTCAAGTCGATGCAAGGATTTAAAAAGGCCTTTTTAAATATAAGGTTAAAGAAATGTTTGACAATGCTGAATTGTTTTTCTGGGAGATTCTTTAACAAAAACACACAAAACTTGAAGAATTAAATTTAAAAAATTGCAGATAAATGAAAAAAATTAGTAATATGTAAAACTGTTGTTTTGGGTAAAATATATAAATATATGTACTTTCGGGTAAAATATGTAAAAATATGTACTAAAAAGTCAAAGCTTTTTGGCACTAACCGATATTAAACGTGAGTATATCTTTGATTCGAGTTAGATTAGAGTTATGTTAGGAAAATATGTTATTACATAACTATCCGGGCCCTACTGATCACATTCGAAGAAACCCATGAATGAGATTCGAAAGAATTCCAATTTAATACGTGCACACTGAGAATTACGAGAATATATTTATCATGAATTATTTCAGCAGTCAACCTGCTGCAAGTGGCAATAATATGTGTAGAAAAGGACCTTTGTTTTTAACATATGTCCTCTCATTAGTAAAGTTTAAGTTTATGTCTCTCTCTCTCTCTCTCTATATATATATATATATATATATATATATATATATATATATATATATATATATATAAATTAACTTCGATATATATTTAATAGAATAAATACTTCAAACGAGAAAAAAGAAAACCAATTCGTAACAAAATCACGCGGACGGAGGAAGGAGAGTCATCCTCGAAATCAGCGTAATCAGGGCAATGCATTACTGTCATATCAGGAGACCTTTTAACCTTACGCTCGAAGGTCGTCCCAAGACTTCAACTGCATCTCGACAAGCCTCAAACACAGTTTACAAGCAGAAAGAATCCCTCACGCTAGCTGCGAATGACATTTATAGAATTGATTCATTGCTTAACTAAATAATTTCATTTTGCAAATATATCTAAGGCATGCCACTGAAATATCCAAGTACATCCTCACTCAGCATAACTGTATAACTTTTCAATCATATTACAGCACAGTTTTCTTAATTTCATACAGTGAATTAAAAAATAAAAACTATTAGATCTCTTGAATACGCAACAGTATATTTTTCATGATTGGTCCAATCTGTTTAATTTGCGAATCTGCCAGAAAACAAACGAGAAAAACAACTTAATTTTCGGTTCGTTTTAATCAAAATATTTGTGTTAATATTTTACCAGTTTTGATAATAAACCCTGTAGAATTCCATACATATTGAATATCGAATAACATTAAAATAAATCTCAAAATTGAAAATCTGAAATAGTTATGTCATTACGCAGATTAACAGCAAGTAACAGGATGAAGACCCTGGAACATTTTCAAAATTTTCTCAGAAACGGCTCCAATTTTTTTCTTTAAGTTTCTTGTAAGAATAGAGTAAAACTCGCGTACCTATGCGAGAACTCTCACTCTAACCCTCAGTTAAACCCCACAATCTTCCCTAGTTTTTCATTTACATATTAAGCCTGTAATATATATATTTTCTTCAAGACCTTATTCTCCATCAATTGTTCTATACGTCTCCTTGTGACTGATAACAATAGTCTTGCCAATCCAGCCTTGTCAATACAAACTCTTCTTATTTAACGTTATGGCCGAGCAGAGAAGTACACTTGTGTAATTCAATCGCCTAGAATATCAAGTAATTGGTTTAATTTCCCATACAGTTGCAGATTCTACAGAATCTGAACAGGTGGGATAGAATCGAGAAGCGTCGAACCAATAAAAATGCAACAGAATGTCCAAGATCTCAACCAGTAGATTATGGTGTGAGGAATGTTTATATGAGGCATTTGGTCTCAATATTTTAGTTTTAATGCCCTAAAACGCTGTATTTAGAAGTGATTTAACGATGATTCAAAACTCCGACCGAGTGTTCCGGGTTGTATTTGACATGAATATTTAGGTGCGTTTTTTAACCAAATCCTTCATATTTTTAAACTCAAAGTGCAAATCGTCACGCCTCCGTGAAATCGTCTTTTTTAGAGACCTCATTTATAAAGATTGGTTACGTGTGAGAACCGCAAAGGGTATGTATACTACTGAAATAATATAGGAGGCGATACATTCTTTGACCCCTTCATTTTTCATTTTTGATGTACCAGTGTACTCTTTTTAACATTCTCGAACCCTTTTTTACTATTAAATGTTCAAATTGCTTTTATGAACACATTTTTTTGAAAATGAAACACCACCGTCCGGAGAGTGGTTTTGCCCGCTTCTTCATCCCTGTGCTGCATCGTGGATCAAAAAGTGGATAGGTGTAAGTACTTGATATATACGCATGGAGGCTCACTTGTCACTTTTAATCCAACGTAAAAAGTTGAAACTGATTCTTAAATTTATAAGCTCCTAAGATAACCTTCAATTTTTTTCAATCTTAGGAGGAGACAATCTTAGTATAATAGGTCATATAAAATCAAGATCCTAAAATTGAGAATAGCAGAAATATTTGCTGAAAACCTAATGCTACAGGTACAATTAAATCATACTGAATTGAATCTAGCATTTTTATGAGTCCATATGTATTGGATATATTTTATGAGAATCAACGTAGGCGCCTTAATAATTTCTATAATGTAGAAATTTCTAAGAAAGTTTTTTAAAAAATTGAAGGTTTACTAAACCATTGCAACAGAAATCTTCACCCAGTGAACACTAGTAATTATTAACAGTTTTACAATTTAACTTAAAGATTCCACAGTAGCGTGGTTGTTGAGGCAATAAATCTAGGCAAGAATTTTAACACACAAATTTTACTAATGATAAGGTCTTCTTGTAATAGTTATTTGAAATGGCAGTTACATAAAGTGGTTAATCCTCTTCATGTAACTGCCATGCTGGAAGTGCTTTCGCACTGGCTAGTGTGATTGATTGATTGATTGATAGATAGTGATTCTGGGTACGTCAATTACTGGGGTCATTAGTCCAGTAAGTATAGAGTATTTTTTTAATGGTGGCGGTGATTTTCTCCCACTGGATGGTGAGATCCGGCGCCAACCTACCGCCGATTAGCGGGGTTTTCCCTAACCAGGTATCTCCCGCAAGCGGGGCACCACCCCAGCTGGAACAAGCTCTAAAGCCCCCGACCGGTCTGCCGGCAGTGGGGTAGTATAACCTTAACCGTCGTGAAGTTATTCACCTGGTGAAATGCCAGCTCAGTCGGACGACAGTTGATTATATACAAAAACTACAGGGATCAGGATTATGGATACTCTCCACTCGGGTGTTCAAGAAATCACTCAAGTTTGAATCACTTTTAACAGAACACAATAATCTCCAATCCCGCACATACATTAAATACATAAACGAATATACATAAAAGAATAAACACCCTGGAAAAAACAGTCTTTAAAACTAATACACTTTTGCTATATACGGGTTTGTGGCTAACTAGCAATCTGACAGCAAAGTCCTATATTCTTTATAATATTTGACAAAAAAAGAAGTTTAAAACAAATCCTTCTATACTAGTTACTCTCCTCTGTTTTTGATTTTCAAATACACTTATGAACTTCTTCTTTTACTTTACACACATTGAATGCTTTGGTATAATTTGTCAAAAATTAAGATTTAAGAATGAATGATTCTTGTTTCAAAACAAGTTTTAAAAGTTCTCCACACCTGATATCGAATCTTCCAAGGTTTTTACTATGACCTTTACTCAGGCTGGGTGTGAAATGTTTATGGATTCGGGGCTCTCCCTTTTGAAGAGTTTGTAAAAAAAAAAAAAAAAAATAACACAAAGTCGTAGTCACAGAATATTTATAATTGGACGTTTCCTTGAGCATTTACCAAGATACAGAATGTCATTCCATAAACACCCATAACAAAAAGGACAAACATTGTACAATATTAAAAAACAAAAAATAACTCAAGAAAAAACAACAAGTGTTCCTCAAATATAAACAACACTTTGTTTTGTTCTGGAGACAATCATTTTATCCATTTACTAGTTTTCTTATGACTAAAGCAAGAATTGAACATTAGCACTAATCAGACTTCGAAAAGTAAAGAATAACATGACAGTGATGTAATGTTTAATCGATATTATCACATTCGTTATTGCACTATCAAACTGGCGCTTAAGCATTAAAATCACAAATTGAATTCTTAATTTTTTTTAAGAGCAGCATTCATTGCAGGTTATTTTTCTCTTAAATGACCCTTAAAGTACATCTCACCTTGAGGACAAAGAATGAAGTAAGCGACTGTCTCTTCAGAACACTGTTCAGTCTCCGTGTCAACACCACAAAGACATTTAAACTAGAAAATAAACTACAAATTACAAACACATGTTATCATCTCAGAGGTCAACATGAACCTATTCTTAAAATTACAAGTGTTTAAATGTTGTGCTGAAATAAATGTAGAAATGTAACACATTCTGACTCTTATATCATACTAAAGCTTCTACATGATCAGTACAACATGATAAATCATCTAGTCTTGTACACTTTAAGAGAATGATACAAGCAAAAGATAGCATAATTATAATAAAAAAAGGCTGCGCACACTGTTGCAGATCACCTGGTCTACGTGCCATTGCACAAGCCAACTCGATTTGTAAATGCCAGCATCTGCTTATCAAAATAAACAATAGCCTCTATTGTAGTGACTCTTACATCAGCACTGACATAAGCTTCTTGCACTCAGTCTTCTTTTAAACATCTCTATTGAATGTTTATAGTTTCAATTTAACAGAAACTGTCTTTCCAACACAGTACATTCTGTCAATAGAAGCACTGATCAACAATCTATAATGTATAAACAAAATGTACAGTACAAATACCTCTTTTCTCAAGATAACCTCACTCCACGACGTCTGACCAACGACAAAAATCTCTCGCCTCCCTCCTGCCCCGTGACGTCACAACGGACGGTAGGGAGACCCCCCCCTACCTCCTCTACACCCCTCTTGCTGGAGAAGCTGGTGTCGTCAGCGGCGGCGGCGAATTCGTACGTCGAATATTTGAATGGTCATATTACTATCTTACAGAAACTCTGATCAAAAGTCCAAAATAAAATTATTCCATCTGGAACGTTCTTATTTGACAATATACATGTTTTTTCTTCGGAGTCGTCTGGTTGAAACGGCCTCCCGTCGCCACCAAGCAGCTCCGCGGTGTCTTCTGACCTTGGAGAGCCGGCTCGTGTCCGTTATAAAATGTGTAGCTGTTCCGTCGTGCGTTCGCTTGCGTAGGGCTTCGTCCAAGAATTTTACCTAGATGCAATGAAATCCCTTGAACAGCAACGTAGTAGCGGAATAGAATGTCAAGACAAAAGATAAAACTAGAAAAGATGAAGAGGTATTCGAGTATAAATCGTCTGTAAAACTCGTACGAGCTCCTTATTTCTCTGCTCTCAATAATTTATGCAAACACTCATCTCAATTATATTCACAATTAGTCGTATTGCATTTAAAATAAACAGTTTACATCTTCTAAACTTCTTCTCCGAAGAGTTTTTCCGGCGCTATTTGGAAACGAATGCTTGTAAACGACTCTCTAGTAGTCCGATCTCGCCAAACGTCTTCTCAGTTCGACGGCTTGCTTCCAAAAGACTTGCAATGTATTATGCTGTACTTCTTTCCTTTCTGCTACATTATCGAACTCCCCCGTTACATTTTAGCACTACCTCTTTTTTTGTGCGCGCGTTTAAACTCGTTTAAACACCCTTCTGGACACAGGTGAAGGATGTGACACATTTTGCCTCATTGGTGGGAAAATGGATGGTCACAGTAGTGTAGTGCATGTCAGTGTGTGTGTGTGTGTGTGTGTGTGTGTGTGTGTGTGTGTGTGTGTAAGGAGTGAGGATAGGTCAAGGAAGAGGATGCAAAGATCGCGCGCAGTCCGTGGCCCGTGTGTTAGGGTACTGCTCCGGCATTCGCCTAGTGATGATCGGAGAAATCACGGAAAATTACCGATCAGAACAGCCTCCAGGCAGCAACTGAATTCGACCTAGCTGAAAAGCAAGTGTCCAAAATTCTGCCACCGTCGGGACTCGAACGAGCTGGTGTACACATTTTAATTTATTTTAAACAGTACTGTGGTAGGTGTACTCATTTATATTTATTTTAATGCATAATTTTTTGATTTTCAAAATGGCGAGTCTACATTGCTTTTTTATATCGAGTGCTGTTTTTAATATTATTGTATCATTTTTTTGTTATTTTAACGTCGGGGATCGTTTCATTTATGTTCTTTATAAAAAAAATTCTGTTGTATTTGTAGCTTGATGATTGGGAAAAGCATGTCCTTGAAATATACAACGACCTTGGTTTAGTAAAGAATACAAATTTTAAGGGTATGATTACGTGATTCTATTTCTACAATTCTAAAATTTTTCAACAATCGTGTCTGTCAAAAGAACTCTATGGTTAAAACCTTTAAAAGTACATTCTTTGATCATGCTACAATTAAATAAAAAAGGATTTTATTAACTATGGCATTTTGTTATTTTTTCTAATTGCTAATCATTTACATATTTTGCTATCTTTCCTCGTGACCAAAATGTTCCGGTGCAGATAACAATAATCAGAAATAAAATTTATTGTTTCATTTTGCCCATTACCAAACTCGCGCCCGGAAACCGAGGTTGTCAGAGTGGTGAGGGCATGACTGGCATTAAAAGAAAATGTATAGTACCGATACTCATTTTCACATTGAGAAGGGAAAATGGTCTCATGTTGAACAATATTATTCTTAGGGAAGAATTTCGTACACTGTTGCCAAATCGATTGTTTCAAAAGTAAGTAATTGATTAATTAATTAAATTAAAATTATATCAAAAATTCCTTATTTAATTAATGGCCGAACTGGTCTTTTTACCTTTTTACGTAAGTGGCGACCGTGACAGAACGCTGCCTTGAAATACAACAGACGGGGGACGGATGGATGGACGGACGGACGGACAGATAGACGCACGGACGGACGTTTTGCATTCATTCGATTTTTCGGTATCAAGGACCCACAAAATATGGATTCTGGCTACACCACGTGTTAGAAGACTTTTTTCTAAATTTACCAATTGAATTCATCCACTTTTTTGTCACCAGGGCCCCGTAATAAAAGTTTTCTGCCGAAAATTCACCATTTTTTCGCGCAGCATTACATAACTTTTACAAAAGTGTGTCATTCACTTACTTTTTTAAATAAAACAATGAAAACGCTGGGTTTCTGCAATACTTTTTTATTCAAACTGTCAAAACATATCCAAAAATTTGTGGAATTATTTTGAAGGATGAATGCATTTTATCCATGCATGAAAATGCGTCCCTTTAAAAAATTGTCAACTAAAATGTGTGAATTTTTAATTTGTGCATGAGAATATATTGTCACTGGCATATTTCCGTTCTCCAAGTCCAATTAAATATTTCCAGCGACAAAGTTTTAAGGAAAATGATTTATTTATTTATCGATTATATATATATATATCGATATATATATATATATATATTATATATATTATATATATATTATATATATTATATTATATATATATTATATATATATCGATATTTATATATATATATATATATATATATATAATCGATAAATAAATAAATCATTTTCCTTAAAACTTTGTCGCGGAAAATTTAATTGGATTGGAGAACGGAAATATCCCAGTGATATATATTGAGACATACCAATATGTGGGACATTGTATTGCGTCACATTTATTGTAAACAGGATGAATTCTAAGGATAGACGTATGTAAATATGGCGGCATAGCAACGGTAGACGATTTGTCGTCGATGTCAACAAACTTCATTGCTTTGAACCACGGGGCGCGGCTGGTTGATAAAGTATGGAGATTGGCCGAGAAAGCAATGACAGTCTGGGGCGCGGGTAGTTGAATTTGTAAGTAATTTAGGGATTGGCTAGGCATGGAATGACAATGTATTTCGACGGAAGCGGGTCGAAATTTTTCTGACAAGAAACAGTAGAAAGATGGACCGAGTTTTGAAGGGCTGAAAGGGGGGAATATGGAGGCATTCCGACTTATGCCGTGGTGCTGTGCGGATCGTGTGTAGATAATTTTGATGTTGGGAGTTTGGGAATTGTGAACATCTACTTTGAAGGTTATGGTTGTCGGACTGCGCTTTTGTATGTGCGGAAATTGGAAATATTTCGAGTGCAGCAGCTAGAATTGTGAACTTCAGCGAATTTGTCGGCAACAGGACTGGGAGTATTTGATGCAGATAATAGTTTGCTGAACTTTAATATTTTAATTATACGCGCAGAAAGAACTGGGAACTTTTAAAAGGAGAATTAATTAAGTTTTATCAATTTATGAGGCGGTGAGGATCAGTGACTTGAATACACTTGTGCCAAACGGAAGAAAAGAAGATGGTATTTGGACCCGGAGCCATCGACACCGGGGAAGTTTGAAAATGGTTCTACGCAGCGACAGAGCACGCGAAGACGGGTACTGCAATATAAGGTTTGAGACTGGTTATGACCAAAAGTTTCGTATTGTTAACAAGGAACATTGAATAAACTTACAAGTTTCTGTGAAGAGAAAAGATGATTTTCATTTAGCCAATTCCAGCAAATGAGTAGATAGAAATGTATATTTGCTGTTCAGATTTCTCGGCCACTCTGTACAGATGGCAGATCGAATAATCGGCTAATCGAAATCATCGCTATTGCCTACTAATAAGTAGGCAATAGCGATTATTTCTTATAAGACCCATCGACCCAGTTAGCCGGATATTAATTTATTGGAAATATCAGTTGAAGGTTAATTTTAATAATTGAATTAACGTAATCTTTTCCTGGCGCCCATATTCTTTTATAAATTTGGAACGGGTTACGTTGAATTAATGTTTAATTATATTAGAAGGGCAGAGGAAATATTAAATTTAAAAATAAAATCAGACCATATATATTCAGACCAATATATAAATATATATATATATATATATATATATATATATATATATATATATATATTGTGACTGTCCTTACCTCATTTCCCTAAATTAGGGATACAAATTGGTCGAGCAAGTACTGACAACATATTAAAATTTTGAAGCAAGATATGCTGTTGTCAGAAATGATTAAAGGACAAGGGATCATTCTAGGGGGAGCGCCTTAATCAGGAAGATGTTGGCATTGGATTTTGCTACTTTTCTCATGCAATTCATTAACCGCCAATTTACCCCTTTATAATCATTCATTTATTCATAAAAAACAATGAAAATATTATTGTAACAAATACTGAATCTCCATTACTAATTGCTCTGTATTAACAAATTAACATCTTTTCTCATCAATGTTATTGGAAAATATCGAACCATCTGGTAGCTCCCACACTCAAATACATAATGACATATCAATATTCTATTACCCATTAATTCTACATTCAGTGTTGTTTTTATTAGCTAATATTACACAGTTATAATCTATTCTTCCTGCTTTGTATCTTTGTGAGGTTCATCATTATACTCTTCCCTCATGGTTCCCTCTGATCCGTACGACTGTAATTGTTCCACCCGATTTCCACGGATATTGCAAATTCCGCTACTTATCTGATGATTCCCGTGTTCCTGACGCAGAAATACAGCCGCCTCTGCTCGTGTCCTTGACGCCGCGACTTTGATGAGACCATCGCTCTGCTGCCGGCGTGTTGTCCGTGTGGCTGCCGTGCCGAATCCAGTACTCCGCTACTTAACCATACATTTCTGAGATCGGCGCATGAATGCGGTTCTTATGGTGAAGCATTGTCTCAGAACTTCTCGTTTCACCACACATAGATTGCTGATGGCCCACGTGTATCCGTCCGCCACATGCTTTCACTTCACTGGAGTATTTATCGTTTATAGACGTTCGGATCACAATGCCTTTAATTTAATACTTTTGTCCACAGCTCTTAGTAATCGTCTAGTCACTCATCAATAATTCCACACACATTTACTTCTCGATGCTTTACGATTGCATTCCCTTGTCTTACGCACGCCGCACAGACCGTGCACGCCATGTGCCAGCTCTCGTCACCCCCCGCTTCCGACCATAATATTGTGGCGTCGTGGTAGCGAAATGACTACACAGACACGAGCTCTAGTTACAATATTTATTTACAGAATATTATACAGTATGTACAGCTCTGGGGTTCCGTTCGCAATCTACCTCCGCGACTCCACGCACCCTGCTCCCATCTCTTGGCTAGTGCATCCTCCACCCAGACGCTTTACCGCGCCGGTGTCCCGACACCCGGTGCTACGCACTCACAGTGTCCAAGGAATGCACTACCGCCAACGGGCCGCAGTTGCGTCCGCACGCGAGGCGATCTCTTAACGAACTACCTCCTTCCGGCCGGCTAGCTTCTGGCGGTCATGTCCCCACCCCACCCCCTAGCTTCTCTGCACGTGTGGGTGGCTCTGAGACCACATGGCCAGTAGCCTCCTGACCGCCGGCGGGGTCAGGACTCTGCCCGGCCGACTTGCGTCCCGGGGTGTTAATAGCTCCTTTTCAGTTGACAAAGCTACTAACAGCTTTTGTACTAGCCGACCGGATGCACTTCCCCTCTGCTAACTTTCTAAAGATGGTCGAACCTGGCCGCCATGTGGTGACGTTACAGACTCCTATATCCGCGGAAATGAATTTTTTCCGCAGGTGCCAACCACAGGACAAAATTCACTAGTAACCTGTATTCTGGACTCTACATGGCCGTTTTGGCCTACAGGCTAAAGCAATTCTCTATACCTTTACTATTTTCTCTCCTAGCCATTCTAATCTAATGTCTCGACTGCGAACGACCCCAGTTTTTTTTTCTGTCAGTACAAAGCAAGATTACAATTTCGTATTAGATCTATGTCATACACACATATGTACATTTATATATTATTTTCAATCTTAATTTAACTTACTATGATACACATGAATGACCTTGAGAAAAAAAACAAACATATCAAATAAGCATACATGATTATACATTAGAAACATCTAACAACAAGACATTATGACATCAATAATTATAACCTTTGAAACAACGATTAAACTTGAACCTAAATATAACTTCGACAAAAGGAAAAAACAAAAAACAATACATATATAAGCACTTTTGGATTTATATAATGCAACCGTTGCAAGGACCCCTACAGTGTGTCCTTCCGCATCATTGTGATCAGATCAGCCTTCTCAAAACATTCGACTCAATGCGTCGACATTTACATGTTCTTTCCCCTTTTTATGAATGATTTCAATGTTGTGGTATTGAATCATTAGTGACCACCTCATTAACCTAGGATTTTTTCCAGAACAATTACTTAACCATACCAAGGGGTTATGATCAGTCTCAATTTTGATCTTTACTTGCCCGTCTAAATAATATTTCAGTTTCTGCAAGCCCCAAATTATAGCTGTACACTCTTTTTCCGTTGCACAAAATTTAATTTCCGAGTCAGATAATTTCCTACTTATGTACAATATGGGATGTTCATTCCCTTCCTCATCATTTTGAGCCAAAATTACGCCTATTCCACGATCTGATGCATCACATTGCATAATAAATGGTTTGCTGAAATCTGGAGCGTGTACTACAGATTCACTACATAGGGCGTCCTTTAGGGCTTTGAATGCGTCATCACATTCTTGCGACCAATTTACTTTGCCTTGGCGTTCCCTCCCACGCAGTAAATCTGTTAACGAGTGCCGCTTTTTCTGCAAATCCTGGAATGAACCTTCTATAATATCCTGCGAGCCCTAGAAAAGCCCTGACTTGTTTTTTTGATTTGGGAAGCGGATACTCTTGGATCGCGTGAACCTTTGCTTGGACTGGCCTCATTACGCCCCCGCCCACAACGTATCCCAAGTACTGCACGGAATTCCTAGCGAATTTACATTTTGTCGGCTGGACATGCAGTTTCGCCTTTTTGATAATCTGAAATACTTCTTCCAGATGACGGATATGATCTTCCCAGTTATTACTAAAAATAGCAATGTCATCCATGTCGGTACAGCAAATGTACTACACGAATCTAACAAGGATGCCATCATGCGACTGCACTGGTAAGGTGCGTTCTTAATCCCAAAGGGAAGTCGTAATGGTCGATAAGTTCCGAATTTCGTCACAAAAGCCGCATAACGCTGTGCTCTCGGCGTGAGGGCAATTTGCCAATAACACTTTGCCAAATCAAGTGTGCTAATGATTTTGGCCGCCCCTGTCTCTATTCTTTCCTCCATGCTCGGTAAGGGTAATACTCTGTCTTAATGCATTGATTCAGACGTCTGTAGTCAATACACGGCCGCGGCTTCCTTCCCGGTGCTTCTACTAAAATCATCGGTGATGTATCATCTGAATCACCTACTTCAATGATTTTATCCCGTAACATTTTTGTAATTTCTTCTTTCAGAATTTCCGACTGTCTAGGCGACATACGGTAGGGTGCACTTCTGACAGGTTTGGATTCGTCCATGATTTCGATATCCATTGTTACCATGTCAGTCAGACCAGGCTTGTCCGAGAATATCTCTCTATATTTGGATACTATCTCTTCCAGCCTTTTCCGAAACTCCGGTTCGACATCTGTACCCTCGAACATCGCTTCTAACTCAAAATCCTATTTTCTAGTTTCACGGCATATTTGTCAATTCATCTTCGTCTGGTTCGAACTCGGTGCCTGTGTTGCCACGTAACTAATGTATTCCGTTCTCTGATGGTACCTTTTCAACATGTTCACATGGTATACACGGCCCTCTTTTTTCCCAGGTAACAAAACGACATAATTCGTTTCGGATATTTTTTCTAACACCTCGCCGGGCCCGACCCACTGTACCGAAAGTTTCTGGGTTCTGTTCGGCGCTAACACTAGGACACGATCTCCTACAGCAAATGTACGGTGCACTGCTTTGCGGTCATACCACACCTTTCTCTTTTCTTGCTCCTTAACCAATTTTTGATGAGCAAGCTCGCGCGATCTTTTGAGACGGTTCACTAATTTAAACACGTATTCGACCACGGAGTTCTCTTCTTCCTCAGTTCCCGCAAGGCGCTCATACATTAAAGTGATGGGAGTACGTAAGTTCCTGCCATACACAAGCTCAGCGGGAGTGAATCCTAAGCTTTCGTGCACAGTAGTTCGTAACGCAAATAAGATTGCCGGAAGCTGCTTCTCCCATTCCGTGCCCGCTTCCAAACACATAACCTTAATGAGTCTATTCATCGTTCTATGTACACGCTCTATTGCATTGGATTGAGGGTGGTACGGCGAACTCCTAACTAGCCGAATTCGAATTTCTGTGCGAATTCCTCTGTCAGTATGCTAGTAAAGCAAGTGCCTTGATCCGTTTGCATCTCTTTGGGAATCGATTCTACTAAATAATTCCAGTAGAGCATCAATAACCGTAGTAGATCTTAAATCCGTTATCAGGATTGCCTCCGAAATCGACTAGCTACACAGATGGCAGTCAGGATGAATTTATGCCCCGTTTGCGATTCAGGAAATGGTCCGCATGCATCTACGTTTATTTTGCCAAATATTTCTGAGACAGGCGGTACTAAGGTAAGGTAGCCACGCACCTTGTCTCCCGACCTTCCCACCTTCTGACAACTATCACAAGATCTAATAAATTTTTCCATTTCCTGGAAACAATTCGGCCAATAAAGTATTTAGCCATGCTATCCTTGCTCTTAGTGGTGCCTAAGTGTGCATTGGCTGTTTCATGACACAACTTAAGGACGGTACTTCGATATATTTCCGGTACAACAATCATGTCGAATCTTTCTCCGCGTTTACTGTGTCGCGATCGAAATAACACTTGATCCTTAATGAAGTACGCGTCTTTTCCCTTCTCTGGTACTCTATTCACGTACGCTTTGTATATTTCCTTCAGGCTATTGTCCCTTTGTTGTTCCGCCGCAAACGTCTCTCTGTCTACGCGGATTAATTCGACAACCTGAGGTTCAAGTTCCGTCTGACTTCCTCTACGGCTTGCGGTGGCTCTAGCCCTTCTATTTCGTAAGCCCCGTCCGGGAGAGCCTCCTCCGGTCGCTCACCTGACGGCGACTCGGATGCTACGTCCTCCCGAGCCTCGGCCTGGCCGCGCCCGCTGAGTTACCACGGCCCCAACCACTTGCGGCTCTACGTAACCTTTGCGTATTTCATCGAGCAGCAGAGCAGTTCTGTTACTCAACAGATAGTAACCGATATCACATTCTTTTTTTACTACCGCTGCTTTCGTAACTACGGTTCCAAACGGCCCTTGAACTGTTACCTGCGCGACTGGCAAGTTCCGTGGTTCAGAGTCCTAGTGGCTGAAATATCCAAACCGACTCGCCCGTCATGTGCTCATCTTTTACCAGCCGTTCATTAACAATATCAAAACTCGCACCAGTGTCTCTCAAAAGTTCCGATTTGATTCCGTTAATTAATCCGGAAACCGTGTGTGGGCGAAATAATTCACGCGCATCTTGGTCGGCCACATGACCAACCTTCTCCCCGTTTCGTGCACCTGGACAGTCCCGCTTAAGGTGTTGAGTCGAGCCACAAGAGAAACATTTCCGTTTGCTCGGCTGATCGAAATCTATTCTTACTTCACCCTTCTTATCATATGGCTTCGCCTATGCTTCTCCGAACTCGGGTAATATCTGCAACTGGTTCTGCCTTCTTACCGTGCTTTGGAAACAAGCTCTTCCATCCTGCCCTATTATTTTCATAATTATCTAATTTTTTTGCGAAGTCCAACGCAACTGTAAATGTACCCCATTCGTCTATAAAATGTTCCCTGATCTCGGACGGAACCCGCCGCTTCATTTGATCGGTAACAATTAGATCAAGAAGAGCTTCAAGGTAGATATTTGCAATCCCGCCACCCACTGCTTCAATAATTGTACAACTCTCTGCGTACACATTCCAAGTGGTACCGGTCTGCTTCATATGTTTAGTAAATAGTTGCCTAAACTTTTCCGCATTAAACTTATACATTTCTAATAATTTTGCTTTTATCTCGGTATATTCGGTCGCATTTCCCCGACCTTCAATCATAAGCCATGAGTTGACTTGGTTCGGCAACAACCCATAAGATTGATTACCCAATCTTCTTCCGGTACGCCCAATTGATTGGCCTGTGCTTCGAATACACTTAAATAAGCCGTGATGTCATCCTTTTCGCCTCTAAATTTATCCATTAATGATAACTTAATTGGTTTGAATTTCCCGTCCTGCTTCCGAAAACATGATATAACTTAATGTGCGCTTTAGAATTTGCCTCCGTTCCCTCTCCTTTCTCTTTCCCTTTCTTCTCGTTCCTGGCGATAATATCTTGACAATTATTCGCTAATTCTTTAACAAATTCTTCCTCGTAATGAACACTATCTAGAATTATCTGTTTGAGACTGATCACTGTATTCTCATTGCTTACAGACTCTCCTAATTCTCTCGCGACCTGCACCAGACAGTCTTTCCGGTACTTTGCTAAAAATGCCATTATGCCTGATTCTGATCGCTATGAATGCCGAAGGCTACACTTACGTACGGTGTCCTTGATGTCCTTTATCGGCGTCGGTTGGCTTTGACGTCGTCCTTCCTTCCTGTCCGGATGGCTTCTTTCTTCGGTCCGACGATCCAGTCTCTGCCCTTCGATGCCTTTACGATTTAAATAACCCGTGCGTTACTACACCGGTGAGCCCTCGAAAGTTCATCCAAGTACCGATATACGAGTCTATCGTAACCGCATACTTCCTCCCCCAGCCTGGGTACTTATGCCGCTGCACTATTAAAATTTGTTAACTAATTTTAACACAGCTTCCCCTTGCCTGGGTTCGTTGTCCGCTGCCACCATTTAAATAACCCCGTCTGTGGCGTCGTGGTAGCGAAATGACTACACAGACACGAGCTCTAGTTACAATATTTATTTACAGAATATTATACAGTATGTACAGCTCTGGGGTTCCGTTCGCAATCTACCTCCGCGACTCCACGCACCCTGCTCCCATCTCTTGGCTAGTGCATCCTCCACCCAGACGCTTTACCGCGCCGGTGTCCCGACACCCGGTGCTACGCACTCACAGTGTCCAAGGAATGCACTACCGCCAACGGGCCGCAGTTGCGTCCGCACGCGAGGCGATCTCTTAACGAACTACCTCCTTCCGGCCGGCTAGCTTCTGGCGGTCATGTCCCCACCCCCACCCCCTAGCTTCTCTGCACGTGTGGGTGGCTCTGAGACCACATGGCCAGCCAGCCTCCCCTGACCGCCGGCGGGGGGTCAGGACTCTCTGCCCGGCCGACTTGCGTCCCGGGGTGTTAATAGCTCCCTTTTCAGTTGACAAAAGCTACTAACAGCTTTTGTACTAGCCGACCGGATGCACTTCCCCTCTGCTAACTTTCTAAAGATGGTCGAACCTGGCCGCCATGTGGTGACGTTACAATATAAAGACAGAAGTGAATTGTCTTACAGCGCAGTAATTTCTGAATATACTGAACCAATGCCGATGAACCTTTTGAGTTAGCTTCCTTTAAAGGTCTAGGTCCTTTAAAGGTACTGTAGGATATGATTTACAACCATAAACCATAAAATAGGAACAACATAATTACCTTTCTGGACATTTTTCGCTTAGCCAGTGCCAGCTTACCGAACAGGCTGAGTAGGCTGCAGCTTGGGGCGCGCTATTTTTGGGGTCGGACGAATTTGAGTAGATGCAGAATTTCATAATGAGAACTTTTGAATCGTTTTATAGAAATATTTTCTTTCCATATTTGTATTGGAATAACGTGTTAATCAATCAAATATAGTTCCAAACGACCGTGGGACATTAACGATGGTTGTAGTGAAATGGTGGTCAAACATGGATTTTACCATTTAGTTACGAATGGGAAACAGTTTTCCCTGCGATTTTCAGCTCCGCGGTACGAATGGGATGTTTCTCGCCTGACCTCCAGAGGGGTGTGACAGCTCTTATCTCTCGCTTGCTGAGAGGTGGTAGAAAAGGGCCCGGAAGCGCTCGTGGTACGGTGAAGCTTTCTGAGGCATCTAAAGCTAGCAGCGCACAGTGGGGCAAGAGGGCCTCATTTCTGGCATTAATTCGAGTAACACCTATAACCCATAGTATTGCATATCACTGTAAAGAGAAATTCATGTTGAAAGAAATGGTGTAACTTCCAATTCGATACCTCTTCATCTGACAAAAAAATAGTCGATTTTCTAGGAATACGCATTGTAAATAAAAACAACAAATAACGTTACATTACGTTTTATTGAAGGGGGAGCAAAAAATGAAAGGTTTTACTAATTACATAAATTAAAGTCAAATATAAATATAGTGAAATTATATTAAATCATTAAAAAATCATCATCATCGCTATCAATAGTATGAACTGTGTCATCGCAATCATCATCCGCGCGGGCCTCATAATTTTCAGATGAACAATGTGTTCATCTGGAATGATGTGATGAATGAATGATGAATGAATGTGTGGATGAACCAATAGTTCCTGAGCTTCTTTTGGGAGGCTTTGCACATTTTTCGTAGGTAATTTTCTCTTGTTGGTGATAAGTGGATCTGATAAGAGCAGTAAATTTAAAACATCACTATTAGTTTTTTCACGGGAACATTTTCGGGAGAAGTGCTCTCTGTTTTTCTTAAACTTTTTGTTGAGTGCTTCTTGAGCTTCCTCTGTTAATTGTCCAATTGGAGGCAAAGCTGACGAGACAGTATCAGGTCCATGAATAAAATACTTGTGCAGTGTAGGTGACATGTTGTACCATGGATACTTTTAACAAAATACCGAGCCGTGTTCTGAGCAAAAGCCCGAAACATTTCAACATGAATTTCACTGCCACTTGATACGACAATCATAATTATTGCATCATTTTAATTAAATTTACATCAATGCGTGTAATTTCAGCAGATAGTTCAAGGTTCTGAAAGAACCGTCGAGCTGTATTTCTGGTATTTGTATTACCGGATCCTGGTTTTGGCTGATCCACAATGAAACCACTGCGTTCTCGAATCTCTCTCTGAATACGAGCTTTATTTTCAGCCACAGTGTTTTTAGCATTCCCTCGCGCTTGCCACGTCTTAATAGGTAACTTATAAGCCAAATGCAATAGGCAGTCAAACATGCGTATCAACCTATGTAATATTGACAAACCGTGAACCACACTTTGTTCTTGTCTTCAGTTTTTCAGTCAAGAAATCAAATTTTTTGTCTGTTTCTCTCTCATTAGAGCTCCACATAATATCAAAGTTCTTTTCTCTTGATATGAACAGTATTCGAACTCTTGCCTGCCAAAAAAAATTACTCACATAGTACACAATTCATTTCCGGTATTTTACGTGCAGACACGTCCGTAAAAATCATTCCAGGTGAAGAAAGTAGCAAAAAGTAGCAAGAAAAAACAGCTGTATAATATATTTGGAACATTACTGAATAGCGAGAAACAAAGATCATGGCTTGATCACCTTTGATACATAATTAAAAAGTTGTGTGTTTCACAAAATAAGACGTAAGTTTTAAATGTTAAAAGCTATTTCTTTGTAGTTTTATTTCTATTAATATTAAGTCCTAGATTTTGTGTTTGTCACATGCTAAATAACATTAAATACCTGAACTTGAAGCTTCCATTGCAAAAAGTTGGTTTTCTTCACACACACTGACTGAAAAACACCACGAACCTAGAGATAAATTCTCACTAATGAAAAGCACGTCCGACCGTCACTACAACACTGCATGAACTGAAAGCTCTACGGTGGAGACGGACAGCCCAAGCGGTGTGATATGCTAGGACATGTTCGTCCAGGTTCTCCTTTGCACGAAACCATAAGAAATTTTCACCCTAAATAATTTTGGTTTTTTTAATTTCTGCCAGGTTTTGCTGTCATTTGCCCCATAGTGCAGCGCCCAAAAACCAATGTCAACCAAACTATTTCCATAGTTATAGGCTAATTAAGCGTTCTATTCCCGAATTTTAGGCTCTTCTGTATTTCTCAAAATCGTGGGCGCTGCTAGTTTTAAGACAGCGCCCACTCAGAAAATCCATCTAAAAATCCATTCACAAATCTGAAACTCTGCCCAACATTTAAGAATAATTATGGGCAATAGGAAAAAAAATACTCCCGCATTTTTATTCCGAAATTCAGGGGTGTATATATACTAAATGAAAATAATTCCAATTTTTTTTCCAATCTTCAATATTCGCGTCTTCTTAAAGCCTAAACTATACGACTTTCTCTTCCAGCAATGGAATATAGTCTAAAATATATACAAAGGAATTCGACAATGCCGAAAAATAATTTTGGGTTCCTCTCCCCAAAACAGAAAATTCCCGTGCAAACGATACGTTTTAACCATTTTCCTATTACTCAGTAAATTAACTCAACATTACTGAACGTATAAAAATAAAGAATTTGTGGGAAATTGTACTCAGTCTGGAAAATAAAATGAGACCCTCAAAAAATGTTGGGCTAGTCTCGTACAATTTGAGAAAAATATAAACTAATAAAAATTATCTAATTTTTTTCCCGATCTTCAATATTTGCGTTGTAATAAAACCTTAACTACACGACTTTCTCTTCCAGCAAAGATTGTCTAAAACACATATAATTGAGTTCGACAATGCTCAAAAATAATTTTGGGCTTTCCTCCTTTCTTTCCAAAAAATGGAAAATTCTGCGAATGATATTAGACATTTTGACCAGTATATTATTCCAAAGAACGTAAACTCAAAAACACTAATCGTATAGAAA
This sequence comes from Teleogryllus oceanicus, assembly GCA_964035755.1. NCBI lineage: Eukaryota > Metazoa > Arthropoda > Insecta > Orthoptera > Gryllidae > Teleogryllus > Teleogryllus oceanicus. The sequence goes on along the minus strand of CAXIVR010000001.1, from coordinate 167,205,686 downwards.
TAAGAAATTATTTGACAATTGTACACAAATTAGCATATAAAAGCAAGTGTCATTTCCAGAAAGTGTTTCTTGTGTATAGTGAAGTGTTCTGTTGTGTATTGTATCGTTCTATTTTGGAAGGGATGTGTGTTTAGTAAAAGAGTACAAGGCAGACGTAAAAGAAAGTTAGTATGGCAGAAAGTCGGGAATATAGGGAACCTAGGCAGATCAGGAGTGATGAGGATAGTGAGGTAGACGAGAGGGACGAAATACTTCAAAGAATGGAAAACCTAGGTTTGCACGAAACAGAGACAGTAGGCGAGCCGCCCGCTGACCGCACCGAGTCGACAGAGAGCACGCCAGAACCAGCGCAGCAACAAGGAGAAGACGCGATGAGAAAATTAATGCAGGCATTATTAGGGAACTTCGCGCGAAACATTAGTCAACAAGTAAGAAATCCGGGGCAAATTAACGGAAGAAATTAAAGAGCAGTCGCGAAAAATAGAGGAACAGTCCGAAAGGCAGAAGAGCAGGGACCAAAATTAGCGGTAGAAATCCACGAGCAGTCGCGTAAAATCGACGATCAGACCAAAGTTTTCAATGACAAATTAGAGCAATTCCAAAAGTCAGTGATGTCACAAGTAGGCGCCAAATACGACGAACTTCGGGGAGAAATCACCGCACAAGTTGCAACTTGCAATCAGTTAATTGAGGAATGGCACGCAGAAGTAGGAGCGAGAATTGATTCTTTGTTTACCGAAATCGAAAAGAAAGATAGTGAGAACAGGACACGTTTCGGGCGGATTCATAGTGAAGTACAGGAGGTTCGCGGAAGAGTCACAGAAATAAGTGAAGATACGAAGCGACAGGTCGAAGCGCAGTTAATGCAAAAGCTGGATGAACAAGAACGCAAAATTCAAGAATTACGGGAAGTAGCGGAGGCAAAGTAGCAGGCGGGGAAGCATGATGAGAAAGCAATATTAATGTGCCGGCCTCGCTAAAGTTCTCAGGTCACCCGAATGAGAACCCAACTGCATTCGTTAAAGCGCTCCAAAGCTTTTTCGTTCTCTCAAATGTTCGCGAAACACATAAGACATTGTTGCTACACCAAGCGCTAGAGGGCAATAATAGAGCGTGGTTGGAAACATTATGCCCGTCGCCGAAAATGTTCGTCGAGTTCGTAGTTAGGTTCCTAAACCGTTACTGGGGGAAGGAACAACTAATGAATTTTAGAATTCCACTTATGAGCGGCTACTATCGTACTTCGAGCGGGACGATGCGAGACTATGCAGCACGGAAGATAGCGGCTCTGAAAATGTGTTCTCCTCCCGTGTCAGATGATGAAATAATTTGCATACTCACGAGGCATTTCCGGTTAAGTATTCAGAACTTATTACGCAGCGTGGGCGTTAGAAATGTGGAAAAGTTTCAAGTATTACTGGGCACCAATGATTTGGCATTTGAAAACACGAACCAAACCCCCAAAACAACAAAAGCTAATGTAAACGCGATGCAGGTAATCGATGACGTAGCAGCTTCGTTGTCGAAGAAAGGAAGTAGCAAAAACCAGGCAAATCAGAGCGCCGGATCAGGACACCATGGGCAAAACGGTCGACAGCGCAGTAACGGCTCTGAAGGCGGGCGACCACACGGCCAAGGTCACCGCGGTGCCGACGGGGGAGAGAGCGAACGCAAAAATGTACACGATTCCCACTGAGCACGGTCGCGAAGTCTGAGAAGCGAGCGCGACGCTGCAGGTCGGATCTCTCCGGGAAACAACCAGAGTTCGAGTTGATGAGGGGTCCCAAGTCGAACATATATTACGCCAACCATGCGATCCCTGTAACGGCGAACCGAATCACGAATGAAGGCAAAAATTTGTGGGAAAGCTCGAAGTCAAGAAAGGGGGAGAAATGTCCCGTAATTGACATCAGTGTGGTGGTGTGCGTAGCAAAGCATTAGTAGACACCGGTTCGATCAAATCTGTGCTAGCGGAAGAGTTGTATGACGAGCTGTTAAGAAATAATGTGAACATTTTAGAGTTACCAACCAACAATACCCGAATGGTAGACGCATGGGGACGGAAATCACACTCAGTGAAGAAACAAGTTTTAATAGAAGTGATGATAAAAGGAAGAGTTTACGACGTAATCTATTTAGTTGTGAGGAAGTTGATTTATCCAATAATTATCGGAGTAGACTTTTTGACGGAACATGGCGCTATTATCGACGTACGAGAAACGCGAGTTTTGATCAACGGCGAGAATGTGTGGGAGGATGAAGATGAGGGAGACGAATCGGAAGAATTCGCAGAAATCGAAATGTGTACCCGGTTCGATCGAATCGTACCGGAAGAAGAAAAGGAAATAGAGGAGGAAATTAGGAGGAAAATAATGGAGGAAAAAAACTGAATGTTGATCAGAAGAATGCGTTGTTCCAAGCTTTGATACGCGTCAAAGATGTATTTAGAAGTCGTAGCGAACCGGTAAATGGATATGAATTTTGCAGTGAACAGATTCGCGTCCATTTAAAGCGACAATCCGATCCCTGTAGCCTACCGTGATGAAGTAAGAAAGTTGATAAACGAAATGATCCGAGAGGGTGTCATACGAAAGACTGCGACAGCACATACCATTCCACATCTAGTTATGCGTAACGTGACGGAAGACGGAAAGAATAAGGAGAAAGATAGCGACCAGAAAATAAAGTTACAGGAGGGAAAGAAGGTTAAGAGAAAATTGAGATTAGTGAAGAAATGAAGGAACCGGGAGAAGAAATTGAAGACGGGAAGATAGAAGCTAGAAATCAGGTAGGAACGAAAGCGGTGAACGACGGAAGTGACGATGAAGAGATGAAAAGTAAAGAAGTCATCGACAACTACCACTAACCAAGACCACATAAGATTTTAATCGAGGGCGAAGAAAATCTTAAGAAGAGTAGGAGGGGGCAATGTAATGTCATGGGATTAGACAACCCCATAACGCCACAATCAGCTACGAAAAGAAGCCCACGAACAGAGAGGAGTACGGTACGCGGCGGAGCGATGGCTTGTAAACGCGCCATCTACCCACTTTCCGAACTCTGACGCCCGAACTAGTGAATAATGTTTTTCCGGGAGGTCACGAAAAGAGGAGAATATTCACCCCTCCAAAATTTCCCCAGGCGCGAGTACCATAAGTATCGCGGCGCGCCTCGGAGGAGCCCTCTATGATTGCAGCAGCGACGGCGACTTGACTGAGCTCTTTTTGATTGCAGCAGTGATGGTGACTAGACTGAGTTCTGAAGGCGATTGTAACTTGACTGCATAGGAGTTTATTTTAACTTGGTAGTTAAAAGTTAGCTTGAGAAGCGTATCTTCGAAAGTGATGTAATTAAGAAGTGTAGTGCACGAAAATTCTTCGCATTAACATTCACAATATTTGAGAGAGCAAGTGAAGTGAATGACTTCGAAATAATTTCAAATTTGTAAAATTCGCGCAGAAGGACATTAACTAAATCCAGCATCTCATATTCCACGCTGAGACCACACACGCACAAAGTGTGGTAGGTTGGCCGAGCATTTAAAGCATAACTTCAGCAACATTAATTATTCGAGTCTGGAAGCGCGAACAAACTTGTACGAGGCGCGGCAGAAGAAGGACGACCCCAGGAAGAGCGAAGCGTAGGTAGAAAGATTTGGACTGGAACGAGAATCGTACGAGTCCGGAGAACGGGAGAAGGGTGTGGAAATTGGAGGCTTGGCGGAGTCCGGAGTTCGAGGGAAGGAAACTGGTAACGTCGTGGGACAGCAAGCGAAGACGAGTGGCAACGCGGAGCGAGCGGCAGAAAATCCCCAAGGTTACCTACAGGCGAGCTGTTGAGATAAAAGAACTGGCAACGTTTATGCAGCGATCAGTTGGGGAAAGAGAATGGCAGTAAATACTCGACAATTCATGTTAAAAGTGGCTGAAAAGTCCAGAATAGGTGGGAAAAGTATTCCGAATGATGTGAGTGGCAGTTTCAAGTTCATTTACTGTGCGTGTTATTGAATCGATTCAAAGAGGCCATACCTTGTACAATTTTACTTAAATAATTCATGATTTTCACATGTTGTACAGTTCATGTTATCTGGAAAAGTCAGTTTATTGTATTATGTTAAAAGTAATTGCCATATAATTGCTGTGATATGTAAATGGGTCAGATTTAAGTAACGTGTATGTTACGTTTTATTGTTTTTTATTGTTTTGATTTAAGTAACGTGTATGTTACGTTTTATTGTTTTGCCTTGTTTTCTGTTTTTTTTTTCAGTGACCAACTACTTAAAGTGCATTATTCTGGTATATAATTGTGTCGCTGTAATTTTTCATTGAATATATGCTCATTTTATTCGTATTTTATCTGATTCATTGTGTCAAGAGTTCAGACCTTTCTCATACCCAAAAGATCCTGCTTCCTGAGAATTTTAAGCTCGCTTCACGAGCATTCATACTATCACGCCTTCACCACGTGTGAAAGGCAGTAGGGGGTGGGTGTTATATATATATATATATATATATATATATATATATATATATGTATATATACATATATTTTAATCAAACCGTATGAATTTTTTCGGATTTTCAATATTTGCGTTGTTATAAAAACTAAACTACAAGACTTTCTCTTACAGCAACCAAATATTATATAAAACATATACAAAGGAGTTGCACAATACACAAAAATAATGTTGGGTTTCTCTTCTTTCTTTCCAAGATATGGAAAATTGTCGTGTGAACGATATTAGACTTTTTGACCACTATATCATTCCAAAGTATGTAAACTCAAAAATACGGAAGTATAGAAATAAGGTATTAAATGGCAATTGTATACATGTTGAAAAGTGAAGTCCTACCCTCAAATAATTTTTTTTGAGCTAGGATCATGCAGATTGAAAAAAAAAATTACTAATCAAACTGTACCAAATTTTTCCCGATTTTCAATATTTGCTTTCTTAAAAATCCTTAAGTACAAGACTTTCTCTCGCGACAATTGGATATTCTCTAAAACACATACAAAGGGGTTTCACAATGCCAAAAAATAATTTTGGACATTTGACCTTATTTTGAAAAAAGGGAGATTCTCGAAAGAACAATGTTATACTTTTTGGCCACTTTATCATTATTCAGCAAGAAAACTGAAAAACACAGAACGTATAGAAATAAGGAATTATCGGAAATTTTACACATGTTGACAAGTGAAATGCTATCCTCAAATAATTTTGGGTTGGTATAATTCTTAATAAAAAATGTATACTAATCAAATCGTACCAAAATGTTTTCCTTTCTTCAATATTCGCGTTGTAATAAAACCTAAACTATGCGACTTTCTGTTCCACCAATAGAATATTGTCTAAAACACATACAAAATAGTTCGACAAAGCTCAAAAATAATTTGTACATTTATACAATGCCCCTCCTTTCCGTCAAATATTGGAAAATTCCCGTGCGAACGATATTAGACCACTCTCCCATGACTCAGTAAAAATTAATTTTGAGTAAGTGGGGTCGCTAGCTTTACCAGCCCCAATTTGATACCTTAATTTCGGGGTGTTGGGAGATAGTCACAATTTATGGAGGGGGCTGAAATTAGCCCCAAATTATGACGCACGAATATTTCAGTTTTTCGAAAGTGGCAATGCTAGCTTTACAGACGTCCCGTAAGAACCCATGTTAATAGTTTCTCTTTGTACAGCCCTGAATTTTGCGATATAAATGCGGAGTAATTTTTTCCTAGAGCCCATAATTATTCTTAAATTTTGGGTAGGGTTTCAGATTTTTCTGGGTTTTTGATTTTTGTGTTTATTCGCCCTAAAACCAATTTAATTGTTTTCTTTGTACAGCCCTGAATTTTGGAATATAAATGCAGGAGTAATTTTTTTCTAGAGCCCATAATTATTCTTCAATTTTGGGTAGTTTCAGATTTTTTAATTGATATTTAGACGGATTTTCTGAGTGGGCTGCTAGCTTTAGCCTAAAGCTAGCAGCACCCACGATTTTGGGAAATCCAAAATAGCCTAAAATTCGGGAATAGAGCACTTAATTAGCCCATAATTAGCATATAATTAGCCCTTAATTAGCGTATAATTATGGATAAGGGAAGATGCTTCAAACATTGTTTGTGAAATCCCAAAGATTTTCTTCAGGTTTGAGAAGTTTTTATGTACACGAACATCTTTTTTTCCGCGAGAAAACAAGAAAACGTTACATTTTCAGATGTTTTTGCAAGCTTCACTTATTTTATAGACGACACGTTTGTTTCTGAAATATTGGAAAACCAGTAACGGCGAAAAGTAAAGAGGAATTCGCGAAAAAATTGACAGTAATATTTTTATTATTGACCTCCGTAAATAAACTGAATATCGTTTGCAATCTGTACCGGAATTAAGGGACTGCTATTAATTTGCCCAAATTTTTTGAATAAAGTATTATTTTAATTTAATTCAGAAACGTTTCTAATAATTAAGTGGTATCAGAAAGATATTTTTCACTCTTTCGTTTGAGTAGCACCACGTCATTATGGTACTTTATCCAGAATGGTAAAAAAAGAAGTGTATTCCTATTTAAATGTCAATCAATTTATTTCTTTATTATTATTATTATTATTATTACTATTATTATTATTACTATTACTATTATTATTACTATTATTATTATTATTATTATTATTAATATTATTATTATATTTGAAGAGTAATATTTTCATGCATTAGCATAAACTGTCCCCGGTTTTTTCATGCATACATCTCCTTATTTTACATCATAGTATAATAAAATATAAAATAAATAAATAATACACATCACCTCATTGTGGCCCACTGTCCGTGAGGCGCCAATGCCTTCCTACGCAAGACTGTCCCGCGTCGGCCCTCTTCAACACTCACTGTGATTAAAAATCCACTGGGGGGAAGCATGTAAGTCTATTTAAAAAAGTCCGTACCGCTAGGACTGCAGAAGGACATATAAACCGTACCTAAAACGTGCTAAATCATGACATCAATTTGTCTACCTCTAAAAGGCATTACGCCGATCAAAATCATATTTCTCTAAAACAATAGCAATTGGTGTAGTTGTTAAAAGACTATTCTTAGTACGGACATGTACTTTGTGCTCGTTGCAAGTTATATGGTAGAACTACTATTTTGCTCGCTACATCAGACCTTAACGACTGGAAAAATAGCAACAGTATTTTTCAAAGGTAATTCCACGAGTGATTTGGAAATTGTCGATTTCCAAATCACAATTTGGAACTCACGAGTGACATTTCCAACCCACGAGTTGCCACGACAATTTCCAACCCACGAGTGAAATTTACTAAGACTATTTCACGAATGAAATTTCATAAATATAATGTACTATTAATAATTAACATTTTTTATTAAAATATGTTTAAATCCAACAGAAATATATACATAAGGGCAATTATAAATAACAAAATAAACATAAGAAAAACTAAAAGCGAAATTACTTGAAAACACAGTTATTGAATACACAACCTTTAAAGTTTAAATTCGAAGGAAACGTGTTTTGTTCGTTTATTTTTAAGGAAATGTTGAATTTGAAGCGCTACTATTTCTTAATTTAATAATAATTGAAGAATGGTGTTCCTCATTCATTTGGAGATATGTCTTGAGTGACAATGTGTTGGGGTGTCCTGTAATTATTATCATCTCTTGCTCTTGTATGCCAACTTGGAGCATTTCAGAAACTGCAGTTAAACGACAAGAATGATTAGTTATTTTCTGTTGTTTTTTGTGTCAAATCCAACTTTAGCTTTCGTCCACGTAGCCAACTGATTTTCCCCAACAGGGCAGTTCGTGTAGCAAATACCTGACTTTTGGTAGGAAGGGTTAGATGTGACAAAACATCGATCAGTTTTAATGTTACCTGTGCGTTTTTCTGGCAAAAGTTTGTATTATCTTACCGGACATCTAGAAGGCGACTCTTCATTTGGTGTCAACCATTTCGTCTCTGTAAGCTTTCCATCGCCTCCTTGACAAGTCCTGGAAAATACGGGATTATAGGCTATTCTACCGGTTTCTTTACCATCGTGACCTAATTCCGTTTGGAAATATTGGACTTAACATTTTGCTGCTTCTCCACCACGCCACGCTAATTCTAGTGAGCCGGCGGCGCTAGCCGAATGCGTTTACTACGCTCCGTGAAGTCACGACGGTTAAGCGCATTCGAGACTCGCGGGTTCGTGGTTGGGTGACCGGCCAGGAACCCCGGGATCTAACGGCGTCGAGCCCCTGGCCGAAGGGATAAAAGGCACTGACTGACTGCGACGTGACGAGACTTGACAATTATTTTAAAGAAAGTAAAAGCACATTAATGGAGGATTACTCCCAAGTGTTGAAGACTTACTTACACTAATGATGAGTGAGGCGGCAAGAAAGATCTTTATTTGCAACCCTTCTGGCGTATTTTTTTCACACATATCAATCACTAATTGGTACTTTTGAGATTTAAGAACTACTGCACTAGCCATTCGTTTCTCCAGAATGTTTTGTTGTAACTTTCTTCTAGCATTTCTTAGTCTCTCTAGCGACTTGAAATTCTATGTCTGTAAAGGGGTTAATATTTCTATTGAATTCTTTGAAACAATTCTCTAGTATCATTTTCGCAGTCACGTTCCATATCGTTTTCACGGAATATTCTTTATATTCTTCACCAGTCAATTTTCTCATATTCATGCTCCAATCTTTCAAGATATTTGATATTTCCTGATTTGTATTACTGCGGTTAATTTATATTTCCTTACCTCATAAAATTTCTCAAACTGATTCCAAATATATATCCTGTTCTTGAGTGTGTTATTTGGTTTGGATTTACAAATAATTTCCTCTATTTCGTCATTCGACGTCAAACCAAACCTTTCCTGCAACATTTTGCGCTCAAACAATTTCAAACCGAAGATACACACCTGATCATGGAATAAAAATAATAGCAAAATTACAAAACCTCTATCTGTAGACAAAACAAAGCGCAAAATTTATCACCTCCTAGGAGGTGGTAATCAATAACTGATGCATGGTAAAGTCGTCTCTAATTGTGTGGTAGGGGTCCAGTTCTTGCACGCTTTTGGTCAAATTTATGAGTGGAATAGTCAACATAAAGTTCCGAACATTAAGTTGCGTAGAAAATTTGTATGTAGTTTGGAGTTTTTAAAGAGTGGATTCAGAGCTTGTGAAACAGCACAAAAATCAAGTGGAATATAGGAGAAATGTCCTGAAAAGAATTGTAAAAACTGAAATTTTTAGCGTCAAGAGGATTGTCTTTTTCGGTAACAACGAGATTATTGGTTACAAAATGAAAACGTATTAGGCTGCTTTGAGTTGATATTCAAATTATATCCGTTTATGGGTTTATATCTTGTTCGATATGGAAATAAAAGGCCACATTTGTGAGAAAAACAATTAGAAAATGGTAATTCGGTGGGTATTCTTTATTAAAGAAATTGTTGATACAAGATATATTTCCAAATGACGAGATTATTTTAAGATTATTTAATAATGTCTAACTAATGCAAATGGGAAACTATCTTTCTCTGCTTTGAAGCGCGTAAAAAATTATCTGAGATTGAGTCTTAAACAATACATATTAAAAGCATGCCTCTGTTATTCATAGAAAATGACATTTTGGGATGCCAAGAGTTTGAAGACACTTAAGAAATTTGCCGAGACTAAAGCGAGAAAACGAGATTCCGTATAACGCATATTTTCTAGGTGCACCAAAATGTTATTTTGACTTTAATATCCACTTTTATAACAAAATGTAAATAATACTAAAATATAGAATATATATATATATATATATATATATATATATATATATATATATATATATATATTATATACAAATTTTTGATGGTATAAAACAATGCAAATATACAATTAATTATTTATACGTTATTTATTTATTTTAAATAAATAAATTACGTATAAATAATTAATTATATATTTGCATTGTTTTATACCATCAAAAATTTGAATATTATATATATATATATATATATATATATATATATATATATATAATTTCTATATTTTATATTATTTAATTTTTTATAAATAATACTAAAATATAGAAATGCAAATATATAATTAATTATTTATACGTAAGCAATATTTGCACCGGTTACAAATATCGTACAAGATTTTTTAAATTCTTATAATTATTATAATTAATTATTATAAATAACTTTCATGTCAAAAAAGCAAATTAAAAAAGGGGATCGTTATTGTTCTTATGTTACAATGGTATGATAAACTGATTTACCTAAAAAACAAGTTTTATACATGCTACTAGTACACAGGACTTTAAACATATATTTTTGTTGTCTTCAAAATAATTATAAAAACTGGCAATAACGTTTCAGCATAGATACTCGTATTTTCATTTACTTTTGTGATTATGATTCATCAATTTGTATATTTTGGATCAACAAAGTTGAACATTTTTCTTCAATGTGTGCAAGAGATTAAGACCTGAAAAAATACAAAATTTCCTCTTCCTGACTAATAATGTACTGTATTAAATGCCCATGTAACGCCGGGTACTTCAGCTAGTATACAATATACACCATAACATCACAAATATAAACTAGCAGTGATACGGATTTGCACAGACTTTCTCGTTAGTTAGTTTTCTAATGTCTTTGGTCTGGGCTAGCTATTCGGTCTTGCCCCATGCGCTTGCTAGTTGCCATCTATCGCCGCCAAAAGTAAGTTTTTTCTCAACTTTCGGTTTCCAAGTGGAAGAACCAAAATATTACTTTCAGAATATTATAAAAGAGTAACCCCCGGACATTGTGGTAGAACATTTGAGCCGCTTTTAAGAAATTTTCTTTTAGGCATTACTATAAATGCGACATTTGAAGCTCTTTTACACAGAAAACTTTTGGGTTTTCATGAAACTTCTTTGGAGGTCATTTCAAGCACTTCCACTCACAAATACAATAATGTACACAAATCGCTGGAAATGTGAATATTAATGGCATGATAGTTAAAAAAAATTCATTTGCGTAATTTTTGAAAAAAACACAAGAATACAGCAAAATGTCATAAAAGATTATTTAGCATTATCCGTACGAAAAGTTTAACGAAAAACTTTGGAGCCGCTTTTTGAAAAAATGGTGTTGGAGCGTTTCTAAAAGTGCGGAAATTTGAGTTCATTTTCACAGAAAACTTTTAAGTTTTCCAGAATCTTTAAAAGACATCATTCAAAACACATGTACTCATCAATGCAATAATGTAAACAAATCGCCACTAATGTAATTAACGACGAGAGAAAGTCAAACAATTGCATTCTTGTATTTTTTTAAAACAAAAGAATACATCAAAATGGCGTTTATGTCATCATATGCCGTACATTTAGCACTATTCCAACGAAAAGTGTAAAGAAAAGGTTTGAAGTCGTTTTTGAGAATTTCTTGTGTTGGTGACAACATAGTGTACATAGATGAAAGTTGGATGATGTATGGTCATAGTGTATCGTTTGTGTAAATTAATTAATTAATTAATAATAATAATAATAATAATAATAATAATAATAATAATAATAATAATAATAATAATAATAATAATAAATGTGCGAATAAACTATTTTTCAGTAGACTCTTGTATTGAGAAAAGTAGCCGTTAGTCGATTATGGAGCGAGCGAGCGAGCAAGCAAGCAAGTCAACATGTGTTGGCCATAACGCGCGGATTGAACCTTCACAATGTGAAAAGCAGCATAGGGCAATGCAGAACTGAGTAAGTAGGAAATGTGCCGTATGAGCAAGTGGAAGGCGGAGTAGCAAGGGCAGCGAATTCACGGCCTCGTCCCGCGTCGTGGCCGGCGTTTGTGGCGCGCGTGTGGGGCGGGGGCGAGCAAGCGTGCGTCGCGCCGCAGGCGGCTGTGTGCTAAGAATATCTGACACACCCCCTGCCTCATTCAGTCAACAGGGGCAGCCCCAGGAGCCGCTGTGCCCGGTGATGATCGCGCTTGCAGCCTATATTTACTCGGCGTGCCGAATACAGCCGCCTTGCACGCGTGGCCCTGGCGCTGCACGTCGCCGCATGCGCGCACGGCGCCGCTGAGCCAGCGCCGCGGCCAGTAGCCACGCCGGCGCGGGCGGGTGGGCTGGGCCGAGCTGAGCTGCGATGCGATGGGCTCGGGCGGGCGCCCGAGCCCGGGCCGGTCGATGGCGCAGGCGCACGCGGCCCCACGCAACGCCGGCCACAAAACCACCCGTGTACATCCCCTCAACCCCCGTGTTATTCTCGATGTTTACCAGCTATATTTACTGCACAGTAAATTATTCGAATTAAAATAATATACAACTACCGGAATTGAAGTTCACAAACTCGGAGAGCACATTCTTCAATTTGTTCTTCGTAATCCTTTAATCCGTTTCGGTCGAATAACGGATAACTGGTGTTGATGAATGGGTATTGGCGTGATGTGAATGATTATATTTGAATGATTGGCAGGGAACAGCACAACCCTAGAAACCTGCCCCGAACATGCTTTGTCCACCACAAATTCCACTTGGATCGACCGGGACTTGAACCCCGATACCTAGAATGAAAAGTGGCATGTCAGACCATCCACACGGAAAATCATACTGAGGAACAACGAAAAATATTTCGATTAGACAATTCTTTGTTTTGTTTTCAGTCTCATAGTTTGTAATGGGAGAGGGCGTAGAATGAAGTACCGCAAGAAAAATTACTACAAAACTCATAGCTCAATAAAGAGAAATGTAGAAATGCTGCGCATAACACATTTAAACACCAAAAACGATATAACTCACACCGTCTACACTTAATCCAACATTTTATTTAAACTTGACGACGTTAAGGTGTAGCTCATGTTGCCCTTTAACGCTTCAACTTACTATAGCTTCACTCAAATTTCCAAGTTTTCGTTCCTTTCCCTCTAACTTTTCGATCTCCAATCCCTGTATCTGACTCGCATTATCGGCGTATTTGACACTCTCTGTTGTTACTCTTACTCCAACCTTTCGTTAAATTACTGCACGTTAATTAGTGGCGAGGGCCACGAGTCAGGCAATTAATTATTAAGTAGTTAGACAGCACTTATGCGATCCGGGAACAGTCTATCAGAGCCGTACATACATACTTTACATTATTGCTTGTAAATAAATTTTGTTAATAAATCTGTAAATAGTTGAGCTCGTGTCTGCGATTTGTACGGATATTCCCAAGACGTCACAGTACAAAAGAAGAAACTAGAGGTGCTACAGAATGTCACAGACTTTCTCGTACCAATTTTTCCTATTTTTATTAGTGTGGTCTGACTTTAAGGTCTTGCTCCATTCTCTGGCGAGCTGCCATCGATCGTCGTCCAAAGCACATTTTTTTTAAAAAAATTAAACTTCTTGTTTTCCTAGTTGTACAACCGTATTAATTACTTCAAGAATATTAAAGAAGAGTAAAAACTCGTCCTGAATAGACATTTTTATTGAAAAATTCGTAGCCGTTTTAAGAAAACGGGATTAAGCATTACTGTAAATACAAAATTTCAAGCTCTTTTTCTCAAAAATCCATTGAGTTTTCGAAAAAGTTCATTTGAAGTCATTTGAAGCACATCTACTCACAAATGTAATAATGCATAAAAATCCATGGAAATGTGCATATTAACGACATCAAAGGTATTTTTAAAAAAACATTTGTGTAATTAAAAAAAAAAAAAAATTTCATATTAAACAGTGCAAATGGCACTATTCATTTGACAAGTTTGAAGCAAAAATTTGGAGCCATTTTTGAAAAAATGGCGTTTGAGCGTTTCTGAAAATGCGGGAATTTGAGCTCATTTTTACAGAAAACTGTTTACTCTTCGAGAAACTTTATTTGACATTATTTAAAGCACATGTGCTCATAAATCATTAGATTTATGAGCACATGTGAAGATTATTATTAAGAGATTAACGTGAAGATTATTTAATCTTCACGTTAACATCTAGTACAACATAAACAACTAGTATAAATATTACCGACGTGAGAGACAAGTAAAACAATTTTACTGTAATTTTTGAAAAAACAAAAGAATAGAGCAATATGGCGTTTATGTCATCCTGTAGCACTATCCATATCAATAATTTAAAGAAAAAATTTCGAGCAGTTTTTGAGAAAATGTTGTTTCTGTTATTTTTTAAAATTGCAAATATTGCACGCAATATTGCACAAAATCCACACTATTGCAATATTGCACGCACAATTTTCAAAAAAGTCTAAATGACCTTAATGAAAGAACTATTTATGAGCAACAAATTTAATTTGAAGGAAAAATTCCTGTCTTCAATTTTATAGTTGTAGGAAGACCCCACCAAGAATTCAAACTTTTGCTATTTTCCAAAATTCAGAGTTAACCGTGGAAATCGGACCAATGCCACCTTTATAAGTGTATTTTACTCTATTCTTACAAGAAAGTTAAAGAAAAAAATGTGGAGCCGATTTTGAGATAATTTTGAAAATGTCCGGGGTGATTCATGTAAATCCTCCAAATTGTAAAGAATGTTTTTTAAAATTTCAATGCTTCAACTAGATTTAGATGGACAGAGGTTTCTTCAATTTGGAAAAGATCGTACGTGTGGTTTAGGCGCTAGGTTTGTTCACATACGACGGCAGACGGAGGACGTTTTGAAAAAAATCATTCTTTGGGTATCAGGGGACCCCAAAACGTGTATTTCCGTTGAAATGTCGAAATCCATTTTCCGCAGCATTACATAATTTTCTCTATACTATGTATATTACTCCCGTATATACATATGTATACGAGAAAGTAAAACTGAAATCATATAAGAATAAACATTACAAAGCTATCGCTGAAATCACTAAGTTAGTTGTACTGGAAAACTAATCTCCATCATCATAAGCATCTAGTGACGAATCTCTAGGTTTTCGCCTCCTGTAACGAAAAAAATACGTTCAAGTTCGAGTCCTAGATTCAAAGCTCTTGATGAGACACTCACGTCTACTTGGGATCGAGCACAACTCTCAAACAACGACAAGCAAGTACTTCATTTATAGCAACTGCAAAGGGCCTAAGTCACAATGTTCGAAAATTTCCCATATCTCCAGCTACCGTTTACCGAGCTCGGGCGAACAATAGAAGTAAAATCGAAGGACCACTCTTTGAAAATCCTCATTTGGAATAGCATTGAGACAGTAACTGTTGCCCTCAGTTACCCATGGTAGTTTCAAAACTTTGGAAGATAATGTTGCAGTTCTAGTGATTGGCACAGATTTTGAGCATTTGCTTGGCGTACCTGTTGCCTTGAAAGGCACTAGTCAGCAGATGGCTGATGAAGTTATTCGGGAAATGGATATATTTCCGTTAAGTAATTTAATACACATGCGTTAAGATAATACAGTTACCATACTACTTATTAAACACGGCCTGACTGCCACTCGTCGTGTTTTACGTATTCTCAATGCCTATACGAAGCGTATACACCTCCTCTGGATTGGCCCCAGGTTCAGTGTCGAGTACCTATGACGGGAAAAATATGGCGGCGGACGGGTCGAATGCGGGATCGCTAACGGATGATCGACGTTATCTGCCCTCAAAGAGAAGCGACTAGGGGTCACAAGAGACTGGCTCGAGAACGTCATGCCAACTCTAACCCCAAACAAGAGTGATGACCCGTCGTCGGTCGGTAAAGTATTACACGATGATGACGCCACCCCCGTCCCCGTCAGCTCAGGCTGGGCGTGTAGGGGGGAAGTCCACCGGTCGGCAGAGAGGTCGAAAAACACTCTGATGAGGAGGCTGGGAAGAAAATCTTGGCCCAAATGGAGGGGACATTTGAGATAATGCAGGCATCTAGACCCACGAACTTTAAAAACAAAATTCTGGCTCAACAAGCCTTGAGCGACCTGAAAATCTTTATTCATGCATTCCTCACTCATTCCATTTATCATTCATTCTCATTCACATTCTCATTCACTCATTCACATGCATGCATTCACTCATTCACATGCATTCATTCACTCATTCACATGCATTCATTCACTCATTCACATTCATTCATTCATTCATTCACATTCATTCATTCATTCATTCACATTCATTCATTCATTCACATTCATTCACATTCATTCATTTTTTATTATTCATTAATAAAAATGACGAGATTATCATGCGTGTACTGGTTACCATTGTAATTTAGATTTTAAAACTAGATTTCGCATATCGCTTCTGAGGAAAAAATACACGTGTAGTGTAAATTCACATTTTTAAAAAAAATATATTTAATACATTGAGGTAAGTATGCAGAATTAATTTTAATGATAATTTAATATTTTAACGAGAATACAATTAATTAAATTTTTGTTACATGTTGAAGAATTAGGCATCTTCGCTATGACCAGTGAGGAAAACTCGCATACCTGTCTCTATTTCAACATTTTATTCTGAAGATGTTCTATATTATAGTCATTCAAAATGATTCGTGGAAAATTATTTGTAACTTTTCGTGTAATTTAAAGTGGCGAAACGGGTTCGGTAATGGGTCTGGAACTGAACTCCACACAAGGGTTTAAGGGTTTGTAGGGTTTAAATTGTACTACATTCTTACTCCTGATCTTGAGGGAACAATATAAAAGCAATATAAGGAGATAAAACAGGAAGTTTCACATTCCAACATTTAAAACATTGCTTTGTAACCCACTGCTTTGTTAATGCGCAAATTATCAGAAAAGTATAAGTTACTTTTAAATGTAGAATCATGTCTAGTCTACTTTAGAACTTCATTAATACTACAGCTAATACTAACACTGAGTTCTTTCATCATTATATTATTTTAATTACGTAGCGAACGAGAATCCGATCTGAACAGAACATCGTGAAGCTCGAAGCTCCGCGTTGCTTCAGTTAATAGTGAAAGTTCTACTCGGCTTTAGTGGTGCATTTTTACTTTATCGTGTTTTTTTAAGGTCACATCAACATCTTCATGAAATACTTACAGACAACCAATTTCGTTTGAAGAAAAGATCTGTCTTCAATTTTGCAGTTGTAGGAAAACGCCGAAAAAATTTCAAACTTTTAAAATTTACGAAAAATTAAGACTTAAACCTGAAAATCGGACCTATGCCACCTTTAAAGTGTATTTTACTCTATTTGTTCAAGAAAATTAAAGAAAAAATTCGGAGCCATTTTTGAGAAAATTTTGAAAATGTCCAGGGGGATTCATGTAAATACCCCCAAATTGTAAAGAATGTTTTTTAAAATTTCATTGCTTCAACTAGATTTAGATGGACAGAGGTTTCTTTAATTTGGAAAAGATAGTATGTTTTTTAAAATTTCAATGCTTCAACTAGATTTAGATGGACAGATGTTTCTTCAATTTGGAAAAGATCGTACGTGTGGTTTAAGCGCTAGTAGGGTTCACAGACGGCCAGCCGGACAGCCGGACAGCCGGACAGCCGGACAGCCGGACAGCCGGACAGCCGGACAGCCGGACAGCCGGACAGCCGGCAGCCGGGCAGCCGGACAGCCGGGCAGCCGGACAGCCGGACAGCCGGAGAGCCGGACAGCCGGACGGCGGGACAGCCGGACAGCCGGACAGCCGGACAGCCGGACAGCCGGACAGCCGGACAGCCGGACAGCCGGACAGCCGGACAGCCGGACAGCCGGACAGCCGGACAGCCGGACAGCCGGACAGCCGGACAGCCGGACAGCCGGACAGCCGGACAGCCGGACACGGACAGACGGACAGACGGACAGACGGACGTTTTGGGAAAACATATTGTCGGTATCTGGGGACCTCAAAATATTTTTGTTGAAATCTCGAAATCGATTTTCTGTAGGATTACATAACTTTCTCTATACTACGTATACGAGAAAGTAAAAATTAACCTCGTATTTCACGCAGACTATCACATCTAACTCAACTCAGCGCCTGCGAATAATCTCCTTCGTTAAATAAAACAATTTATTTAACCATCAAAAGAAACTGTGTGTAGCCCTCGCCAAAAAAAACACTACATGTCTATCATAAATCAGATTTTAAAAAATCAGAAAATAATAAGAACTATCATGTCATAATAATATAAAGAATATGATACTAAAATAGAATATTTACAATTCTTCCCTCAGTAATAGCACTTCCCATTTTCATGGAAACATCCATTCTTAAGTCTAATAAAAAAATCTGCTAGAGGCTACACACCAATACGTTTACTACCATCCCTATCAAACATTTTATAAAGAATAATCCTAAAAAGACCCCAAACACATAGTTTCCACAATTAGAATATCTAAGACATTTCAACCCAATAGCAACTATACGCAACTATGCGTTTAAACAGATGCAGATTGTACTTTTCCCCCATGCACCACATACATTATTTACTGTTCTTTGACGAAGAATAAATCATAGTATTAAAAATCGTGGATCATATATTCGTCATGAAAAAAATCATTCATTAGTCACATTCTTAAATATCTCCAAAGGTTTGGTAGCAACTGTCACTAAACACAAATATACACAATTTTTAAAACCCCAGGCAATATAGTATAATGGAAATCAAAGATTTTTTTAAAACAAAACTTGCTCAGTAGCAGTTAATAATCACCACTCAACCCCAAAATAATTAATGCAGCTTTATCAAAGGGATACCCCTATGCCCCACTGTTTTTACATTCTCGCACTTACTTCGGAAGAAGATAAGCCGGAAAATGCGAATTTTTGGCAGAGGAAATCTTTTTGTCTGGCCCGAAAACGGCAACAAAAATGTGGATAAATCCTGTTGCTATCCCTACATAGTATCTGAGTAACTCTTCGAGTATGCAGATGTGCATATGTGCGGTCCCGTCGCTCACGGCTAGCCCACTTCCCGCGCACCAATCGAGACCTAATCGAGACATACGAAGTGTCATTCGCCGCGTCTCGGTTTCCTGATAGGAAACTGATAATTTGTTTTCGGATCCGGCCATAAGATTCTCAAAAATTTCCAAAAACTTGCTTTTTCGTATTTTGGCACTGCGACCTTAACGAGTATGCCGGGAATTAAACCAACGCCACCTAAATAGATATATGTAAGTGGCGTTGAATGAACTCCAGTACCTCAAGGCATTTTTCGCAAAAAAGAGCGAAGGGGTGAAAGACGGACAGGAAGACAGAGGGAAAGGCGGAGAGGGAGAGGAGGACGGAGAAGAAGGTGGTGAGGAAGACGTAGGGGAAGACGTAGAGGAAGGCGCTGTTGACGCAAAAAAAGACACAGAAGTGTTAGAATACAAAGAATACGAGAATTCAAAAACGAAGAATTTGCTTTCACGGAAAATGAACTAAGTAAGTGGAGGGCCTAAAAGTTGCCCGGATCAGACAGCCGTGGGTGCACTTCTCCGAAAAGAGCATAGCCGTAGTCATCGAGCCGGTTGCTGCGCCTGGGCTGCGGGGATCAACGTTATGTCTTCAAAGAATATCTAGTGGGGATAATTTTTATAAGAGAAATCAGGATACACCAAGGGTTCCGGAGGTGCAACATATAAATGCGTGTTTGACAACGTCGTGGATTTTTGAAACTGATTTTAAAAATATCGATTAAGGTAAACTGAAAGAAAAACATTACGATATAACTCTTGACGAAATCAATTTATGAAACAATTACATTACGTAATTCAGGAAAGCCAAAGGTAGAAATTAGTGATGGGTCGATACCTGAATTTCTCGATACTCGATACCGTTACCTGTGTGAGAACTTCGATACTCGATACCATATTACTTTAAAGGCTCTGCAGCAAAAGTGGTTCAATCAGAATTGAAAGGATATATTTTATGCTTCACACATGCATACATGTACTATTTTAATATTTAAAAACTATGGAAATGAACATACACTTTTTAAAGTTTTTAAAGATTCTTATTAAGGAAATTCTAACTCTTTCTGAGTCCATTCTATTCCTTTTTGTCACATATCAATTCATCTGTAGTGAAAAGTCTCTATGAAAATACTGAAGCTGATGGAATGCACAGGTATGGAACAGCACTTTTTCTTAAATTGGGGAGAGTAATTTTGTTTTTCCAGTAAGATAATACATTTGCATCAGAAGGAAGCAAGTTCGCACATTTAATTCATCCGTTTGTGCTGTGGTTTCGTATACATACAAAATAAATTAAATGAATTAAAATTATGAACAATAAATGCTTGTCTAATTTGAAATTTCTAATGTAGATAATGAAAATGAGTTATTCGGAATCATATACAGTGATTTTTTTTAAACTACTGCTCAAATATCGGAGATTCGAAATCGTGATTAAAGGGTTTTTCATTTTCTTGTGGGCATGGTGGATCTACGTTCAAGATGTTTAATTAATTCCTTGAATCTAGTCCTCAATAATACTGATCGATTGATTATCTTTGAGTATCATGTAAGCAAATGGTCTTGATATTGCTTTTGATCAGTTGTCTCCTGATTTAAATTTACTTGTACCATACCACTTTACTTGTACGATCTGCGACGATTCCAACGTCCCATGCAACATTATAAAATAGTCGTCTTCCTTGTTGCTAACCGAAGAAAAATAGGAGAAAGAGGAATGTAAGGAAGACAATTCTTCCGTAAAATCAGAACAGATGGGGAATGGCATACAAAATTAAAAGTATCGAAAAAGTATCGAGTCATTTTCCGAAAGTATCGATCGCTATTGATAACACCCGAGTATCGAGGTATTGAAAGTATCGAGGATCCATCCCTAATAGAAATCGTGCTCAACCATAAATAATTGCAAAATTGAATGGTTAGATCGCAAAGCTGACAAAACATCTAAACTGAATAAAGAGGATTCTGAACCGGAGAAAGAAAGAAAAAGACAAGTCAAACAACCTAAGAAAGTTTAAAGCGTCGGCGATGCCACATTCAGTTAGTAAATAGTAAGTTACTTCCTCCAACACGTGATGCACCAGAATCCTTGCTTTGTGGGTCCTTTATAACGGAAAAGTGATTGACGAAAAAATGTCCGTCAGACCGTCAGTCAACGCAATCCACCTGCCAAATTAAGATTTGGCAGGTTATTATTAAAGATTTGACAGCGAGCGAATACAAAAATTTCACATTCTTCTTGATATTTATAAAAAATGGACAAAATGTTGTAAGACAATATTTACAGAACTTTTTAATTAACGGCATGGTTTTCTTTTCGTCTGTGTACAATAGATATTCTTTATTCAATGTTTTGATACAAAACACCTACTTTTTCAGAATTTTTAAAAATTTTTAGTGCTTCCTTAAATTTTTTATTCCGAGGGACAATTTTCGGAAGTTTTTAAAATTTTTAAATTTTTAAATTTTTTTTTTCGTCCCAAAAACAATGGCGTAGCGTGGATGTTAGTAGCCCAAGGTGGAAGAAAATTTCGCCGCCCCTTATTTAGTTATTTCAATTTAAAATACTAA